>RDPX01000214.1:981736-1001395 GCA_003991215.1 Morbakka virulenta
AGGTCTCTGCTGACACCTTTTTGTTTCAGATCCATCCTTATCACTTCCTCCCATGTTTTCTTTGGTCTTCCTCTGCCAGTGGTTCCTGCCACCTTGATTGTTCTGCATCTACTTGTCCAAGCATTCTTGTCCATTCTCTCCACATGACCAAACCAACGAAGCCTCCTATTCTGCATACAGCTGCCAATACTGTCCAGATTCAATCTCCTTCTGAGTTCATTAGAGCTGAGCCTGTCCTTTAGACTTACATTGCACTCATCATCAGTTGTATTTAGCCTTTTTGCTTATTGTATTGAAAATATAAGTGAAATGAATAAGTACTGATCTATATGTGATGAGATAACCTTGTAGATGTAAAGGCATCATTGTACTGGCATAAAGAGGATACAAAGATAGAATAAATTGCCTAATAATACTAGGCAAGATGAAGTTCCAATATCACAGCCCCAAGAGTCTTTAGACCTTCACTGAAGTCCATCCATAATAAATACAGATGATTGTAGCTACCAAATGAATAGTTACACATTGTTTGCTGTGTTATGGCTGGTACTTTTGGTTTGCCTTTCTCATTGACCTCTACAGCAACATTAAAAGTCTGGTGGTTTTGTGTTGTCTTTGCAGTGTTTATGTATAAAAAATAAAAAACGTTTTGTATCAGCCTTACATTTTATGTTTGTTTTGCCTTGTAGAAAGTCTTTGAAGAGCAAAAGTAAGTGCTACTTCTAATTCAAACTAGTTAAAAATAAAGTTATAACAAAGATGAAGAGACCCTTTTCTTTAACGAGTAACACACAACTTGCATTTTTTGGGCATGTCTTGCAGTTAATATACAGATAGTCAATGTTGTTCAATTAGAAAGCATCAAGAATGAATTTTTTAATCTGTTACAGGTTATTTGTGTTTAACTGGACTCTCTTTGTTGGTATTTTGTGTGTGACCATCTTCCCTTCATTAGGGCCCCATGGTTTAAGGTAAGGCAATTCATAGAAGAACTCTCAGAAATTGTGGAATGTGGGAATGTCATGTCTATAGTTTATATATAAATATAAATCCAGTATAGCATACAAAATAACTAGACAAATTTAGCAGTTACTACTATTTTCATGTTTTCTTAACAATTTTTCTTAGCAGTTTGAAGATTGTTAAGAAAACATGAAACTAGTAGTAACTGCTAAATTTGTCTAGTTATTTTGTATGCTATACTGGATTTATATATATATAAACTATAGACATGTCATTCCCACATTCCACAATTTCTGAGAGTTCTTCTATGAATTGCCTTACCTTAAACCATGGGGCCCTAATGAAGGGAAGATGGTCACACACAAAATACCAACAAAGATACTCCAGTTAAACACAAATAACCTGTAACAGATTAAAAAATTCATTCTTGATAATTTCTAATTGAACAACATTGACTATCTGTATATTAACTGCAAGACATGCCCAAAAAATGCAAGTTGTGTGTTACTCGTTAAAGAAAAGGGTCTCTTCATCTTTGTTATAACTTTATTTTTAACTAGTTTGAATTAGAAGTAGCACTTACTTTTGCTCTTCAAAGACTTTCTACAAGGCAAAACAAACATAAAATGTAAGGCTGATACAAAACGTTTTTTATTTTTTATACATAAACACTGCAAAGACAACACAAAACCACCAGACTTTTAATGTTGCTGTAGAGGTCAATGAGAAAGGCAAACCAAAAGTACCAGCCATAACACAGCAAACAATGTGTAACTATTCATTTGGTAGCTACAATCATCTGTATTTATTATGGATGGACTTCAGTGAAGGTCTAAAGACTCTTGGGGCTGTGATATTGGAACTTCATCTTGCCTAGTATTATTAGGCAATTTATTCTATCTTTGTATCCTCTTTATGCCAGTACAATGATGCCTTTACATCTACAAGGTTATCTCATCACATATAGATCAGTACTTATTCATTTCACTTATATTTTCAATACAATAAGCAAAAAGGCTAAATACAACTGATGATGAGTGCAATGTAAGTCTAAAGGACAGGCTCAGCTCTAATGAACTCAGAAGGAGATTGAATCTGGACCGTATTGGCAGCTGTATGCAGAATAGGAGGCTTCCTTGGTTTGGTCATGTGGAGAGAATGGACAAGAATGCTTGGGAAAGTAGATGCAGAACAATCAAGGTGACAGGAACCACTGACAGAGGAAGACTGAAGTGATGGAAGTGATAAGGATGTATCTCAAACAAAATGGTGTCAGCAGAGACCTGGTGAAGGATAGGATAACTTGGAAGTCAACTTCAATAAAGTGTCCAACACATGCTAGCATGTAAAATGGACTATAAACTGAATATGATGATGATGATATGATGATGATGATGTTTAGCAAGAAACTTACCCTTCATCTGTCTTCCAATAAAAATATCACTATTGGTGCTATCTTGTGTGCAGAATCAAAACTGCATATAATCTATTGTAAATTTCCATTGAATAATTGTCTCAAAAAAGCTTTTAGTTATTTTCAGTAACTGTTCAGTCAATTAATGCTCAAAATATTTTCTTGACTTTTGTATCTTGTTCTCTCTCTAATTACTATGTTTGCAAGGTCAGTGATATACTAACTTGACCTTTACCAAGATGGATGCATCACACCTTTTATTACTTTAATAGGAAAGAATTTTGAAAAATTTATTTAATAAAAACATAAATATTGGTGGAGATAATATTATGAGATAACTTTTATGAAAGAGAGTTCTGAAAGCACAGGTTGATAGAACTGAGGGATGTGAAACATAAAGGCACTGGTTCTACTATAGTTCTGGCATACTAAAATTATTACTCAAACAAAAAAACAAATCAGTTATGACAGCTAATAACAAATTGATGAATGAATGGAAGAGCAATGGAAAAGTATGTCTTACTCTCATGCTCAATCCATTGTGAGCTATTACCATACCTATATCACTACTTGAAAAATCAAAAGAACACACAAAAGCATGGCATTAATCCATGTGATTAAGTGATTTGGGGGGGAATCCTGAGTAAGCCCTGGAGGAAAGAATATCTGATCAAGAGGTACAAACAAGTGTTGGCCAGAAATCCACTGTCATGAAAAAGAGAAGAAGTGAAAAAAGGAGGTGATTTAAGTATATCTCTTGCAATATGTCAAATGTGCAAAGAATTAGTTATTCATAGTCAAATACAGTAATGCAGTGTATTTGGTTCTTTGAGTAAACAAATGATGGAAATGAAATACTCTTTCATCTTCAAGCCCACAATGCACTTTTGTGTATTTCAATTATAACATGAAGAACAATGATAGCCACCATCAAAGAAAATCCACAACCATCCAAAATCTCTTCGTACACCTCAACAAATGTCAAAGTCTACAATGCAAAAAGCATGTGTAAATGGAACAAAAATACAGTGCAGATGTTAATGGAACCAAAGAAACATATCTGTGCCACAGCCTTGCTAATTTTGAATAAAAATGAAGCCAGGCAAAATCATATATTTCAGTTGAGTATTTTCAAATAATTATATATAGTTTGTGAGACAAAATAAATGAGCAGGGAGTGCATCAAAAGTTAGATGAAGTCTAATTTTGGGGGCAATATTACCTGCATAATTCTATATGTGTTTACTTCTGAAGGCATACTTAAATATATTGCTATTCTTTGGCTTTCCTTGAACTCTTTCATTGAAAACAACTAAAATGCAATAATGAAATGCCATTTATAACAAATATCAAATAAGTTTATCTAAGAATAAAGGAATGAACTATCAATAACAAGCTTAATAACAAAACCAATACAAAAGCAGTTTCTCAAGGCTGTAATTCCACCAAAATATTAATGAAAATTATAAAAATTAAAGAATGCTCTTTTCATCCAATAGTTAAAGTTGTCATTTATATTACATTGCTATAAAGTTATCCAACTGATATAACTCTTATAGTTATGCTCTTAGAAAAAACTGGAGTTAACACTGATCTGGCTTAAAATTTATACCTATGCAATACAACTAATCATGTAATCTGTAGAAGTGATTAATAAAACCTATTGTAGGTCACATCTGCTCTTTCAGAGTTTGGCAAATGTAAAGAAACAATTGAGGTTCAGAGGTTAAAAGCTAATGTTTGTAAAGAAATATTGACCTTGAATACAACTTTTTAAATTCTAATACTATAAAGAACACATGTGCAGTTCCTGTAATCTTGAGAATAAACCATTATTCCCTTTTAGCAAGATAGCAAGTAAGATTACAACTGAAAACAGCTGAAAAAAGAAAATGTATTTTGAGGATTTAATTTCCGTACCTGGTATAAATAACTTGAAAAAAAGTGAACTTTTGTACCTAGTTTGTGATTGTGACTGATTCAGTTAAATGCTTACAAAGTCCAAAATAAACAATATTTGTTCTCGAGGAACAAAAATAGTTTAGGAAGATTCAGTCAAATACTCACAAATTCAGAGAAAAACAAAAAAAAGAAAATGGTTTAGCGAAGTGTTCTTTGAATGACAGCAATTTCTAACAGAAAATACAGCATAGCCCTAAAAACTCAACCCTGTGCCTTATTTTGATGACTACTAATAACTCAGCAACTTGTATAGGTTAAGATGGGGCCTTAAAAAATGGGAAATGTTTGTTGCCTTTAAATAACCATTTCCTGCTTGGCATTGGTATTCTGTTTTGCAATAGCAAAATTAGTTTAAGTGTGGAAGGGCTTCTTTTATCATGATGAAAGAAGGATTGAATCTATGGAGATGCAGTGTTGGAGAAGAATGATGAAAGTTCCCTGGGCAATCAGAAGAACAAATGAGGTGGTGTTAGCCCAGGGTGGTGTAAGTAAAGTCTTGTTGTGAGCCATGAGAGTTAGACAGCTGTTCTTCATAGGACATGTTGTTAGGGATGGAGATCTGGAAGAGCTGTACCTCAGTGGAAAGAGGCAAGAAAGAGGTGGACCAAGAGTAAAATACATAGAAGAACTGGTGAAGATAAGAGATGAGCGATGGCCAGCTGCTCAAATGGTCAGAATCATGAGACAGAAGTGTGGCAAACCATGATACCTTATGTCCAATGGGATATGCCACTTAGGTATGGTATGGTAAGGTGCAAGGGCTGGCTAGACCAAAGTTTAGCTGCCCAATTGTACCATCATAGAATCATAGAAGACGGAACAATACCACTCTGTCGATTATGTAACAAATACGACGAAAATATTGATCATATTTCCTCTGGATGGACCGAGTTAGCCAAGAGAGAATACATCAAAAGGCATAACAACACCGCAGCATATATGCACTGGAAGATCTTATCTTACAGTATTACAACATCAAAACAATCGACAAGTGGTATGAGCACCAACCAGAAACAGTTACAGAAAACGAGGAAGTTACCATTCTCTAGGATATGCAAATTTACACTGATAGAACCATTTAAACCAACAAAACCTGACATCATTATTAAGAACAAGAAAGAGAAAACATGTTTGTTAATCGATATGGCAGTACCTTCTGACCGAAATACACCCGTTAAAGTAGCAGAGAAACTCTCAAAGTATAAAGATATGGAAATTGAGATTACAAGAATGTGGGGAATGAAAACATTAATTATGCCAGTTGTGATCAGAGCACTAGGTGTAACCAAGAAAGGAATTGACAAGCAAATCAGCAAAGTTCCTGGAAATATCAACGTTACTGAATTGCAAAAGCTCGCTCTACTATGATCCGCCCACATCCTACAAAAAGTATTACCAGGATTGGACACGGCGACAATGGTGAAGGGGAAAAATGCAAAGAAAAATTAGAGATAATAACTGTTGTGAGCAAAAGAGCCAATTACCAATGTTACGGAGGTACTTGGCATACATATAAAAACTGCAGGTTAAATTTAATAACTTTTTGTATTAATAATTTAATACAAAAACTCTCTTAATTAAATTCACTTCAATTCAAATCTTGTCTGACTTTTTGACCCTTCCAAGTCTTGTTAATAGAAACAGGTTTGTCAACCTCAATCACGGCAATACAGACTTGTAGTAGACTTATAACGTAAAGAACCTTAAAAAACAAAGCTAATTGATAATAAAACAGTCATTCCTTTTGCTTTCACACTTTCTCGAATTTTCCTTTGCCACACAGATAATATAAGCATGAAGCTACCAATCAATTATTACTTAGGATTTAAAGAGAAAAAGAGCGAAAATACATTGCATAAGCTAGGTAAGGTTTCCCACCTTCTCTGCAATATGTTTTGACTGAGTCGTTTTCATTTCTTCAGTTAGTTGGGAAATCCTGGATTTGATTTCTTTCCTTAAAATCTTCTTGGCTGCATGCAAAGTCGAACTCATCTTGAAGCATTATCAACGATTCTTCTTTTTTTAGGAATGTAGGCACAAAATTAATCTCCATACAACAGGGATATAGATTCACTAGGCCTACCCTGGTCATTGGGTGATGAGATAAAACAGCGAAATCGCCAATGTTTACCTCCCCGTCTATCTTGCTGCTTCTAAGTGCATCTCAACTGCACCTTCGCTTTGCTTCTCGCCATCAATCTTCACAAAATGTTGTTGTTTTTTAAAAACGAGACTGCCTCGCTTCCATATTCATCACCCTGTGTTATCATATTATCACTAGCATTATCATCATTGTCATCACTATCAATATCATTACCATTATCATCATCATGGCAATCACCACTACCACCGTCATTATCATCACCATTAACAGCAGCATCATTATCAACATCATCATTATCAAAATCATCATTATTCATCTTCATTATCATCATTATTATCATTATCATCATCGTCATTACAATCATCATCACCATAACCACCCTCCTTCATGCCGAATTTCATGCTTAAGATCTAATACTACACTTGTAACATTTATATTTCCACCAAAATGTACGCAGATCTTTTGTGAAAACAACTTGTTCAAGGAATTCGCACTCTCAGTTTTAAAGGATGCTGCCCGCTGCTCTTAGTTTGTCAGCGGGTAACCATTCTGATAACTGGCCCAGCATGCAGTGTTACCAGACTTGGTATGTTTAAGACATTATTTTTAAACGTTAAAAAAATAAATGAATATTCCAGTTACTACATTTTGGGTATTTTTAAAGGAATGACTTTGGATAAAAATTGCAAACATGCTCCACTCACACACTGATAAGTTATCACAGATATTGCAAAGCGAGAAAATGTCTGCTGTTAGCAGTAAACGCCTTACCATGCTTACTGTTAAAACAATATCCAATTTGCACAATTCTGAAAGTTTCGACGCCCTCTACGATTTATGTTTGAAAGAAATTCAAAACCTTGGGTCATAGAAGAACCTGTTTTAAAAAGAAAGAGAAAGGAACAGAAAAACTCTTTGCTGCATCATCTTGATGGAAACGAAAGCAGGTCCGAAGCACATCACTCCACAACCCCGTGTGATCACTACACTTCTGTACGTGATTGTTTTGACCATCCATCATTCATCTTGTTTGAAAATTTAGAATCCCTAGTGATCATAACATTGAAAGGCGAGGAAACATCGGCTGAAATGAAGATTGTACATCAGAATTATGCAAGTGATGTCAGTATAAGTGATTTGAGTGTAGAGCTTGCAATATTCAAAGTTTTAATGAAGGAAAAGGAGACAGAACATTTCCACGATTTGTTAAAAGAAATGAGGCTCTTGGAGAACCCAGAAAAGAAATTTCTGGTCAATGTTTGTAAGATTTGCAAAACATTGGCAATTAACTGAGCAACCAGTGCCACAGCCGAACGAACCTTTTCCTTGGCAAGAAGAGTGAAGATCTGGATGTGGTCAACAATGCTCCCAACCCGATTTAACTCCGTCTCTGTTTTCCATTTCCACAAAGATAGGACAGACAAACTAGACATAATCAAAATCGTCCAACGCATTTGTTTAAGGAGACGACAACAAGAAGCGAATATTTGGAAAATTTACAAACGATGACTTATAATTTCCAAACATCATAGCCTTTATGCCTATCCTTTTTGTTTTTATCTTGCTATTGATAATTTTGAAAATATATATTTGATTAGATTGCATTTACGTGAAATATTCTTGGTCCGTCGGCCCCAACCATGGTTGGACCTCCTAAAACACTAAAATTCAGCCCCTCCACTTTCAAAGTTGTTCCACCGGCCTTGAAAAATGAATTTCAACACTCTCTTTAGTTTGATGCCCCAAAGTTGTGGAAAATCTGTTTGAACTGGCGCTCTTTAAGATTCTTTAATATGCATGGTGAGCGGCCATTTGAACAATAAATTATGTTCGGTCTGCTGGGATTGTCTGTCAAACCAACACACTCTTTCCTCTCGTGGACTCCTTGTCCATCGTCCAGTTTCTATACAGAGTCAATGAGATAACAGTCTCAAGCTGTTATATGCCTTTTTTAAATAGCTAACTGGGGTTTTTTTCTTCACGCAGAGAGAATTTTACTCTGAGGATTGCCAGGTCCTCTCCTCGCTGTTAGATTTTCGTCGATGCAAGAAAGCTGGATACTTTCATGAACATGAGTTCCCTTTATGTAGCTACCCAGGATTAGGTTAGGTACAGTGATTACCGGTTAATTGTTTTGCAAGCATATTTGTTCAATTGTGGCTGAATTCTGTATTAACGTAAAATACCCAGCAACTTACATGAACTCCATCCTCAATAAACAGCAATAAAAGAGTAAAAGAATGACATAAATTTTAACGTCCAAGTGTAAGCAATACCTTGGAATACAGATCGAATACATCATTCGAATGTCTACCATTCGAATGTCTACCATTCGAATGTCTACCATTCGAATGTCTTTAAGGTTTAATTCGAATGTCTTTTCTGATGACCGAATGTTCTGATTTAAAATTATGGTTTTGTTTTAACAACGTAAGAACAATCCTGAAAAGAAATCCCTAAAAATTTAACAAAAGATGTTTGCAAGAAAATTTGAAGCTTTTAAGTTAGAAGAGAAAGGAATATCAAAGCAAAACTGGCTCAAAAAGTCAGAAATACGTTGTCCACATGGATTAAAAACAAAGGAAGGATTTCTAAGGAGAAAATAATCCCAAAGGGGAAAGGCTACGAAAAGCATGGCTTTTGACTTTCTGATCACAAACATCCGGAGCTTGTCTTACAAGGCATTTGCAGATCAAAGCAAGTGAGGGGGACTTTACTATGCTTTCGCTCGTAAAACGTTTAGCTTTGGGATGTAGATTATCTGAGTGGGCTTGGGAAAATACCCCCAACCGTCTTCATCGTGAATTTGATCAAGCTTGTAGCTGATGAGAATGTTTGGTAAAGTTGCCTCAGTCCAAATGGTGATCATGTCAGAGGTGCAGGCATTTCTCTCACCTAAAACGTCGGTTCAAGAGATCGATGATGCATTTGCATCCCAAGGCAAAAAGATTTTTTAATTGTGGACAAGTGATCTGGACATCGTCATATTAAAGATATGAAATCGATTAACCTCTCGTGTTTTTGCCACCAAATACGTCCTCATAGTTGTATCTGATTTATCTGATTGACAAGGTCCTTAAAAGCAAGGGGTAGAGTATCAGCAGTTCATAGGCTAATCAAAACGATCGACAAGAAGACGCTTATTCCTATATATTTTTTTTCATACTAAATGCAATAAAAATGCTCGACATGGCAAGGTAGAAAGTTTCATACCATTTCATCGCAAAAAATGTTGAAAAGGCAGGCATTTTAAAAGGCTTACGAAAACCTGTAATTCAAAATAACAATGATTCCTTTAAAGTTCTCGATGACTAATTGATTATTTGATCAAAAGCCTCACCTGACATCTGTTGGTACAACTTCATTCATGGAATGGAAGTACCACAACATCAAAGATGAATTAACTGTGTCATTCATACTAAAATCGGTGAGAGCTTAAAGCCAACATCGACCGATGGTTATTTTGTAAACACAGTTGGACTAAGCACAACTGATGGTGCAACTTTCAAGTATTTTAACTGTACTGTCTGTGTATTTCTTTCTGAAGTGCATTTGCAACTTTGCCTTCAGATTATATCTCGTTCTTCGCCCTCTTCAAGCGCGTAAAGCATTAATTCAAACTTTTATCTTTTATCAATAATTATTTAGCTGTGAAGCAGTTCCCATTAGACGAGATCGCATTAATTCGAACAAAATNAAATAAGCTCGTTACACTAGCTGACGAAGTAGTTAAAATTGAGCACGTTATGTTTGACGAGATGGTGTTGAAGTACATGATGGGTGAAGGGAATGACGAAAATGAGATTGCCACAGATGAGCTGCTGGAAACAATGGAGACATTACATAACTACTCAGTGTTCAAAGAAAATGGAATGGAAGTACCACAACATCAAAGATGAATTAACTGTGTCATTCATACTAAAATCGGTGAGAGCTTAAAGCCAACATCGACCGATGGTTATTTTGTAAACACAGTTGGACTAAGCACAACTGATGGTGCAACTTTCAAGTATTTTAACTGTACTGTCTGTGTATTTCTTTCTGAAGTGCATTTGCAACTTTGCCTTCAGATTATATCTCGTTCTTCGCCCTCTTCAAGCGCGTAAAGCATTAATTCAAACTTTTATCTTTTATCAATAATTATTTAGCTGTGCAGCAATTCCCATTAGACGAGATCGCATTAATTCGAACAAAATTCTATTTTTAAAATTCTGAACTTTATGAACTCAGAGGAAGCCATAGATGTAAGAGCTTTATCATGTCTTGAGTCGTTAGCTTTTTCTGAGCTACATTTCGAGAGATACTTCCCCCATCGTCAGAGCATGACGATGGGGAAGTATCTCTCGAAACGTAGCTCGGAAAAAGCTTACGACTCAAGACATGATAAAAGTATTACATCTACAAATTCTGTTTCTCTTGGAGGAACGACTTAAGCGTCGTATAGTGTTGCAAAACTGATCAAGTGCTTCCAGTTGTTGACAATAAATCGGACACTTTAGCCTTCCTGACGTCTGTTGCTACAACTCTAGGTATGCTGGGATTAATTTCAAAACAGTATCATTCATATACTTTATTCAGCACTTCCACCTGATTTTTTTATTATCATTTCGGATGTAGAGATAAGGACTGCATCGTCAGCATGCCGCAGATCACCGGTTGGTTCTTCCGCTACCTTCAGCATATCTAGAATTCTAAACCATCTTAATCCATACAATTTTATTTTGGCACTTGGGGGCATGTTTAACAAGGTACTACATTAATCGATCTTGAATATTATACAAAAATAAAGCAGTTAGGATTCAACTGTGCAGAAAATGTAATCTCCTTAACTTAATTTTCTAAACACAATTACGACAAATGTATAGAGACATTTAAGAAGTTAATACTATAGTTTTTACGGTGCCAAGGATACCCCAATGCAAATCGAGCCACTCCATTTTGCATTGGATTGGATAAATACAAACCAAATAGTTGTAAGAGATTATGATTTGCCAGAGTAATGAATGAGGAAGTATTTTCTCTTTTGGAAAAAGGAAAATGGTACCATCCTTTGAAAGCAAAGGAGAACATGAACATCAAAAGCTTTGTTCCAGGTAAAACTTTGAAGGGATTTTCAGTAACAACGAAAAGTTTGTGAGGCATTGCTAAAGAACCGGCACAAAAAGATCTTATTCAAATTCTGGATTGAAAATCAACAAACCCTAGTTTAAATTGCGTCAGTGAATACAAATATTCACAAAAAAACTGTTATCAAAAGGCATCTTAAATCTTTCTATCACACTTATCAGCAACCTGGCCTATCGTCCGTTAGGTCAGATTGCTGATCAACACAAAGTCATTGAAGACAGTTTTGTCATAGCCCGATTCCATTTTCTTCTGTGCTGTCCGTTCTTGTTTGTCTCTCTCTGTACATTCTCGGAGATACGGGTATTCATTAAGACACATTATCTCTCTTCTCCTTTTCCAAATACTTCCTCTCTCCACCTTTTCCTCCCTTCTCTCTACTACTCTCCCCTGTCCCATTTTTCTCCTATTCTCTGAATTACCTTTCTTTCCCTAGTATCCCTTGCTCTAATTTCCTTTCTCCCCTATTCTAGCCTCTTTTTCTCCCCTCTTGTCTCTCCTACTCCTCTTCACCTAATTATTTTTTATCCTTCCTTACTCTCTCTTCCTCTCCTCTATTTTTTCCTGCTTTCCTTACTTTCTTACTCCGTTCTCTTTTTCTCCGCTCCTCTCCCATTCTCTTGGGTTATTATAATAAGTGTACAGAGAGAACAATGGCTTAATTCGCCTTGTTATAAGGGTTCCAATCCTGTGATTAAAGTGTGAAAAATGAGTGGCAATTAATCTTTTGCTTCCTGGCAACCATTATTTAGTCAATTGCCACCTATCTTACAAATAAAAAGATCTGGTTACTTTTCTTTCTATTTAAGTTTTCCGAAAAGAATCAAAAATGTGTTTTGTCAATAGTTGAAAAGGCCTTTGTATCAACAACTTTTGGGAGCACTTAAAGAGTTAAGCCTTAGCTACAGGAGATATGTTACATGTAATATGATTTACGTGGCCACAGCTCTCGGATTGTGGTAGGATATTCAACAGAATACAATCAAATGCAGCTATTTACCTAACGCCAACTAATTTTAATGTGTGTACATCAACTAGTATGCTATCCTATATTTCAACTCAGCAGAAAATGACAAGACAGGCTTACGAATATAATCCCTTTTGTCCAAAGCTCTTTGAAATGAGTTAATAGAAAAGGGTTAATCAAATAGTCTTGCAATAAAACCTGCAGGATATAAAAGGGCTCCAATTGACAAAAAAGTATCGTTTTTAACTAATGAAGTCTGTAGGCGAAGAATCGAATACCTGTATACAAATTACTGAATAACATGGATTGTTCGGCTTCAATTTTTTAAATATGAAGGATTGGCTTACTTCGTTCTCGACGTTATTCACTTTGACATACAAAAATTTACCTTGGACAACTATTTTGATCGAGATTTATTACTTTGAATCTGCTTCTACCTGATACTGTAGTTCGTGTGTCTCCGATTGATAAAGCAAATAGAAGAGGATGCAAATCGCTGGCAGTTGACTTTCGGGAAATACATGAAATGGACCGTTTTACTGATCAATAAAAGACAATGCGGACGAAAGATGATTGTGTGCCACATCCACTGCAGCCCTAATGAGGAGGGCCCTAAAACACCTCTTTCAATAAGCCCTAGAAATCTATTAAATAGACGACAAAGGGTGCTAACGAGGTGTAGTGAATACAATATTCCTATATGTTTGCTCCTTTGCAGCAAATGTTGGCTTTTACAATGTTTTTTTTATTCTTCTATATAAATATCTACTGAAAGGAAGGATCAGTGAAAAGTGTTATTGCAAAATACATGAAGATATTGTTGACATAATAATTGCTTAGAACAGCTTTGAAGTTATTCTTTTGGTTTTGAAGTCCAAAGTTTATTCTTGTTCTATATCATCAAAACACTTTCCTAACTATATATACTACATGGCATTATTTGAAGCTATCAACAACGAAGATCAAAAAGCCCTAGAAGCACTTTTAAACCTTGGTGTCAACGTCAATCAAAGAGCAAAAGGAACATCAGAAACCCCCTTAATACGGATCTGTAAACTTAATAACGATCGCAAAAGTAAGACTCTCGGTAAACTGCTATTAAAATTTGGAGCCGATGTTCATTATAGAGACCGATTGGGAAGAACTGCTCTTCATTGGGCCTGTATAACAGGGAAAAAGAATTTGTTTAATTTAATTATCTCTGTTCATACATCTAAAGAAGGGATAAACATAAGTGATGTGAGTGGAACAACACCTTTGTTTCATGCAATTAACACCAAGAATTGTTCTTTTGTACGTCATGTTGTTAAAGCGTTGGCCTATCGATGTTATGAAGTTCTCACCAAGAAAAATCGAGGTGGCCACACTGTTGCTCAAGTAGCATATCGCCAAGGTCATACGTCCTGCTCCAGATTTATAGAAAATATCAGACGATCACTGTCTCTTCATGCTACCATAAATAATGAGAAGTATACCATATCATATAAACAATACCCCGAATATCGCCAAAATATAAGTCCTAAAAAATACACTATTCCTGAAAGTACCAATTCGGGGCAACCCGAGAAACCCACAAAGGTAAAAGTAAAGAAGAAAGTTCATTTTACACCAACCACGATAGAAGGCACCTTCATGGAAAGTGAAGTGTCTTTGCCACAAATCAAGAACAATCATGTTAAAACTGAGTCAAAAGTACACAATGACATGGGGACGAATGTTGTTCCTCAAATGACTACTAATCTCGATGTTTCCGTTAGTTACCTGGATATTCTTCCAAAATTAAACGCTATATTAGCTTTACAAAAATCAAATAATTATCGACCTGGCGTTAGTGTATATCAAGCTCTTGAAAAAACTACTTTAGCCACGGCAGATTCCAATGAAAACTCGGAAAAAAATAAAAAAGAATCAAGGAAGAAAATAAAGCAACAAATCAAGATCACAAGAAAAAAGAAAGAAAGAAAAAAAACAAACGTTCCTGTTCATTGATACATTTTTTATATTTTATGTTATTCTTGCGGCAATTTATCGACAAATTTAACAGGCATGGAAAGGGGTTATAAAAGGGGAGAAACGTCAATGTTAGAGTGGATTTGAGGTGAGTGATAGCGAACTCTTTTTGTGACAAAATGAATCAAGAGCAACTAACAAGTTAATACGTTGGCAATACGATGACAATTTATCGATTCTGAATAAAAATATAGTTGACTATAATACACCAAATATAGTTCTTGGTAGGATAATGATATGAGAATAATAGATATATATTATAGAATGGTCTATCTCTGGTCATTATTTCGAATGTTTGATTTCTGTTTTCTTTTGTTTCTTACAAGCCTTGACACAATATATGAGTTAACCGAAAGTTATTCTTTGTGGGGACTCTCTTCCCAGCCATCTTGGAAAACAACTGTTTCGGCGTAGTTAAACAGTGGTTTAACAATAAGAAAAACAAGGCCTTGTTATTAGGAAATGTGATTCATAGTGGCCCAGCTCAAATGTTCCGATGTCTTTTGCAAGTTGTAAAGCAATGTCAAAATATGCTAGTGAACTTCAAAGAACATCAATACGGTGTGATGTACTATATCTTTTTCCAAATAAAGAACAGAAAATACATAAAATTTAGTGAGTTTTTTGTTCAGGAAAAAAAGGGGGTAAAAATTGTAATATATTTTTGTCAGCCTGACGAAAATATATTTTTCAACAAATGAGGGCTTGAGTTTTTTTGGAACTTTCCCCAAAGTTAAAACTGCCCTCTTTTATATTGTTGAAATATTTAAATTTATACTTTAAATATTTTTCAAGTGTCAAATGCAATTCTGTAATGCACCAGACTATACAAATTTTATGTAGAATTTGTGTAAAAAGTCTAATTTATTATTTTTAGTAAAGAAATAAAATACTTTTGTTACCTATAGTGTGGGAACAAAAATTAAATGGATAATCATGGTGTGAGTGAATCCAGCATGCTATCACAGAGAATAAATACAATGACAGGGTAATGTTGCAATGTATGTATATTGATGCCTCTGTTAAATATATGAATTCAAAAGTGCCAAGAAATGTAGCAACAAGTGAGATGGGGTCATTGAGAAGGTTTTATTATAAGATCTAATGGGATGTCATGGTCCAGTGCAACCAACCGAATGAAGCTGTCCATCCAAGAAAAAGGTTAAAATCACCACTTTTCAATATCTGATGGTGTAAGAATATACCAGGAAGAGCTAGAAAAGAATAATAAGAACAAACCATTGAAAAATGAGGTTGCAAGTTTGTGGCAAATGAGGTGGCTGTAATCCTGACTGTTGTCAAAGCACTGGAAATGATAATAACTCTTGAGTGTGAAGTTTAGCAAAGAAGTAAAGATACATATATCATAATTTACATAAATTTTAGAATTTCCAATATATATATATATATATATATATATATATATATATATGTGTGTGTGTGTGTGTGTGTGTGTGTTACACATGTGCAGAAAATACTTCTTGTAAGGGCAGTTGAGGGAAAGCTTACTATTTGGTTGTGTATACCCCTCTATTAATGATTGTTTTCAAATCACTCATCACTCTCTTAATGAACAGTAAACATTGCAAACTGCAGTACCCTGGTATTCTGGGTCAGAGGATGGCAACATACATTGCTAGAATATAAATGGTCAATTTGCAATACAAATATAAAGGTCATTATACATAAATGGTACCATAAATATTAAATCTTATCTCCATGTTTGCCAATAAATATATGAAGTTTGACAGATAGAAGAAACAGGGGCTTAACACTATAAATAAAAGTGTAGTCAGCCAGTTTTATAACACAGCTACCTACCATCAACTTCAATTAGAGGACTGCTTACAGCATGGAAGAAATCAATAAAAACAAAAGAGTCAATTTGACAAGAGATCACTAGTACATTACTTCATTTGCTTTGCATTAGATACAACCTCTTTTTTTATTACTTAACATAAGTTAGGATATAGGAGCTCATAGCAAATAAAAATCTTTTATACACTTCTAAGTTCTATAAAACAAGATTGTTTACAATACTTTCTTTAAGGTACTATGCTATGGTCTGTGGAAATAAGGTTGCACATAACAGGAAGTGGCAAAGTTCTCTGAATCTTTCTTCACTGAGGTGCTGCACCTCATAAATGTATCTGTCATCTCAGTCAATCCAGTACACCTGTTTTGCAATAGAAATAAACCATTAAAAATCAATGAAAAGAATGAGAGAATAGTTCATACCACTGTAAATTACACACATAATCCTGGTTCTGAAATAGAGCACAAGTTGCTAGTGTTCAAATACAATATTCACTACTTTAAATCCATTACAACATATCTTGGTAAATATTCACAAAAAAAAGATACTGAGCTGGATTGAGCTAACAACCAAATGCTAGGTTGCTTCTCTATCTACAAAGTCAATAAGCAAAGCACACCCAAACTATCATTGGAGTTTATATAATGCAAAAACTCCCCCTAATAATTTCCTGCCCATTATCTAATATCTGCTCAATCCAGATTTAGTGGCATCAATACACTCAGACTACTATCAAATAAAACTGGCAAAGTTAGCAGAATTGTATAATCAAGTGTATCAGATTATCCTGACAATGACAGCACAAATCTTTCATAACATTTTTCAAATAACAGTTTTATGCTAATACTTCATACCAACCAACCAAAGAGAATTAAACAATTCAAGTGGCAGATGTCATTGCTCTATAAACATGAAGACAATGTCTGCTTGTTTCCTGGTGGCAGTAAATACCCCAAACACAAAACACATGATCAAAAATTTACCACTGACTTCATTCCTGGTATCTTAATCTGTCCCAAAAGACCACTGCCCAATTTTGTTCAGATCAAATTTTTTGTGATTTTCATTTTGCTCACAACATTTTTGTTATTTCTAGAGAATATTAGCATCATTATTGATACCATCACAAAAATGATCATTATCATTGTTATCATTATCAACATTATTATCATCCCTCTTGTCAACTTTGTAATTATTCTCACCATTGTCATCACTGCCATCATCATTGTTATCAACATCATTCCCATCCATGTTCTCCTTATCATCATCTTCATTATTTTTATTATTGACAGTGTCAAAATGCAATTCCTGGCATATGAAACTGTAAATTCTTGCTGGTAATCTTCCCTTAAATTTTTGCATTTGAATTTTAACACTGCACAATATAGTGACAAAATTGAAAAGAATTAAAAAGATATATGTGGACCTACTACAACTTTTATTGTGCTTACCATCAAGAAATGCCATGCAGTCAACCTCATCAACTACTGAATCTATTAGGAAAGGAATCAATTAACAAAGTAAGATCACAATAGCATTGATAAAAAAAATGTATGGATGTCAACACTAGTTCATGCCCTTCATCAAGGCAGACTATTACATAAATACATACATACATACATACATACATACATACATACATACATACATACATACATACATACATACATACATACATACATACATACATACAATCAGTTCTTCTTTATTATTGTGCAGGTCTGGAAGCATCCTCCATGATGGTGGGCTTCCCTCCAGATGCCTGGCTAGCTGCACGCATGGCATATCTCACACTAGATTTCCAGGTGGCTCTATTCATGGGGTCACTTAAACCAAGGCCCCAGCCAGTGATGTAATCCTTCAGAACATCGTGCCATGTCTTTCTTGGTCGCCCAGGTTGCCGATGTCCATCCACAGAAAAGTCTACTGCCTGCTTGATTGTGCCACTAGATCGCTGCACATGGCCATACCAGCATAAACGCCTTTCCCTCTTAAAGGAAAATCTCAAGTAGACTGTCACATTAACTAAAAATCACAAGTAACAATCTAGCAAGAAAACTTGATAAAATAGTGGATTCCTTGCATATACTAGAGGTTTTGATGTTTTCAAACAACTATTAAGGGGTTGAAAAATATAGAGGTCAGGAGCAGCATGAAAAAATAAAAGAAGGGGGTGACTTGGTTTTTGTTAGTCCACTTGACCAATATCTCTCTACTGAAATATATTTTAAATATTGATGAGATATATATGGCTAAAACTTTGTGCTTTTACCTGTAAACTCAGTGGATTTTTTGTATATTTTAGCAAGTTAACTTAAGAATGGCACTACAAGCTATCAAGTTTATCACAAAAGGCAGGCCAAACAACCTCTACATACTTGGAAGTGAGCTCAAGAACCTTAGAAATGCATTCACTTGAATTCTAGGTGCCAATATGAAAACTGGATGTCTTCTTTAAATGTTCATGCACTAATCAAAATAACTAATAAGTACTTCCAACAACAAGTGCCACAAGCTAAGAAACAATTCAAAACCTGAAATGAGTATTTTCTATCACGGCCATTGTTCACCATCAGTGTCTGTAGGTGACAAAATCTTTGTCATAATTAGTGGTGACCTTATTCATTTTCAACATAACAACAGTGTCACTCAGATCATTACAATTCCAGATTGTTTTCACTTGAATGGATTGGCTGACAATAAAGTTTAAATCCATTGCAAAGCATTGGGTAAGATGGATTCTAAAAATAAAACACAAGCTTGTGCAGATGTCTTTGGGCATAAAAACTGATGTAAGCTAGTTCTATTTTTTACTTTTGATTAAATAATTTTTACATCTCAAATCTGTTACTAAGAAAGTAAAAAGGAATTTGGAAATGGTGTTTAATGTGTTACAATGCACCAACACAGCTTCTTATGATCTTCTTCCTGCAGTCTTGTTCCATTGCTAGGATGGGTCGGCCACTCGACACAGTCTGCACCACTTTCCGCACTCCTTGCAGCCCTCTGGATTTGCTCCAACTTGCCTCATGTCTTCCCTTACAACATCTCTCCATCTCAGCTTCTGCCTGCCTCTGCTTCTTTTCCCCTGAACTGTCTCCTGTCATGCTTGCTTTATTGGGTTCTCCAGGCTCCTCCTCATTACATGCCCATACCATTTTAACCTTGCTTCCCTGGTCTTCCTGGATACCAACACAGCTTCTTATGTAAGGTATAAAATCACAAACTTGTGAAAATGTAAGGTAAGAGACCAACATACCTAAATCCTTCCTTTGGATGGTCTTCCTTTTACTTGCAAC
>RDPX01000214.1:1006256-1037381 GCA_003991215.1 Morbakka virulenta
TTTTTTCTCCTTCCTCTCTCTCTCTCTCTCTCTCTCTCTCTCTCTCTCTCTCTCTCTCTCTCTCTCTCTCTCTCTCTCTTTCTCTCTCTCTATGTTCCATCCATGTGATGACATGAATGAAACATATTTTCCCCTCTTGAGGGCTGTTATACAGTAGATAGTCATAGTCAATTAGTTATCAGATTTACCAGGCTGTCCTTATTTTCTTGATCTCTGCACTCTTTATAATTAAGGTGGGAAGATCCACTGTGGAGATAGGCAATGAGAGGGTCAAGATTGTAAATTTCAAGCGGTTTTACCATAACAAAATTACACATAAAAACTTGGCATTCTTGAGATAAGTTGAACAGATATAAGGATGAGTAAACTGTTTTAAATACAAAATCTGTATGAAAAGTGGGTGATGGAATTATTGTTGTACAACAGATCTTGTATGCCAGTGTGATACCATAACTCACTAAAACAAGTAAAGTTTTTATATTAAGACCCTCTTTCAGAGAATCTACACAGAGAAGTTAAAATTAGGGTCACATGGTCCCAAGCAAACATAAGTCTTTCAATCATGTTCTGAGTTACAGCTAAAATCGTTGTGAGAAACTGACAACATCTTTAGTTTCTTCACTGATAGAAGCAAAGGCCATCATTTCAAAATGAATTAAGTGATTATCTGAATTTCGGAAATAAGTTGATCAAATGTTCCTTTACAACTAACCATAAATGGCAGGAATTCTCAGGGACCAACTCCCTTAAAGTGCCTACTCCTTTAAAAAAATTGGCAAATTTTACTTTGGTCTTCTAAATTGCTATTTTTGCATGGTTTTCAAAATGTCATTCTGTGCACAAAATCACTTGAACTCTGGCTCAACTCACTTAAATCTAACCATCAAGTTCTACTTTTTTAAAAATACCTTCTAATTATCCCGTTTTAGACGATATACCAAATTAAGCCTGGGTATACCGAATTTCCAATGTCCCAAGTTAGGACCCTACAATGCCTGGCTGGTCTGAATACTTTAATCGTTAACTTTAGTAAGCTCGCTCCAATAAACTAAAATATTGCACTGTCTCGAATGGCAAATGGTTCTCATGAGAAAATAACTACTGAGAAGTTTTCGTTTGATAGGATTCACCTGCTGCACTTGACACGAGCCCCTTGTTTACACAACATAGCTAAATACCACAACAAGAAACAGGTACCCATTGCATTCTATGACATCTTGTACATACAAAAGGAAATAAATCAGTGCACAAGGAAGGTGCTTATAATTAATTTTCAAACAAACAGTAAAACTAAAACTTCTGGCACTCGAATAACCTACTCTCTACTAAGCCTTTGGATAATAAATTTTCAAAATTAAATACTTACAGCTGCTCGCGTAATTAAAAAAACAGAATCTTGGCTTGCAATATGCAGATCTGGGTCTAATTTCATCATATGGCGAACTCTGGTATGGGGAAGACGTGTTAGTTTGGACCCTTGTTTATCTGTATCGCCTGGATCCTCTTTATCTGGAGCTGGATCATTACTGTTTTCCTCCGCATCCATATTTACGTGCAAAACCAACCACCTTCTGTCTCTTTCAAAGATTTTCGCGCGAAACGTTTTGAAAACGAGACACAAAGGCCTCGTCCCTTGATGAAGCAGAGAAATCTTTTTTCTACTCAGTCCTCCATATTGTTCTCTTTGGCAGGGAGTAAAACTCTTCTTGTGAGGCAGCAAAACTCTGCTCACAAGGCAGTAAGTTTTGTTCACAAGCCCGCAACATCTGCTATTTACTCAGACCAACTGAAAATTTGGAGGCTCTCTGCCTGTTAGCAACTGTGTAGGCTGTCCTTGGCGGGTGCCTTCCTTTTTAAACGGTGGTATTCATCCTTGACCCTAAATTCACCGAGAAAGGAGTACTAATCAGTGTGAATCTTAGGACATAGCATTTTTTTAAAAGGGTGGCTTTTTTCATAGTCAGAAATTTTGGTGAAAAGGATTCTTTAGACAAAAATGTCGGAAGAAACTTAGCTAGTTAACACCGTATAACTTGCAGAGGACACTTGCACCTGAAAAGAGTCACATCTAAAAGTTTTTAAAAAGATCACGCCAACTAAAACTATTATCAAAATATACACTACACCTAAAAAGCTTCTTTCGAGGTGACCTACTACAGACTGGAAAACATCTCATTTTTTGTGTAGATCTGAAGTGTGGCAAAGCCTTCCAAGGTCAAGTGCAGGGGTACCATGCCCATATGGTCCATGTCTCCCGATTCTTTCGGGAGTCTCCCGATTTTGGAGTTCAACACCCGATCTCCCGATTCTCATTGAAATCTCCCGATTCTCAAAGAAATCTCCAGATTCCTTAAGAAATTGGTCAATTTGTCTTATTTTTTCATTTCTTTGCGTTGTTTCCATTATTCCATCTTGGTTTTGAAATCAGCCGAGATTACGTTCTTATATTCTATGTTATCTAGACGCGGAATAACATGTCAGATACGTCTATCATTTTCTAGTTTTTGTTGTAAGATCAAAATATCAAACAAAATTATGAATTATATTATCAATTAATATTATTATTGATTATATAATCACTAATATAATTCTCTATAAAGGTTGATTTTGAGCTGAAAAATGTCTTATTTCAGAGTGAAATCTGCAGAGCAAACCCCCAGTTGTATTTTGTTAAGTCTCCCGATTTTCAAACAATTGAACTTGGACAGTATGCATGCCATAAAAGTACAGTTGCTTCTAAAATAAAATAATGTTATAGATGTCAGAGAAAAGGCTTGCCGCTAATATTGGATATCACTGAAAAGGACTGAATTTAAGAGTACAATGTCAGTGAAAGAGCGCATTTACTAACAACTCTGAATTAGGATAAGCAACACCTTTTATATAGGAGGACACCCGACAGGAGATTGTCGTCATTCATGCTTTCTGTACATAAATCAGTAGTACAATTTCCTTCAGATCACATTCTTTAAACAAACTCTAGCCTCAATCCAAGTATTTTGTATTTCTTTTTCTCCGGGTGTTTCGTTTGTTTGTGCAAACATACTTGTTTTGATAGTTACATTCCTTTATTTATAACTTCTACATAAGTTTAGCTGAACAATGGATCAAATTAGATATACTTACTTTGCTTTTACTTAGAAATGGTCCATTTTTTTTAGTAAACGAAAATTGTAAAAAAGTAACATTCGAAAATTAAAATACTGGTTAGATTCATGTCATAAAATCGATTTTTCGTAAATCTATCCCAATAATCAGTAGCAAACTCGTAGTTACAAGGTTAAAAAAATTACATAAACACTTCAAACAAATAGTCATTGAGTGATCATGTTANGTAAAATGAGTTTAGTTTTCAAGAACAGGCAGCTGCAAGTAAAAACTAAGATTCGAGTCCTAGAATGTTATGTGTGGTCTGTTTTGCTTTATGGGTGTGATGCTTGGACCATCAATGAAAGCATGAAGAAACGAATAGAAGCAGTGGAAATGTGGTTCCTGAGAAGAATTCTTAGAATATCTTGGACTGACAAAGTGAGCAATGAAGTGGTATTAGAGAGAGCAGGAATGAAAAGAAAGTTGATGAAGGTAATTAGAAAAAGACAACTGCAGTTTCTGGGTCATGCAATGAGATGTGAAGGAATGGAAAACAAAGTAAACTACAAAAGGGAATAATCTTGTTATCTGACAAAGATGTAGTGCACTACAAAAAATGTGACCTGTGCTGCCTGCTGTCAATATTGTAGTATACAGAGTATGCATTCTATGTGTGTAATTGTAGAAACAAAAATCTAAAGTAATAAACAACACTGAAGTTTTAAAGATTTAATATACGTCTTTATATAAACTATTTACAATTTGGTAATGCTTGAAGTCCAACTAACAACTCTAGATTGATAACTTTAACTTGACAACAATGACTTGGAAAAAAGCTAAAAAACTTGGAAAACGCTTGATGACAGGAACCATTAAGAAATTGTAACATAGTAGCTTGCCAAGTCTGGCAAGCGTTAACTCTTTCTCCAAAACGAGAAATTTAACTTCTATTTGACTCCCTCTGAAGAAAAACAACTATTTATATCTATTTTGATTTTCTTCGTTGCCCTTGAGCAGATGGCACCTCAAATCTATCAATTTATGTTGATTGATCGATTCAACATCAAAAGTAACCAATAAGACTCAATAAAAACCATAATACAGCATTCAAGAGTAGCATGATTTCCCAAATCTTAACTCATGAGGATATTGAAATATTACAGTAAGGTAGGTCTATGTTTTGCTCGAAGATGTGAATTAATCAAAGTACATGCAATGATGAGTTTGTTTTTTTATCTTTGTTTGCGAAGTACTTCCGAAAGTGGTTAAAAATATTTTAATTTTTTTTAATGTTCTGAAAAAAAAGAAGTAGGGAAAATGGTTAGGTAAATGACCGGCATATCCACAATGAAATACAACAAGACGCTGTAGCACGGGAAAGCGACTCTCTAGTCAATTATAGAAAAAAGACTTTATTAAACAGAGTACACAAAGGCAAGTACATATAAAAGGGGTTTAATGACAACAGATGATATTGTCATAAGATTAGGAATGAAGCTTTGCTCTTAATGAGGATATTTCGAAAAAGGATAAAATGAAAAGTACTGCATGTTTGGATAGCATCTTTGACAAAGCTATAGAAAATCATTTAAAACATGCTACAAAGGTTTACTTCTCACTGCATATAAGGTGAAACTGTAGTTATGTGTGAAGGCATCATTTTTGAATTGCCGCTTACAAGTCTCAAATCTGGCAATTGCCTCAGCATGCAAGAACGTGATGTCAATTCGAGACCTCTTGAAAACGTTAGAAAATTAACAATTTTTTTTCAGAGATAATCCTAAGTAATACGAAAGTTTTAGGGAGACTGCATCCAGGAAAGGAGACAGAGAAATGCTTAGAGAAATTAAGAATGAGATCGATAGGGCTGCTAATGACGACAGACAGGGTAAGGAGTTTTAGTTTCTTGATCAAGAAAGTTAGATTGGAGCAATAAAATGGTTGTAGTGTCTACCTTGTGTCTAAAACCACGCAGCTTTAGCACAGAACCTCCCAAAGGATTACTATCTTGTCGCGATTGGGAGGCTTGCGTGCTTTGTCGATCCTGAAGGCTATGCTGGCTGGAGCCTTGTGCTCCTGGTAGGGTCACCCATGCCAGACAGGTCAAAGGGGAGAAGCCAGACTAAATGTGATCCCTGGTCTTTCAGGTTGGGGATTTTGTTTGGGTTAAAAACCCACTCTTGCAAAAAGCCATGTTACAAAAACTTCAAACATCATTACTCATGAATGTCAGGGAGAAGCGGAGATCGCCGATGGCATTTTAACGATGTTTGGCCAAAGCTTTCGGAAAGCTCAGTGTCCGATGGGATCTTTTGCTAACCAAAAAAACCCATTAACGTCGGACATTAGTAAGATCTCGGTACACCAGAGGAAAGAAGGAAAAGAGGTCGGCCGAAAATAAAGTGGCACAGAACAGTTGAGATGGAGCGCAACAGAGCAGACTGAAGCACATGGAACGCAACACGCCGTGCAGCTGCAGATCCAAGCAAAGAAGTGGTGTAGGAGCCTTTTGTGCCTCTTGGTACGGAGAGGACTAAGGTTAAGTTAAGGTCTAGCGCAGAAACACTTCCAGCGTTGATACCAAAGTAACCTTCAGTTATGTAAGCATTCGGAATCAAGGAACTCTACTGAAATAATTGAAAAGCTATGACAAATCATACATATGCCTATTAAAACGCCCACATTTCGTTTTAGGTTTAGTTGTTGGAGAGTAACTTCTAAGTTTTTTTGTACTTGTTACAAATATTCTCTTTGAAAAAGACTGCAACAAGGTAGGTGTAAATAAGAAATGGCCTCAAAGCCAAAAAAGATTATATAAGACACAAGACCAAATGAAATTTGACAAAAACGTCTGGACAAGGGCTGTAAACTTCGCAGAGGCCATTAGTGTTGAAGTCAGAAAGTCACTTGAAGCAAAAATCTCTCATTATCGCAAAGACTCACACGAAAATGATTCTCGAGTGATGAGTGGATGAGACTGCTTTCAGTTAATTTAAGTCTTTTCGTAGTTTTAATTGATGACTGATTTGCTAAGAAGTTAAATTTATTCTTTGAAATGGTGCTAAGTGAATAGCTACTCCGGAAACACACATAAATTTTTATGACTTACAAACCTTCTTAGAATACATAGGTTAATTCAAGACTGCATATACAGCAAATTAATATATAAGTAATAAGGCAAATTTGAACGATGTACATGGTGCCTTCCTTTAAGCTTTAAACTTGATCTGTTCCAGATATTCTTTCATTTGCTTTCCTCCCACATAGCCACTTGACATTTTTTGTTTATAGCTTTACATTAATATATATATACATATATATAAAATGTACATATGTACATATGTGTGTGTGTTTGTGTGTGTATGAGCAATGCCTGTGACGGTTCAATAATGCTTATGAGAGCTAAAAAAGAAAATTTGTAGGCAGCAGCCATTGTCTCAGCCTATCGTCCATAGATTTCAAGTCCCTTCGAAGAGCAATAATTTTGCATGTCAGAACATTGTCTTATATTTGTCTTGCACTATACAGATACACACTGGTTGCTTGATGCGATAAAAGCTTCAAAAAGTGAGAATCCTCAATGCTTCAGCTTTGCCATCCAATTAAGTCATACCAAACCCATTACTACAGTAAAATCAAAACTTGAGCGATATTTGAAATAATGCAAACAATTAAAGGTAAACTGAAGAATATGATGATTTTTCAGCGTCTCTTCATTCTGCTTTAATAGACGACGCTTTACGTTATCCGCACAAACCTACGAGTAAGTTCTTAAATGGGTAAACATCAAAGTTGAATTTTTGTTAAAAAGGAACATTGGAATCATCTCGATATTCAAAGTAAAATACTGCTACTTCCTGTTTTGCAAAGCCATTACAAGAATGACATTTGGTGTTGGTGCAAGATCTTTTCGGATGTCTGTTGGCATACTTTGGCCATAAATCGGGCTACTGTTAGACTATGTATAATACGGTTAGGGAAATTTCCCAAAACATTTTGATTTGAAGGGCCCAGACCCTGTGCCCTCCCATTTCCATGCATACTAGGGAATAATGTTTTTAACTGTAAATCAGAATAAAGTAAGGACGGAAGAAAAAGAAATCATGTCATCAGACAGCAAATTACTTAAAAATTGTCGTTCTTCATTTTTCTCTCAGATAATGCTAAAGGTTTGCCTCGTGTTTACCAGAAAAGTAAAATCACCACCTTAAAGTAAAGCTTAAATTGTGCCATTCTATTACAGGTGATGGTAAAGCCCATTAATCAGTTTACTTGTTGATATATCTGCCTATTTTCATTCGTTTCTTTTACAGAAGTCAAGGAAATGATAAAAAAAAATTATTATTCTTTAATTAAAAGCAGATTGTCAGCAAGATAGGAGCTGGTATTCTCCGATCTTTCTGACATCCAGAAAAAGCAAAGATCAAGAATGTTGTGCCAAGACTGTTGAAGTTACTAATCAGTTAGAGTTTCAATTGAAAATCTTGCACAATCAAATGATCCCCAACGGCTTGTATCCTCATTGTCTAATAACCAAAAATAGATCAAGGGGTATACGTAAAGTGGACGAGTCACCAGCTATCTTATGGAAGGATTCTATTGTATCACAAAATGTTTTTGCGATGTGCTGCAGAATTTTAAGAACATGGATCCTTTTTTAAACAGACGAAGGAGTTAAGACTATTGAGCATTAATACTAATTAATAATAACAAATATAACTCTCCACCAAGGAAAGACACAAAAATGACTTTTCAATCCTGAAAAGAAAGGGATCATCAGCCCTAGATTGAGAACCTGTTTAACTGGACACTAAAACT
The DNA here is from genome assembly GCA_003991215.1 of Morbakka virulenta. Taxonomy (NCBI): domain Eukaryota; kingdom Metazoa; phylum Cnidaria; class Cubozoa; order Carybdeida; family Carukiidae; genus Morbakka; species Morbakka virulenta. Next base: position 1,014,165 of record RDPX01000214.1, read on the forward strand.
AATCCTCAATGGTTAAGGTAGCAGTAAAAAAACTACCAATAAGGGAAGCAGACACATTGCTAACTAAAGAAAGCTTTATCACTTCATCTTCCATACTACTCTTCTTCATGAAACAAGAACAATATCCTATCACGTTTCTGAAGGAAAATGATTCAATCTGAATCCTACCAGCTGACAAAGGGAGTACTGCTATCATCTTTAACGAAGCTAATTGCATCTCAAAATGCCATGTATACCTTAATAAAGGACCCTATATCATAGTTAATGATAATCCAATAAATGTAGTGAAGACCAAAGTAAGTAAAATACTTTTCGTATTAAAGAAAATTTATCTTTTCGATAATTGCCTTCACAAAATATTTAAGCCTAAAGACTAGCCTTTCCTTAGTTTTGCAAACTCAGACAAGCCTAATAACCCAATTATGTCAACCCCATGAGGGATTGACATAATTGGCATAATTGAATATGCAGTAAAAAAATATATTTAATTGCTATATCACACCTAGTCGGTTGATTTATAATTAGCTAACAGGTATTTATTGAAGTGTCTTTTATTGCTCATTATGCAATAAGTTCACTACGCTTGCTCAACAGTTCCTTTTTGTTAGCTTAATTAAGGATCTCGAATTCGAACCAGAAGCTAGTAGGACTTCTAATATTACACAAACTTTCGAATCTGACAAACAAAAGCGACACAGGGCTTTGTTGTGATGAAGTCCTAATGATTTTATGCAATTTGAACAGCCCATCAACTGATAGGATGAGAAAATATATTATTCAGATCCTCAAAGGTATCAATCTACAAATAGAAATAGCCACTGCACTCCGTTCTGTCAACTTCCTCGATATAACTATGGACCTACCTACGAACTCATTTCATCCGTATAAGAAACCCAATGACTGTTTTCTCTATATAAATAAATCTTCAAACCACCCTAAACAGATCTTTGATCAACTGCCGAAATCGATTCCCAACAGACTTTTACAAAACTCGTCAAAAGAAGCAATTTTTAACGAATCAAAACCCGCCTATGAAGATGCATTGAAAAAAGTGGATACCACGATGCCAAGCTTAATTACAATCCAGACCCGGCACACACCAGAAGGAGAAATCGGCCAAGAAACATCATGTGGTTTAATCCACAATTTAGCAAACGCGTGTCTACCAACGTCGCAAGCAGATTTCTGAACCTAGTTGATAAACATTTTCCACCATCCAGCCGTCTACTCAAGCTTTTCAACCGCAACAACACGAAAGTGAGCCACAGCTGATAATATTGGGAATATCATCAACTCCCACAATAAAAAGATAGCATCGCCTAATCCATCAACTAAGTGACCATGTAATTGCAAGAAAAAAGATGAATGCCCTTTGGAGGGTGACTGTGGAGAAAAATTAGTCATATTAAAATGCGAAGTTACTGTGCCGGAGGCCAAGAAGAAGGTTTATGTTGGGTTGACCGAAAAAGATTTCAAGACAAGATATAACGGACATAAGCAATCATTAAGAAATGAGAAGTACAGAAACAGCAAAAACCTTTCATCGTACGTATGGGACCTGAAAGAAAAGAATATCATCCCCACTACGAAATGGTCGGTAATCACTCACCGTATTCAGACAAATCGAAAAGTGCAACCTTTATTTGCGGGAAAAGTTCGAGATCCTTAATTACGCTAACAAATACATGTGGGGCCTCGATGGGTCACCATGCACACCCTCAGCATCTACTGGGAATATTTGTTTCTTGTTTATTATGTAGTCGGGGATCTTATGAGACATGTACCCAAAAGAAGTGTCACGATCGACCTTATTTCGCATGAAAACAATTCCATCCAAAAATCTGTATAAATTGCAAAATATTAAGGTGTCAAATTTGTCAACCCCGTTTGTCTTTTTAGTTTATATTTTAACTGGCAAGTACAATTGTCTCCACTTAACTTATTAGACAGAATAAAACTCCATACAAGAATGGAACAAAAACGAGTGACATCATCACTTTCTGCGACGTTCCAGCACAAATTGGATTTCGATCCTTTTTAGTCATAGAAAACGTCAACGAAAAACGGTTGTGCATATAAACAAAATTGGACGTCGGCCATGTTGTGTATGCGGCACAGTGTACTCCCTGACTACCGCCAACGTTTTGCTTCATTCTGTGGTTTTGATGATTCGTTATTTCATCTAGAAATATAAAACTGTGAACTTGTTTTGACATGAATGTTAAGTTTGACGGCTTGGTGTTGGAGGTGCTTTAATATTTTTTTTCTTTCGCTTAAAGATATCCATATATATATCTGGATAGATATCCAGAAAAAGTTTGTTTCGTCATGTGATTTTCCTCCATTGAAGAAACGAAAACATGAAAGTCGGAAGAAGCAGGGAGTGTGTATTATTCATTTAAAAAGAACGACAGATAAAACGTTTACATTAATTCCAAGTCTGAAAGAGCCACGTGGACGATTTAAATCAATCAAGGCAATATTTACACACAGAAAACAACAGCCAATTGGCTCCAGTAGTAGGATGGATGATGTATGTAAAAGTATTCCAGAAATACTAGATGAAGAACATCACGGGTATCACCGAGCTTGCTACAGTAAGTTCATCAAACACAAAGAAAGACTTGTTCGGCCCAGTGTTAGTGAATCCGCAGATGGCATGAGTGAAATATCAATGAGGTCATCTGCTGAAAATGTACGGTTTGCAAAGGATTGTATTTTTTGTAGCAAAGAAGGGCGGAATCGGTCAAGGAAGAAAGGTGAAGGTGAAATTTCAGAGGCCACAAGTGTGTTTGATATGGGAGGAGGCAAAACAGTACAAGGGATTGCCGAGAAAAAGTGTGATGAGAAGTTACTTATTACGATTAGGGGAATGTCTGTTGTCGGAGGTCATTACCATCCATCTTGTAGGAGACAGTACACCAGAGAGGTTGGACTAGGAAGGAGTCCGAATAATCAACAGGAAAAGAGACAACTAGAAATGGAAGAAGCTCACAGTAAGGCGTTTGAGAATTTGTGTAGTCTAATCACAGAGAGAATTATAATACAGAAAGAAATAATGAAACTTAGTGATGTTTTGCATTACTATGTTGGCTTGATGAGTGCAACAGAATATAAATGTCCAGATTACAGAGCTGAAAAAGTGAAAGATAAACTATTGAAGAGTGACATTGGAAGAAAAATCTCATTTACATCCTTTGAAAAGGGCAAGGGTAAATACTCGTCACAACTGATATTCGGCAATACCATACAACCAGCAGATGCACTAAAAATGACATACAAATTGGGTACCAATGACCGTATTGCTCATGTGGCGAAAACCCTCTGAGAATGCATAAAGAAAGCATTCTTGAGTTCTGACAAAATGCCATGGCCTCCATAAGTCAAATACCTCAAGAATATTGAAGGTTTTGTTCCAGAAAAATTAAAGAGATTCTTAAAGATTGTTTTGTCTGGCAATGAAGACTGTCAAAACATGAGAGTCAACAGACTTGCGTTATCCATTGGCCAGGATATTTGTAGGGGAGCAACAAAAGTGGACTATGCCCAAACGCATAATCATGTGTATGACACTTCGCCATATCTTTTGTAGTAAAGAACTATGGACACTGATATACAAATTTGGACATTGCAAAGGGTATAGTTTTAGCCTTGAACTTGAGATTTCAATTGCAAAAGCTGTACAAGAGAGTGCCACTCTTCTACCTGCAAGTATCATACGCAATCCTATTGATCAGTCTCTTTTTCACTCCGAGTTTGTCAATAGGTTGTATGGAGCAGGTTCAGTCAACACAGCACATGGGATATTGCTACAAGATATTGTGGATGAACAGGTGCCAGGCACTGAACGCTCTACCATTCCAAGAAACCAGGAGAGATCTTTAAAGGATGTAGCAGATTCTAACCTTCCTGACTGTTAGATGACAATTCGAAGTAGACCAGACATGGTGACAGCAAAGTATAGACATGAGGATGGTCTTGAGGCCTTTAGTGTTTCAAAGTGGAAAAATGACAATGGCAAGTACTAAAAAGAAGGTTAAACTGACATCATCTCAAAGTAAGGTGGTTGAATACAAACACCAAGGTAACATTCTTACTAAGCTTCTGGTGAAATCAGAAGACACCACAGTCAACATGGCTGAGGTAATTAAATTTTGTTTCACAACTGTACCATATTGTATAGGTACAGCCAATGATTACCTTGAAAAGACAAATAAGGCCGTTGGATTTTCATTTCTGACCAAGGGAGTAATGGATGAACAGGTTCTAAATGAGCGTGTACTCACAATAGAGGATGGAAATGCCCTGTTCTACATCTTGAAGGAGGTACCGGATACATTTAAACAGGTATGTGTTAAATTGTACAACCAAACCAAAGAGTAACAGGATGTTATTGTCAGTACTGACACGTACAAATCACATTAAATCAAACCGCTGGAAAGAAACCACAAAGATATTATAGAGAAACTCTTGGTTAAAGGTGCTAATACTTAGACACACCGTCATTGGAAGATATTCTTATACAATGAAGGAAACAAGGAACAGCTAATTGGATTAATGTATACTTGTTGGTCAGAACTGGCACATGTTGATCGGAAAGTAATTCTGATTAACAATGGTGAAGCCTTTGTTATTGTTCAGGACAAAACTATTCCTGAATTGAGATGAACCAAAAAGAAACAGACAATAGGGTAGTTCTTTACAGTAACTATGCTACTGAACTGAGATACTAGTATGCAAGGGTCAGAAGCCCAGATAGTGATATTTTCTGGATTTTGCTCTATCATGCAAGGGCAATTAACATTACTATTCTCTTTGAAACCGGTCATGGCAATAGGAAACGGCTTATTAACATTGCAGATCTCTCTAAGCACTAGACAGAACAAATGTGTGATGCTTTGCTGGCAGTACATGCATTCACAGGTTGTGATTCGGTCAGCTCGTATCGGGGTAAAGGAAAGATTAAACCTATCAAATTCTTACTGAAATCTCTAGCATACTGTGATGCCCTGAGGCATTTAGGAGATCGCTGGGATATTGATGATGATCTTTTGACTGGATGTGAAAATTTCACCTGTGCATTGTACGGAAAAGCCAAGTGGGAGAGTGCAGATGAAGAAGTCAAAGTGTGATGCCGAAATTTCAGTCGACAGTCTATCATCCAGTACCATTGACCTTGCCAGATTGCCTCCCAGTAGGGCTTGCTTAAGAGAACATGTTGCACCTGTACATTATCAAACAAGAATTTGGAAGAAAGCCAACATTGCTATGTATGAGATGCCCAAATCATGGGAAGGGTATGGATGGAAAGAAAACGGAGAACCACTCTGGTGTTCAGATGAAATGATCTTACCACAACGACTAACAGATGTGTTGGACAGAGTTCCAGCAGAACTGGAGGAGTCTGATGATGAAACTGGAGAACATGAATATGGTGTTGATAGTGACACAGATAGCTCCTCTCATGAGGACTAAAAGTAGTGAATTTTTGGTCATGCGGTTGCAGGACAATATACTCTACTATTTTGACCTGATGTATATGTCTATGTTTCATTGTATTAATAGGAATTAGGAGATATTTGTTACAGTTATGGATGATGATAATAAATTTGATTTAATAAGACCCAACTAGACTGAGAGGGATAATAATGTCAAATCGCTGCCTAACTGTCAGGGAGATAAGTTCAGACACTGGTCTTTCATATGAGACAGTTCAAACAATACTCACAATGGATCTTAACGTGAGAAGAGTGTCTGCAAAATTCGTCCCAAAACTCACACGATCGATGCTTTCAGGAGTCCGTTTTGTAGCAGGTGCTCCTGGCCTTTCATCGTCTTTAACATCCGCTCTGCCCTCTCTAAATCGTTTGTGCCACATCAATACCTGAGTTTTTTGTAGGCTAGCTTGTCCATAAGCGATGTGTAACTTTTCAATCGTCAATTTAGCACAAAATTTCACGCACACTTTCTGCTCAAAGGTGTCCATGAAATGTTCTTAGAGTATTGTTAAATTGCAAAAGGATAGTAGTACTGAAACTTTAGCAAGTGTAAGAGATTGTACACGACATTAGGTCGGAATTCGGTGGATGCTAGAAGTTCATCAGATAAATTGAGGGTGAGGCAAAACCAGGCAGTGAGAAAAAACTTGGTAAAAGCAAAAATTGAGATGACTCAACAAGACAGTAAATGTAGGATGTGTGGTAAAGCAGATAAAAGCATCAATCACATCGTAAGTGAAGTAAAATTGCGCAAAAGGAGTATAAACACAGGAATAATTGGGTAGGAAAAAAGATACATTGGAATGTATGCAGGAAACTCGGTCTTTAAACGAAAGAAAAATGGGACGAAGAGGAACCGGAAGTTGTATGAGTAAACGAAGGATATAGAGATTTTATGGGACTTTTCAATACAGACCATGTTGCTGAAGCAAGAAAACCCAATATGATTATAATAGACGAAAAAAAAACAAAAAAAAAACAGATTATAGATTTTACTGCTCCATCTGATACTAGAATTGATAAAAAAGAAAGAGGACAAATATTGAAATTCGACGATTTAGGAAAGAAACTGAAAAACAGTTGAATAACAAAGTGAAAATAATCCCAGTTTCAATTGGAGCATCAGGAAGAACACCAAGAGCATTGACAAAAAGACTGAAGGAAATTGGAATAGTTACCAGAACTGTAAAGTTGCAAAAGTCTGTGCTGCTACACATTCTGACAGTCAGAATCCTTCGACAAGTCTTTCAGATTTTAGAAAACTTGCTGAATCCAATGATTAATTTTAAAAAAACATTTGAAATTAGTGTATAATAGAGAGATAATGATAATAGTAACTGGCACATAGAAGTCTAGACGTGAGAGTAGGAAACGTGCCCGAGAGAGTCCCCTTGTATCTTTATCATAAACAACAATTGTTAATACGTCAAAGTTATTTGAATACAATTATTACCTTCTGGGTAAATATTTCTGATCGTATTTCAATCGTGTGTTTATTCGTGTTTGACCCACGTGTATCTATTGGCTTATTTTACCTACAATCATTGCTCCCAGTTTTTGCCTGGGTGCCCTTTTCTCTACTCCCTCAAACTATTACCTATTTTAGTATCAAGTCATGTGCAGAAGATATTCTTACAGAAAAAGTTTACGTACTATATAAAAATAGAATGTCGACTTTTACAATATCTATAAAATAATGAATAAAATAGGAATGAAGTCTTGATAGGTCCAATGTTTAACGAATTTCAACAAGGTATAAACTGTGAGTATTGATAAAATGCTACAAAAGCTCTTTCGTGTAGAATGGGTTTAGTAGATAATTCATGATCGACTAGATTCAAGCGATTTCGAGAAGTGCTCATTTACCAATTTACGAATGCTCTTCTTCCAGTGGAATGTTAACCATGCTTGGTAGCATCCTTATACTGCTGCACTCTTCGAATTGGTTTTTTGAATAATAGTAAAGAATGATCTATCATCCTTTTCTTGTCAGATCCTCTGGCTCAATTCTCATAACAACGCTTTATTTCTTCTTTAGACATAGCATGGGAGATGTATTTTTCTTCTGAAGCAATAAAAAATTTGAAAAACATGCATCTCCTACCGATTTGTCGTCCTTCTTGTTTGATACACAGAAATGCCAGGAGTGGTCAATAGAAGCTCGTCATACGCATGTGTTGCCTAAATTAACATTTGTTTTGTTGTTACCAAGCCTTTCAGGGTTTTGAATTACATTATAACCATTGGTTGTCTGGACAAACCTTTCTGTTGTGACAAGCAGATCGTCGAGATCATCTTGACGTTTTTCAGCCTGTAAGACATTATCTTTATTTGATATCTATGAAAACTGAAGTGCCTTTCTTTCTACCAACAGGAATTTATCATTCCGTGATAAAATGTTCAGAAAAGAACCCTTTAGTTGATTAAACCCAACTAATAACTAAAAACACCTAACCAGGAAATAGATGTCCACACTGAAAGTGTGGAACATGACCGAGTGAGCAAGCGAGTGTCATCCAAGAGATAAATGTATTGCAATATAATGTTCAACATTATCACACTTAAGTTAGCATCATCATGCCCTTTCGAAAGAAAAGAATCATCTGATCTCTCACAGACTTGAAAGTGTCGTGTCAGATTTCATATTTGATTTTGAAGTGCATGATGTAATGGCCGGAATCACTGAAGAAAAGCTAAAAGACTTACCTTCAAAGATTTGTGACATTGTTGTGTTGCGTTCTTCTAAAAAACTTTAAAATTTGGATTTGATAAGCTAAAACGTCTCTTTGTGGCACTAAAATTGCGTCGTTTACAACAGAAACAGAGCTTCAGTAAAGTCGCGCACTTTTGAAAATTACCAGATGGATCCAACATTAAACGAACAATTATTTTGAAAAAAAGCCACTTTTCACTACGGGCCCTTGGCAAAAATCGCTAAAAAAAGTGTTTTGCTGCTGAAGCGCAATTTCGCTCAAAAGGGTGATATTTCACAATAAAATTTCAATTTCTAACCAGTCAGACAACTACAAGTACCTTTTTGGAACGTCGTGAGGGCGGAAATTTGCGACCCAACTCTACAATACAAAAGCAAATTTTAAGTGTTGGAAGGAAATGTCAGTAAGTTAGAAAAAGTGTGATGGTCATACGTATTGATCTGGAAACATGCAACAATACTTCTTTTTTTTACCTGAAATGTAATATATAATCAGAAAAAAGTACACTTTTGTGATTAGAAAAATTCAGGGACCAGCTAGAAATTTTTATTAGTAGTAACTGTTTCTTATTTAAATTAAAAATAAAACTGAAGAACCTTTTTTCTCAAGCTCAGGCTTGAGCATTTAGCTCAAACATTTTCCCAGGAACGAAGACTTTTCTTATTTCTAGTTCTTATCTTCTTCACGTCGACAATTCACCAAAATTACAATAACGCTAAAAAGTATCCAAGGCAAGATTCGTGAATCTTGGGAATAATCAAGCCTCCATACATATACAATTTAAACCCCTATACAATAACATTTGGAACCATAGACCAGGCTGAAAATTTCTTATAAAGTTTTCAAAAATCAATATACCATACAAAGCATAAAACTATATAGTGTATGGAACTGTGAAGGCCAAGAAATGAGTTGACCTGGAAATGACTACGTCATATGATGGAGAAAAATAATCAGAAAGAAAGTATTCCACTGACATTACTTGAAGTTTGTGAAAGAAGGTTTTTGAAGGTAAAGAAGTTTTGAAAGAATATTGAGTTAAATGTAGCTCAATCAATACTACCACATTCGCCAATATGGAGTGAATATTGGCTCCAGCGATTGCTCACACTAAAAGATCATTGAAAATCTGCAGGAGAGTAAGGGCCATTCTCGGCCTTTTGGCTAAGATCAAGTGTAGAGCTCCGGTTTCTCCTTGGTCGGGGCTTTGGCTATAGGGCCAAACCATGCAGGATAGGTGGCCTCGAGATGATTGAGCCTTGGCTGAAGACCAACGCAAGAAGAAGCGCCATCCCATGGAGGGTCCTTAAGGTTCGATCTGTATGTCTTGCATTTCATGGTGTCTTGTGTGCTTTCTGTCCCACTTTTTCTTCAACTTTTTCTTCCTTTTAGGTTTTTCGTAGATGAGAATCTGTGAAAGCCAAGTAATAGGCCAAGTTCGTTTCCAAGGGACTAATAAGGCACGAAAAGCACCAAAGGGAACAAAATAGAACTTAACAGGAAGACGTTTGTTTCCAAAGCTCTCATGAGTAAAGCAGAGCTAGAAGCTAGCAAAATACAAATATAGGTTTATTTCAAAGGTAGCAATAATGCAAACTAAACCATACTGAAGCAAACTGTTGTTTCTCAATGGACTAATGAGCCACTAAAAGCTAAAAAAGGGAGCGAAACGGAGCTCACAACCAAGAGGCTTGTTTCCAAGGGACTGATGAAAGAAGAAACTTTAAAAGTATATTGTCAAAAATGAATCTTAACTTTACTGACAGATTGACTTGACACATTGTTACAAAAGTTCTGAAGTTTATTGCAAAAAGTTCTTTTCACTATATTACTAAAACTATATCTTTATATTATCAAAGGTTTAATCTCTCTTTAAAACATATTATTTTTTATTACTAAGGATTTAATCCTCGTATTGCTAAAATCTTCCTTGTGATCGTAATCCTGTTTCTTTTAATATGCTTGTGACTAAAATGAAAACCAGTGTTCTGAAAATTTGGTTGCTAAAAACAACATTTTTTGCTTTTATATTCTGTGGGAAGGGTCGTTTGATGAATAACTTTCTTGCATGGGAGGTCAATCTTATTCTTATAATGTCAGAAGAATAATGAACGCAAACGGTGTCTGTTGTCATTGGAGCATTAGGAGTTATTAAAAAAAGGAATCACAAAGCACACAAAAAAGGTCCCAGAAAACATCAACAGAACAGAATTAAAGAAAATTATTCTCTTGGAATCAGCCTACATGCTTTTAAAATTCCTCTCAATGAAATGCAGATCATAACATGGCTATCCATCGAGCTCAAGACCCTAGATTGGATCAAAGGCTAATGGTGAATGAAACAGAGGATCAAAGAAGAATAAGAGATAATAATAATAGTAATAATAACAATAATAATAACTAGGGCATAGAGATTGCACAGAGCTCTTGAAATTGCACAGTGATATTGCATAGTGACATTGCAGATTGACATTGCATAGTGACATTGCAGATTGACATTGCACAGAGCTCTTGAAATTGCACAGTGATATTGCATAGTGACATTGCAGATTGACATTGCATAGTGACATTGCAGATTGACATTGCAGATTGACATTGCAGATTGACATTGCAGATTGACATTGCAGATTGACATTGCAGATTGACATTGCACAGTGCTCGACAGAGACGTCTTGGATTTTAAACATATATCACCTTTAGTTTCTTCCTCAAAATTATTTGAATTCACTTATTACTTTCTAGTCAAACATTTTGGTTTTCATTTTGAGGATTAACACCCCAAACAAAAGCAAAGAAAATGTATCCAAATTAGCTTTCTGAGAATCGTAGGTTTTCTAAGGAAAACTAGGGAAAAACTTCTTCGTAAACAACTTATTTTGTTTTTATTATGGGAAACAGAGCGTTTTATGGCTTCAACTAATCCATATTTCTATCTTGAATGGTCAAACTCTCATTCAAGGATATTTTCAAGTAACTTAAAGAATGCATTCCCGAAATTTTTTTTCCAGAATGTCTCTTTTTCTCCAATATAAATTTCGTTCCAAGGTCTTGAATAGAAAACCAAATAAAAGGAAGACATAACTACCTCAAAAGGTTTTGAAAAAGCAGAATCATTGCTAATGTAGGGGTCAGTATGTTATTTATGGGTATGCGGGTCTGGAGGCCTAAGGAAGTAAACGTTCCTACTCTACAATGCATAGTTTCAGGTCACCCTCATGGAAGATGTATTACCTGTTAGTTCAATAACGTGAAAAAACAAATAGACTATGTTATGATCGATAAACGATTTCGGATTGCAGTGAGTCAATGCAAAGCCTATTCAGGGGCCGATTGTGGAAGTGACCACATCCCGGTTATATGTACATTGAATCTCAGATGAAAACGTATAGCAACGCAAAAGCCTACAAACAAGCTTGAATATGAGCTTCTCCGAACAAAACCTGAATTTAAATATTCTAATGAGATTGAAGTTAGTAACAGATTCCAAGAACTTTGAAATGTAGAAGATTAAAAGTGGGATACCTTCAAGGAAGTCTTGGTCACCACGCAGTGGAAAAGTTACCAAAGTTAAGGAAAAAGAAACAGCAAAAGTGGATGATGAAAGTGGATGGTTTGATCACACCAGTCAAGAATATCAAAGACTAAACATTAAAATAAAAGGGAAATGTAGAGAGGCCAAAGAAGAATGGATTGATGGATTGTGTAATAAAGCACAATCAGATTTTAATAAACATAACCATAACATTTATAAATATATTGATAATATTGTAGGAAAGAAGCGATGCTCATCCTGCAACAAAGCCAAGGATCGGACGGTTATCTCAGCGAAAGAGAAAATTTTGCAGAGGTGGAGCGAGTATCTTGAGGATCTATTTGATGATAACAGAGGAGATAAACTGACAATCAGGAACTCTATCGATGGTTCATCTATCATGAAATCAGAAGTTGAAACAGCATTAAAAAGTTGAAACATGGTAAAGTACCTGGTCCAGATAGTATTGTTGCTGAACTTGTGAAGGCAGCAGGCGATACCGGCATAGAAAAATTAACAGAAATCATTAACAAAATCTAAGACAGCGAAATAATACCAATAATCTCAGAAAATCAATGTTCATAAATCTTACCAAGACGTCCGCCGCAATAGAATTTGAGCTTCATAGAACTATAAGTTTGACGAGTCATACGACAAAATTAATTCTCAGAATAGTTATGATGCGTGAAAATCATCTCAGAAATCAGTGAACAACAGTGTGGCTTCATGACAGAAAGTAGCACTAGAAACGCGAATTTTATGTTAAGAAAATTAAGTGAACGTGCCATTGAGATACAACAAGATTGATACATATTGTTTCTAGATTACACAAAAGCATTTGATAAGGTTAAACACGAAGTTCTTATAGACATACGACAAGATTTTGATTAAGACGGGAAGGACATTAGACTTATCCGAAATCTCTATTGGAAGCAGACAGCATGTATCAGAAATAACAAGGATGCATGTTTTCACATGATTAATTCAACTTATCCAGTGAAATTATTCTCAGGGATATAAAGGGACACAACGGTTTTATCATTGCAGACCAAAACTTAAATAATATAAGATATGCCGACGAAACAACACCAATTGCAGGGTCTCAAAGTGACTCAAATGCATTAATAAATAAAGTAATTGTACAGAATAGTAAGATAAGACTTGCCTTGAACCACAAGAAAACCAAAGGCATGGTCATTTTAAAAAAATAAGTAGCAAGGAAAGTTTGTCCAGTAATGATTACGGTGATTTAAAAGTTGCAATAAAAGAGTATAAAGTTGCATTTATTTTTCTAAACGTTGCGCTAAAAAGTTGCATTTATTTTCTTTACAAAATGTTCCTTAATTATCTTCAAATTCACAATGTTTCTTCACATTTTACATTTTTACAGCTACGTTGTATCTTTGGTCAAAACCAATAGTACACAGATAAAGGAATCAATAATCTAAACCATTTTTCTTAATCAAAGATATGAGTCATATGACACCTTACGCTTGATCTCCGATCATAGCTCACAGTTGCACCACACAACTTGCAGAACAGTTCCCCTTTGGCTGTCTTTTGGAATTCATCTGCAAATTCTGCTATTTATGATGCAATCTTACTATGTAAAGTTGTAGATACTTTTGGCATTTTGAGGTCGTAATGAAAAAGATAGCATTGCAGAGTGCGTGTCGATTTGTTACCAGCACATGCATAATTCTTGTCACTCTTTGGATAACGAGGAAATACTTTCCCAAGGGAACCTTGAATAGTACATATTCAGGTCTTCATTTCAATCAATTTTACTGAAATTTATTCATTCTTCTAGCTCCTCAATACCAATAGGCATGTTTACGCAACTTAATTGAATTAGAACCAAAATATTGACACTTAAATGGGTCATCGTGTGTATAAATTAGCGGAAGTTTTATGCAAAGCGTCTGACCTACAAGGTCACTCATGAAAAATCAAGCTGATTGACAGTCGAGTTCCAGGTAACTGAGATCTCGTTATTCAATCATGAATCATTCGTTGTTCAAGTGCTGACTATATTTTCAATTCCCTATTAGGAGAAAACAGGTAAAAAGTAGAAAAAAATACATGTATTTGACCAAGGTAGGAAAAATTATAAATGCAACCAAAAATACCAAAAGTTGCGCTAACCTGCAAAAGTTTCAAAAAGTTGCATTTATAACTTTTTATTAGGTACCCCAGGGTGGTCAAACTTCGTATTTAGACGTTTCTCGGTTGGGTATTTTATATACTTAAAGTAACAAAGTTGCAAAAAAGTCGCCCTAGTAATGATAAATAATGAACAATTAGAGCAAATAGGTAAATTCAACTATTTGAGTAGCATAATAACATCTGATGGTAGATATGATAAAGACATAAACCGTAGAATTGGTATGATGAAAGATGCTTTCGGGAAGCTCCGACGTATCATCACAAATCGAAAGTTAACAATAGATTTATGAAAAAGAATCATTCATAGTTAGGTAATATAATATATATTTTGACGTACGAAAGTGATTATTGGATTATAAGCCATACAATGAAAAAAAAAAGGATTGAAGCAGCAGAAATGTGGTTCTTCCTTCGCATGTTAAAATTCTCGTAGACTGCTCGTAAAAATAACGATGAAGTATTAGTAATGGGAAAATCTAAAAGATATTTTATCAGTCATATCCGAGAAACTCAGGCACGATTTTAGGTTACATTAGGGGTAGAAAGTGCCATTTTATTAGGGAAAATACAACGAACAAAAGCCAGAGGGAGGCAGAGAGTAACATATTTAGATAACTTTTGTAGATGGGTAAATGAAGGAAAAAATGTTAATTTAACCACTGTTACGATAATTCAGCTTTCTAGAAATAGAAGTGGATAGAAAACCATGATCACCAAAGTCCTCAGAAGATATGAAACTTAGAAATAGAGATAGATAGATAGATAGATAGATAGATAGACAGATATAGAGAGAGATAAATAGATAGATAAATAGATAGATGGACAGATAGATGGATAGATGGTATGTTATTTCTGTACTCTTGAAAATAGGTCAGCTCTTCTGCACAAGTTTTGCAATCACATAATAAAATATTTAGTTTCGAAGGTTTTCTCCTTTGGGGGTCAGCGAACTGCTAAAACTTTCGCAGTGACGTAGTGAAATTTCTGTCTTTGAGAGACAATGAACACTGGGATTTGGGGACTTGTGTCTAGCAAATTCTATTTTTAATGATGGGAGAGAAATTCTCCTCTTGAAATTTCTCGATACACTCCTTTTTTTCGGCTTCTCCCATCAGGGGTTGTCACAGCGGAGTAGCTTCCTCTATGTCTACCTCTGGTGTCTTCTGCAGAGATCTTCACCATCTTGGATACATTACTGGCTAAATTTACCATTTAAATAAACCAGGATATGCCACTGGATGTTTGTCTGCTAAGAAAGTTATTGAATTGGGCTTTAATTAAAATGTATTTAGTCATTTTTACATCCTTTTTTAAACATTAACTGGGGGCTCATGGCTCAACTGGCTCTTTTAAATGTCATTTTCCATTATTAAAAGCCATAAAATACAACTTAATTTTTTATTTCTTACTTCTCTCCACTTGGAGCATGAATTCTGTGATTTTGCGATACTATGTGAAAAACTGTTTCCCTCTTGGATGTAAAGTTACTCTTGCAGACATGAGAGGGACATCTATTTTTAATTGTGTCAATCTAAAGGCAAGACTGGTCTTCATCGACTTAAGAAACTTTTAACTGCATACGTAGACAAAAGATGTTGAAAATTCAAAGAGCATATAGCATACCAGAGGAAATAGGTATTGCAATAGGATTGTTTACAGGTACGAAAACAAAAGTCAACATCAGGTAGAGACAGACGTTTTCGAACTATTAGCTGGTGTCCTACGAAGAGATGCCCTTGCTTCTTATATTTTCACCATCATGTTGGACTATGTCATGAAAAAAAGTATGAGCAACAATGCTCGGGAACTATGATTCGAGTTAGACAGAAAACAAAGCAGATAACACACCCCAGTTTTAACTGTTGATTTGGACTTTGCTGATGTTCCACTGGTGTTAGAGGAAATTAAACAAGAACTAGACGTCTGACATAGTGTCTGACACAGTGCTGCAAAACCGACCTTCATCGAAATATCAGTAAAACAAAATTCATGAGTTTTAATGAAGATCAAGAGACAGCTTTAAAATCGATTGACAACAAAGTCATTAGGAAAGGAGAAATTTTCAAGTATTTAGCAATATGGAGGGAGAATTGGTTGCTCAGATGCTCCTTGAGGATGAAAATTATAAACATGTCAGTGATCTTATGGATGAATATAATAAAGCTCCCTGTATATAGCATCACAATTTAAATGATCCAGTTAAATTAAGACATTCTTCTAGATTGTGTAGAACACCAAAATGATACACAGCAGAGAATTAAGTCTTGACTGTGAGTAATGCTAGTATGTTAAAACCCCTATTACTATAGGAACTATCTCCCTTTAATATGGATTAGAAGTAGATGTTTTTGTTACTGAAAAGTAAAAGGTGATTATCTTTGAGTTGTTACAAATGTGTAAATGTGACTGTATGAGTCTGGCAATCATAAGCAAGGTGTAGTTGAGGTGTGGCATCGTAATTTGGGGGTAAGAGAGAAAGAGGGGATTTAACAAAGAACATCTTAATTTAAAGGATTATTTTATTTTCAAAGATAATCCAATCCAAAAATAAATCCATCAAATATTTACTGCTGATAGTTCTTTCTCATTTACGGACTGGAGACAGCTCCTCTAACCAAGAGTCTTGAGAAGAAGATGCAAACAGCAGAAATGCGTATGCTGAGGAGTCACAAGAAAGGATATGATCAGAAATGAAAAGATCAGAGGCACCATCNAGTATAAGGTGATTATCTTTGAGTTGTTACAAATGTGTAAATGTGACTGTATGAGTCTGGCAATCATAAGCAAGGTGTAGTTGAGGTGTGGCATCGTAATTTGGGGGTAAGAGAGAAAGAGGGGATTTAACAAAGAACATCTTAATTTAAAGGATTATTTTATTTTCAAAGATAATCCAATCCAAAAATAAATCCATCAAATATTTACTGCTGATAGTTCTTTCTCATTTACGGACTGGAGACAGCTCCTCTAACCAAGAGTCTTGAGAAGAAGATGCAAACAGCAGAAATGCGTATGCTGAGGAGTCACAAGAAAGGATATGATCAGAAATGAAAAGATCAGAGGCACCATCGGGATATGTGACATCGCAAGAAAGATGAGAGAGACACGTCTAAGGTGGTATGGACATGTGCAAAGGAGGGAGGAGGATCATATTGCTAAACGGGTGCTGAAAATGGAGCTGCCTGGTAGGAGAAAGCAAGGAAGGCCAAAGAGGAGATGGAAAGATTGTGTGGGAGATAACTTGAGGGAACTTGGGTTGATCCAGAAAAACGCACGTGACCGACTCAAGTGGAAGAAGTCAATTCGCCGTGGCGACCACTGAAAAGGGAAACGCCGTAAGAAGAAGAAGAAGAAGTTCTTTCTCATTTGTCAACATATTTTGCAGCATCCAACTTCTTTATAAACGTAATCTTTGTGACCTAAGAGCGTAAATATAGGCACAGAAGATGAATATTTCTTCTTTTTTTTGTTTAAAATTAAAAAGTGACTTTTCAGTTGTTCAAGCAATCCACATTTTACAAGAAAACAACTCTATTTTTAACAACTGTTTTTCAATTGATAAGAATAGCAATAAAGGAAGTAATAAAGAATTAAAGAAAACAAAAACATTGGTACAAAATATTATTTTTTCTACTTTTGCCAGACAAAAAGAAGTCAATTATTTCTTGTAACACAGAATTCTACAATTTTTTCAACATAAACCACAAAGCTCTTCCCTTCTTCGGATCCTGATATTCTGCTACATAATCTATTTCCACCTGTTCAATTACTTTCCATAAGCCATTTTTCTCCAATTCAATCATCTTTTCTCTATATCCCGTAGAATAATCTTCAAATAAATCCATTCTTATCGTGAAAGCAATGATTGCACCTACAGGAAGTCAATTTCAAAAATGAGGCATCACAAATGATCCGAGAATCTCAATGATTTACTAAAATTATAAGCTACAATATATTTTACACTAAATTTCAAAAGCATTTAGTTCTAGGAGATCAAATGAAAACAATTCTCAAGCTGGTGTCGATATAACCTCTTCCAGTTTGCAGATGATGCACCAGTCACCCCTCGCTCTGCTGAAAATCTCTAGAACCTGATGTTTTGTTTGACCGCAGTTTTTCTAAATTAAGTACTCGACATCAGCCTGGGAGAAGCAAAGATGTACATAACTTTGTGTACCTGTTTTTCAACATCACTAATCTTCTATCTCTTTTCTTTTCTCGCTTTCTATTTTCTCTCTCTTTTTTTTTCTCTTTCTCTCGTTATCTCGGTCTCTGTCTCTCTCTCTCCCTTTCTCTCTATCTCTCTCTGTCTCTCTCTGTCTCCCTCTCTCTGTCTCCCTCTCTCTGTCTCTGTCTGTCTGTCTCTCTCTCTCTCTCTCTCTCTCTCCTTCTAACAAGTGCAGCTTATTGCAACGCGTCGACCAACGCTTCTTTTGATCCATCATGGGCAGCAAGTAACAAGACTACAATCCCAACAAGGAAGTCTTGAAGCATGTCAACATCCCAATTACTGAGGCCACGCGTCCCTGGGTTAGAATCCTATCACTCATGGGCGAAAAACTCGTGTTCAAAGCTGTATACTGCAGGGAGATACTCCATTTTTTAAGGCTGTTTATAGTGGATAGTGGTTGTAAGTTCATTCTCCTGCTGGTTTGGTCTTTTTGCTGTGTTCTTTGATGTTCTTTTATGCGGTGCACCAAATGTCGTTTGGCCTACACAGCACACATTACAGCGTGAACAACTAATTTGGTATTCAATACCCCTTTTTGTAAGATTTATCAAAACACGATGTCAGTGATGAAACAACCTTTTTTATTTATTAAAGATATCACTCTGCATGAAACATATATTTTGCACAATGATCGTTCAAATTTCTCAGATAACTTAACATACAGTTATTAATTGTATCTTACTGTTGCTTAATAATTTTTGTGCAGACCTCAAGATGGATGTACACTCAAAAATATATTGTTCAACTTAAAATTCAAAATCATTGTTGGCCACAATCTATGACCAGCTATTTAATTGGCTCAATGTTTCTGCCTTACTCGTTATTAATATATTTCTACAACTTTATTATGGCGGATAGTTTTACTGTAATAAGTAACATTGTAGCTACTATACTTGCGACAGTAGACGTCTCCCCAGTACAGCAATTTAGGAATTTTATCTTTAAAACAAAAGTAATAAGAGATGGTTGCTTGACTTAAAAAAACAACAACATGAATTTAGTCGTAGGGGTTTTTTTCGGATAACTTGTCACTGGTATTGCTACCAAATTACTACGTTTGAGCACTTGAGGTACACAAATATAATCTGATGTCAATGTTTGCTTTTGAACTTTTTCTTGAACTCCAAGTCTCTGTTGCCATGTTATGAAACGATTGTGTGTGTGTTAGAAATATGTGTTAGTGATAACGAAATCGTGATTAGTACATAAGATTACTAAATGGGAATCACTTGTTCCCCATTTGTCCCTGGAGAAACCTCTAAAGCATTTATCAATCTCTCTTTTAATTCCTGTTTCTTAATTTAAGTCCTCACCTACAAGAAAATTTGAGGACGTTTTTTATTAATTGTACTGACCTGTAAACCATCAGAAACTTGGACATATTTACAAAAAGACTCCAATAAACTCTGTGATGAATTGTTAGTTAAGGTAACATATCAATGAAAAAAAACCAATTACCTTGGGAGATATAAGCATTGCTTACTCAAACAAGAACAGGCTATGAAGTCAAAGCCGAAATAGATTCCCATTGACATAAGCAAATCGCTAAAGATGCAATTGGAGTCAGAATGAAAAGTAGTTCCATAGTAGATCTCATTTGAATACCACCATTTACAACATTTCAACAACAAAGGTAATTAACTACAGATTAAGTCTTCAAGATATGTTATACTGCGTGTGATATTTATTTCCAATATAGGTAACTAAAATCAAAACCACAGTTTTGTTAATTTTTTTCAATCTTGAGCAACTGATGTACTTAATTCCTACCTCTGCATCTATTTGAAATACTCATGAACCTAGTATATAAAATTGAAAAAGCCTTGAAGAAACCATACTTTTAGATCAACCTACCTGGTTTTGCTATTTTTAGAGCCTCCTCAAATCCATTTGGTTTCACGTGGCCGATGGTAAACAAACCAATAGCAATAACAACATCATATAATTCACCTGGAAGTGCCATTTTTCCCTCGCCAATGTACTCACAATAAGTATTTTTGTAGTAGCCTTTCTCCCTAGCTATTTTAAGCATCTCTGGGCTGACATCCAGTGCATCCACTTCATTATACCCATGTTGAGATAATGCTTCCCCAACTCGACCTGTGCCTGCACCTAAATCCATAATTTTTATATCTTTAGCTGGGTTATTCTTTGCTAGATAGCTCAAAAGTATTGGAATCGAGTTTTTAGTAGACACGTGACCATCTATAACAGCATCCTGTTCAAAAAGTTTGAAATAATAATAAAAATATAATCTTGTGGATTTAAACTACATATAAGGTAGGCTCTGTCGTTTACATCCTACAAGGAGAAGATAAGGTCATTAATGCTTGTATAAAGTTAGACAAAAGTTTTTCTCCAGGTCCGGAAAACAACCAACGTAGACCACTGTCGCTGCTTTTACTACTCTTTCTGCTGTGAGATTCAAACCAAGTACAAAAAAAGCATGAGTTGCTAAGATACCATAAAACTAAAAGGATAGTTGTACCAAGCAGGTGAGAAATAAGACGGATTTGAAAATGTCTTTCACCATTATCATTCGTTGGAGACAGAAAAAATATATTCTTAAGGAAAAGTTGAGTACTGGGGAAAATCTTGGATTAGTCGATGATATCATTAAGTCAACTGTGGTAAAATAGTGGCTTCATTGGAAGATAATGTGCAATTACTATTAACCTTACACCATTAGACTAGTAAAGTAAAATATAGTCATGATTCAGATTTCTCTTAAAAAACTTTCACTCTCTTTGATGATAATTATAGTTATGCTGATTTGAATAATATCATCCAATCAGCTTTGTCAACTAATGGACATTTAAAATCAGAAAATGCACTACTGTTCATTCATACTCATCTTAAAGTGTATACAAATCTTGAAACAGGCTATCAAGTAGACTTTAATAATGGGGAATTTGTGTCTCCTATTGATTTTCATAAGACAAAGATAACAACATCATTGCATTCATTTAATCATCCCAATATCACAGAGATGTTAATGGTTTAAGAATCCATACACCCATAACCAGGAAATCATCTGTTTCAGAAACTTATCAGATGTGCTTTATCAGTTTAGTGTAGATAATTTACCTTTAACCTATTCCTTTCATAACGAACCTTGACATCTTTTAATTAACAAAATTAACACAAATAGTGTTCGTGATCTTAGAATATATGATAATAATATCACTGATAATAATAATAATCAACCACTTGATTTAAATAATCTTCTAGTGAGTTTTATGCTTCTGATCAGAGAAGGTAATTAATATACTCGTATTAATTTGAGAAGATTAAGACAAATGCCAGATCAAGTTACAGGTATAAGATACTGGTATGACATTAATTGTGGTGAGAGGGTTGATTCTGAAATGAATAAAAATCAAAAAGGTGATTGTATTATGGATCGTTAAACATCTGTTGGTAAAAAAGTCGTCTCACAGAATTAACATAAAAACACTAAGGATTTAGCGAAAAAAGCTCTAAAGAAAGCAACTGAAGAAGCTTCTACTAAAGTACGATTGAAAATGGGAGACGTTATACCAAAGAGATTGATAAATGAATACAAGAGAAAAAACCCACTCAAAAATTAGATAGCTACTCGGGCACCTATTAGGCTAGAAACGCTTAAGCTTTTAAGGAGTGTTCATTTTTGTTTTCAGTTCACTGGATAACCTAGGGCAGGGCTTTCCTCGTACATTTTTCTTGATGAAAGGAGTGTGTTTGTTGAATATTTCTGTCAGTAGGTTCTTAAGGTAGTTCCACGCATTGTTTTTCGTCATTAAATTGATCGATTTCATTGATTTTTGATTTCACGAATTTCCTTTCTCATTTCTTGATGATTATAATTTCGGTAATCCCGACAATGAATGTTTTTTGGAGAGAAACGAGCGTTATTAAGTTGAAAAACGCAACCCACCATATCGTGATCTCCAATTGACATTGGTATGACGTCATCGTTTGTCACTGCTAATTCATTTCTCACAAATATTAGGTCAATCAAAGTTGCTGTTTTGTGATTAAGATCTTGTCGAGGATCATTTTTAATTACTTGATATAAACCATTAAGTGTAAAAATATCCTTTAATTCTTTGTGATCGTTAATTGGGGAGAAGGTGATGTTAAAGTCTCCGGGGATTATCACTTCCTTGTTCTCCTTGGTTGCTAATGACAACTTTGCTTTCAGCGAGAGTTCAAAGTTTTGAGAAAGATGAAGTGATGAATCAGGGGGTCTGTAGAACGTAAAATTAACAAAGTTTTTACTATTTTTAATTCGTAATTCGATAAACACACTTTCAATACCTTCATCCTCTTAGTCTTCTCTCCGGATGAAGTCGTCCTTGTTAGCTATATACATACCATTTCCACCTCCTTTACTACTTTTCCTACTTTTCCCAACGTAGGTGTACCCCGGAATGTTATAAACAAGAAAGTGATCAGTCTGTTGTGTAAGTGTTTCACTTCATGTTAATTTATCAGTGTTTTTCTCGAACAAAATCTCGGTGATAAGTTCAAGATTTGCGTGCACCCCTCTGACATTTTGGTGGGAAAATTTAAAGGCTTTACAAGAGAATAAACTATCCAACTCCGGTATTTGTCGAGGACCAGAGTTTATTTCAATATCTCCAGCTGGAACAAGCAATAACATAAATGTACTCTTCAAGCCATACAGTAGACTCTCGGTATAACGAACCTCCGGTATAACGAACTCTCGATTTACCGAACCTACAATATTTGCCCTACAAGCTAAAATCCTTCGATATAACGAACTCAAGGCACTATAATGGAATGAAGTCACTGCATTGTCTTCCAATTAAACAACATTCGAACAACATTTAAAATCATTCGAACGTCGAATATACGTCAAGTTCGAGTTTTTAAAAAGTAAACACTGTTTTATGTCAACCTAATCAGTTCTACACCTTAGTAGTCAACATGAATGGATTGCAAACAAAGCCAAAATAACACAGGCTTATGAAACTGGCCAGGTCAATTCGAAAAGAAAAAAATTGCTCTTTTAAAATATTTACAAATTTGTTTTCTCCTTCTCAATTTAAAACGCAGGGCACTTGTAAACCCTCG
>RDPX01000214.1:1059000-1071454 GCA_003991215.1 Morbakka virulenta
GACAGTACTGTTTCACCCTTTGTGGGCTCATCAGTGCAGCACAGAGCTTCTGAGACATAACTCTCTGGCCATGTTGCCGGAGCAAACACAGCTTCAAGAGTTATTGTGGGATCCTGCCAGAGTGCTCAAACTACGCATGCGCAGTGAGCATTGCATTGCGCTAACAACAGGTTCCCATCTCAGATAGAGTGCTCAATTACTACGTACTAGGTCGTTGTAATCAAAACTTTGTTGCAATTAAAGTCATCTGTCAAAATACACGTTTTGTCGCCGGAAAGTTAATAGCATGGATTTCAAAGTTAATTAATATTTTCTGGATCATTTTTTGGACGAACCAGTTAAAAGGCAGATTACTCCTATGAGAAATTCTTTTGATTTTGGAAATAAGATTTAAATCCAAATGCACTCGATATCATAATCTTATTGTGCATAAAGCTAGGATTCGAAGTCTTGGAGCCTTCAATCTCTTAACATTGCTCATTTATCCATGCTTCTTTTGCTTTTCTAAAAGCGTTTCTTATGTCAAGGTCTAAGGTTTTATTTTGGACCGACTTTCTTTTTAAAACGTTCCGTCTATCTTCAATCTTTTGCAAAACTTCTGCTTCATCCACGTTGACATTTGCTCTTTTCCTATGGATTGGACAAATTCTTTCCATCTTTCTAATAGCACTTCATTTAGCACTTCCCACTTACTGCGCTCTTCCTTATTGAGTACGTCTAAACTTGTTCTGGACTATGATTGCATATCTTGCTTTAAGCTCCTACTTTTCACGCATAAGATTCCATTGTAGTTTTGCTTCTGGGATGAACGCTGTTATTGTCGAAGCTACCCATACAATTTCATCTCCCATAATTGCACCAATGAAAAACATGCCAATTTCCACAATATTCATGTTTCTATTGTTATATTATGTAGTGCAAGTAGATAATGGGTATCAAAGAAATCCTTTGAAAAGATCATCAATACAACTGCGCAACAGCGCAAATATGTGGGAAATTAATAAAGACATTGGAAGGCAGATTTAAAATCGGCAGCTGAAACGAAGGCTATTATTTGTTCCGTGTTTTGTCATGTTTGTCGTTTACATCAGCATACAATGGAACATTGTTCCGCTAAAATTGGATTTTATCCATGGCGATCTCAAACTAAAGATCATAGTAAGGATTTGGGACACAAAATTATACATTTTTTTCAAAATCAGCCTCTTCCTGAAAAATAAAACATGATGATATATACAGTATTTACATAAAGACTTAACACAGATAAATAATAAATAAATTATTTTGTTGTGGTTTACTCTAATGCCAACTTTAGCAATTTGTGTTTTAGTTCTACCGAAGATCTTGGTGTAAAAAGTCTACTGGTGTTGTTAAAATGTATATTTGAGAAAGTGTTACCATGCTTTCTTTCCACATTTACTCCATACATATCAGACAATAACATTAAAATGTTCGTAAATGATTTCCTACAAGTTTTGTTTTGAAGTTCATGAAGTACAACATACCCAAATAAACATAACTGACAATAATTGTCTGGGGTATTTTGAGACCACCACGGTTAATTGAATTTGTAAAATCACCATATTTATCATAATAACTGTATGTATCTGATGGCATTTCTTCAGTATTTCGAGAAATAAATCCACTAATATACACAATACTCATTTTTACATTATGAGGTAGTGATTCTTCCATCGTATGTATGTTTTCAATTATTTCTGAACAATTATCATCAGGTAAATAGGAGCATTTATCACAATTGTGTTCAGCATTAAGTAAGTTATTAACATCGACATCAAGTTGCGAAAATAGCTTAGCTTTTTGAATTCTCACTTTCTCCAAAACTTGTTGTACAGTTATAAAATATGTCCTACCTGAACCTTGACGTAACTTTAAAAACATTTTTTCAAGGGAATCAGTTGTTTAAATCCCAAGTATTACGAAAGAATGAGCCGTTGAAAGGAGATATTTTGTCATGTCAACTAAACCTCTATATGTGTGGGAAATTACTTTTGCAGTGTCTATAATTCATTCTTTTACTACCAGTTGTTTTCTTCATGGACTCCCATCTCATATTATTATCATTATTATTTTCTTGTTATCACAGGTAAAAGTTCCTGGTAAGTTCGTCCCGAAACCAGGCTAGAACAACTAGCCTCAGGTTTCGAGAACCTTTCTCAATGTTCTTGCAGTTACCAACAACACCATTTTCTGTATCATTTCAGTCCTGATCTTGATCCCTATTTTTATTATGTACTGCTCAGCTTCTTTTGTGACACATCCCAATGCACCAACTACAACTGGGTTGACACTTACTTTTCGAAGGCGCCATAACCTTACAATTTCTCTTTTCAGTTCTTGATACTTTTTAATTTTCTCTTGTTTCTTCCGTTTTATCCTTGTATCTCCTGGTACGGCTATGTCAATGATCAAGCACTCTTTTTCTGATTTTAGCTCCACAACAATGTCTGCTCGCCTATGCTCAATTTCGTAATCTGTGTTTATGTTAAAGTCACACAGTACCTTAATGCTTTCATTTTCAGTAACGCCTTCTGGCTTATGATTGTACCACTGTTCAGCCCTGGGCAGGTCATACTTCTTGCAAATCTACCAATGAACTATCCGTGCTACATTGTCGTGTCGTCGCTTATATTCCTTCTGGGCTATCTTGCTACATTCGCATATGATATAGCTCACTGTTTCTCCTTTCTCACCACATAATCTGCAAGTCGGCGAATCTCTTGATTTGTCAATATGGTGTTTAACGTAATTTGTACGTATTGCTTACTCTTGTGCTGGCATAAGCAGTGCTTCAGTCCCTTTTTTTCAAGTCTCCACTTTTAAGCCACAACCATGATTTCTTCCTGTCTATGATCCCATCTGTATCTCTAAAAAACTGACCATGCATTACTTTTTCATTCCATTTGACTTCTCTTTCTCTTCTTCGTTGATCTTTATACTCTGATGGGTTACTGATGTCATTGTTCATGTACTGCTTTTAATAATTGCTCTTGACTGTTTTTAATATACCATCTAAGACTATTTTCCTCTGACTGGATGGTTTCTAATACACTTTGCAACCCCCTTCCACCTCTCTGTCTTGCAATATACAATCTATCGACGTCACTTTTTGGATGTAATGCTCCGTTCATTGTCATAATTTTCCGAGTCTGTCTGTCGAGTTTCTCCAGTTCCTCTTTCGTCCACTTCACTATCCCAGCCCCATATCTCATCACGGCTACTGCCCAAATATTCATTGCTGAGACGGCATTCCTACTGTTCAAGTTTGATTTCAATATAAGTTTAATCCTCCGCTTGTATTCCTTCGTGAATCTCTCTTTCATTTTTTTCTCCTTTATCCCATCTAGTTCTACTATACCCAAGTATTTGTAACCTTCTTCGTTGACGCTTTTCATCTTCTCTCCATCTGGTAGTTCAATTCCATCACAGATGACCATCTTTCCACGCTTCATGATAATTACACCACATTTTTCTATACCGAATCGCATACCAATGTCACAACTAAATCTATGAACTGTATTTACAAGTGATTCTATGTCTCCTTTACTCTGTCCGAATAACTTAAGGTCATCCATATACAGAAGGTGATTCAATTTTGGATGGTTCTTTCCCAAACTATATCCTGCTTTCATCTTTCTCAAAATCAGTGACATTGGTATGAGACAGATAACAAATAGGAGTGGCGAAAGGCTATCTCCTTGGAATATTCCACGTTTGACGTTGACAACCCCTAATACTTTATCTGCTGCGTTCAACTGTACCTGCCATTTTTTCATACTCTTTTCAAGTGCGTTCATAATGTTATCAGCTGCCCCAATCAGTTGTAGGCTCTTTAGAATCCACGAGTGCGGCACCATGTCGTATGCCTTTTTATAATCCACGTAAGCCATAGCTAAGTTAGTGTGTCTTCTTTTACAGTTTTTAAGCACCATTCTATCAATAAGTAATTGATCTTTCGTTCCACGTGTCTTTTTACGACATCCTTTCTGTTCTGATGGTAACAAATTATTAGTATCTACATGCTCGTACAGCTGCTCGGACAGCATACCCGTTAACAATTTCCACATTAGTGGTAAACATGAAATAGGTCTGAAGTTACTCGCAGGATTTCCCTTACTCCTGTCCTTCACACACAATACCGTTCTTCCATACGTCATCCATGCTGGAACATCTCCGCTTTCGACTACCGCATTCAACTGGCAAGCAATTCTATCGTGTAATGATGACAAGTTTTTCAGCCAATAGCCTTGTACTCCGTCAGGCCCAGCTGCTTTCCAATTTGGCATTTTCCCCGTTTGCTTTCTTACATCCTGGACAGTGATTCTCACATTATCTTGTTTATTGACTCCACTTAATTCAGTTTCGATCTCTCGTAGCCATTCTGCATCATCGTTATGTTCCACTGGGTTGTCCCATATTTCACTCCAAAACTTTCTACTGTCGTCCGCATTTGGTATTGTGTTCTCCTTAATTACTTCACCGTTCAATTCCACAAAAACTCGCTTTTGGTTTGATGAAAACATCCTGTTTATTCTAAACTGGTTTATCCGCTTTTCGTATCTGTCTATCTTTGCTGCTTTCGCTGTTATTCTTTGCTTAAGCTCTTCCATAACAACATGTACCCCTTTCTTCTTCACATGATACTTTTTGAAGATCTGTTCTAGTTTTTTTACATCTTTTATTTGTCCTCTCGCATAGCGGTCTAATTTGCCAACAGTTTTCCTCAACTCATTAATATCCAGTTGGATCCTCCTTTTCCAAAACGGTTCTTGAAACACTTTATCCTTTCTCTGTTTCAACCCTAACCATTGCCTGACATAAACAGCTACAGCATTTATCAGATCGTTTGTTTTTGTTACATCATCGGTCATAATATATTTTAACACCTTATTCACAATGCTAGTGATCTCCTTGAGCTTTTTCCGATCTGCATTTCTAAAAGAGACATTTGTGATCTTTTCCTTCTTTTTAGACAATTCACAGATAATCTTTATCGTTTCCAGCTCTTCTTCCGTTAATTCCGAATCAGTCAATATATGAAATTCTGATGTTACCAATTCTGTTTCACCCTGCGTTGGTTCGTTTTCAACTTCCAGTTGTCCTAGTCTCTCTTGTTCGCTGGTTTCGACATTCTCTGTATTAATTCCTTGTTATTAATTCCATATTATTATCATTATTATTATCTTCAATTTGCAACTAATCCACTGGATGATCTTAAGCCGTTCTGTGTGTGAGAGAGCCAGTTACAACCTGTAACCAACGGTCTCTCATCATTGTCTTTCCCTTTCAGTGCTCTAATACCTTTTGCAAAATCCTAGCTGTTCTTAATAGTGTTGTTTTCTGGACTTCGGCAATGTTGATCTCAATCCCAATCTTTTCCATGTGTTTGGAAAAAAAAGTTTTGTCACACTCCCAAGAACCCCCAAGACAACAGGTACAACGGTAACTTTTTTAAGATTCCAAAGTCTTTGGATTTCTATTTTAATTTCCTGATACTTGTCAATCTATTCCTGTTCTTTTTCACTTATTCTTGTGTCTCCAGGGATGGCAACATCGATGATGATCGCAGATTTGTCAACTTTATCAATAATTACGAGGCCCGGTCGTCGTGCCTCGTAATTATTGATTGGTTCATGCTCATACCATTTCTCGGCTCTTTCAAGATTCAGTTTTCCACACAGCTTCCAATGGACAATTTTAGCGATCTTGTTATGTCGTCTTTTGTACCCTTTCTGAACAAGCTTTTTACACTCGCTCAGGATATGGTTTACTGTTTCTCCCCTTTCTCCACACAATCTACAATTAGGTGAATCAGTGCTTTTATCAATGACATACTTAACATAATTTGTCCGTATTGCTTGCTCCTGGGCAGCAAATATCAAAGCTTCAGTAGTTACTTTCAAATCTGATTGTGTTATCCAGATCCACGATTTCTCCTCGTCAGTATTTTCACTTTTATTCCTGATAATTTGCCCATTCATCTGCTTTCCCAGCCACATTTTTTCTTTTCTCCTTATTTTTCTTTTTAAGATCTTGCCTTTTAACCGTTGATTGGCATTCAATTATACCAACATGTTTCACTGCTTGCAGTAATGAATCATTGGAATTTTTTAGGTACCATCCAAGATTATTCTCTTCACTTCTAACTGCATCTTCGCAATTCATAAGTCCTCTTCCACTGGCATTCCTACCTAGGTATAATCTGTCTTCATCACTTTTAGGGTGAAAAGCTTTGTGCATTGTTAGGAGCTTTCAGGTTTTCCTGTGCAGTTCCCTCAGCTCATCACATTTGCATTCTACTATTCCTGCTCCATACCTCAACACTGCCACTGCCCAACTATTTATGGTGTGTATTTTGTTCTTTCCGTTCAGTTTGGATTTCAAAATTAGTCTGGTGTGTCTACGGTATTCTCTTACAAATTGATCCTTCATTTCTTTCTCTTTAATTTTATCATACTCAATTATCCCCAGATATCGATACCCTTCCTCATCAACTGTTTACAAAACCTTCCCATCTGGGAGAACCAAACCTTTACTCATACTCTTATCTACTTTTCCCCTACTAAAAACCAACAATCCGCACCTCTTTACCCCGAAACCCACCCCAATATATTCGCTGAACATATATACCGTATTCATGAGTGAATCAATTTGCTTAAGCGACTTTCCAAAGAGTTTTAGATCGTCCATAAATAACAAATGGTTTAAACTTGTACGTTTACTTTAAACGTGTAAGTTTATCACCAAACTCATAATGAACTTTGACCTTCCTTAGTATTAAGGTTAAAGGGATTAGGGCAAGTACAAACAAAAGTGGCGATAAACTGTCCCCCTGAAATATCCCCCTCTTAATTTCAACAGCTTCAAGAGATGTACCACTAGATGTTAACTCCAACTTCCACTTACTCATACTACCTAACAAAAACGTTTTGGTGTTCTCAGCAACTCCAAACAATTCTAAGCATTCTCCAATCCAGCGATGTGGTATCATGTCATGTGATTTGCGGTAGTCAATCCATGCCATAGCAATTTTTGCAATCTCTAACGACTGCCTTGTCGATAAGCAATTGATCTTTCTTGCCTCTACAATTTCTCTTACATCCTTTCCGCTCCTCAGGTATCATATCTCCTTCATCAAGAAATTTGTAGAGACAGTCCGATATGATACCTGTTAGTAATTTCCACATCAGGGGAAGACAAGAAATGGGGTGATAGTTATCCACTGCTTTACTTTTACTGGCATCTTTTTGGCACAACACTGTTCTACCAAAAGTCAGCCATTCAGGAAGTTCTTCATTCCCATTCAAAATCTTATTTAATTGTTCAGATATTCTCTCGTGAAGGCTAGATAACCTTTTAATCCAAAAACCTTGTACACCATCTTTCCCAGGTGCCTTCCAATTAGGAATTTTTCTAGCTTGCTTTGAGATCATTTCTGTTGTAATTACCAGTTCATTTTGTTTTGGTAGTTACTCTCCTCCTTCAATCTTTGTAGCCATTCTGCATCCTTGTTATGATTTTTTTTTCACTCCATATGTCGCTCCAAAAGGCTTGACTTTCCGCTGCATCTGGTATTTCACTACTTTCAAACTTACTACCATTAAGTTCTGCAACTAGCTTTTTCTGATCGCAATTAAACAACCTATTTTGTCGAAACTGTTCTATTTTCTCATTACACCTTTTCAATTTGGCCACTTTTGCTAATACTTGCTGTTTGAGTTCTTCAATCACTGTTCCAAGTCCTTTTGCTTTAATCCTAAACCTAGTATAGATGTTTTCAATTTTCTTCGATGTTTTCATCTCACTGTTCTTATACCTTGTAAGTAAATTAATGTACTTGTTAAGATCCTTAATAGCGCTTTCGATTCGCCGTTTCTACCATGGTTCCCGTTTTGATCTCCCATCTTTCCTGATATTTTTGAGACCTAGCTGTTTTAATACCCATACTTAACAAGCAACAAACAAATTATTGGTTTCAGTAATATTGTTGGTATCAAAGAATATCAAGACATTATTCACTAGACGAACCTCATTATTTATTCGTTTGAAATCAACNCATTCTGCATCCTTGTTATGATTTTTTTTTCACTCCATATGTCGCTCCAAAAGGCTTGACTTTCCGCTGCATCTGGTATTTCACTACTTTCAAACTTACTACCATTAAGTTCTGCAACTAGCTTTTTCTGATCGCAATTAAACAACCTATTTTGTCGAAACTGTTCTATTTTCTCATTACACCTTTTCAATTTGGCCACTTTTGCTAATACTTGCTGTTTGAGTTCTTCAATCACTGTTCCAAGTCCTTTTGCTTTAATCCTAAACCTAGTATAGATGTTTTCAATTTTCTTCGATGTTTTCATCTCACTGTTCTTATACCTTGTAAGTAAATTAATGTACTTGTTAAGATCCTTAATAGCGCTTTCGATTCGCCGTTTCTACCATGGTTCCCGTTTTGATCTCCCATCTTTCCTGATATTTTTGAGACCTAGCTGTTTTAATACCCATACTTAACAAGCAACAAACAAATTATTGGTTTCAGTAATATTGTTGGTATCAAAGAATATCAAGACATTATTCACTAGACGAACCTCATTATTTATTCGTTTGAAATCAACTTTTTTGAACACTGTCCCATCAGCATTTTCTCCAGAATTATAAGCTGTTCAAGCAGTTGATCAACAATCATTCCCTCAAACGAAACCTTTAAACTTTCCCTATCTGATCTCCCATTCACAGTACCTGTATCAACTTCAAATAATTCAGTATTACCATCATCACTGTCTGCATTTTTTTCTTGATTCGAAAAACCTTTAACTCTTCTCTTGATCATTTCCAATTCCAACCCAGTGAGCCAGCCGTTTTTTCTAATCGCTCTAACTTGGTCACAAATCCTCTGTTCAGTAATGTCTTAAAACGGGCCAAGCTCTAACCATTCACTATAAAACCTTTGCCGGTAACCTTTGTGGGATTCGATCTATAATAACATTTCATAACAACAATATTTACTTCCTTCGACCATCTTTTCTTTTTAGGCAACTTTGATACCCCAGTAGCAGAAGTGTTGCCTATTACCGTCATACTTCCAGTAGGCTGTTCGGGTCCCCTCTGATCCAATATTTTTTGTTCTTTGATTCATCACTAAATTGGAGATAGGTAAGTATACCGCCCCGGGAACCAGGCCGGAATTTCAAAGCTTGGGCGCACATCTGCCAATGTTTTTATCGTGATACCATCACTAGAGAGGTTGCCACCCAAAGGGCAACGACCCCTTTGCCATTTTTGGCTCCAGTACCGTTTATGCCGTTATTTTCTTCTGTTTCTGAATTCATTTTCATCAAATAATTGAGAAGTTGATTTCAAACAAACAGTATTGTTTTCGTGACACCATCACTAGGGAGGTTGCCTACCAAAGCTAAAGAGTCCTCCCTACCCTTGAGACCGACTAGCCCCCACCGGATGCCAACCCAGTATTTCTTGGTCTCAAGGAGAGTTAATAGGTTCTACACCTTGCTCAAGGGTGATCTGGAGGTAGTTGTGGCTAAGGGTTACCTCATTCTCCCACGTCGAAACTCCACAACCGGACGCAGTTTAATGTCACTACCCAGGACAAATTAATATTATTATTATTATTATTATATTTTCTTTCTTTTTTTGGAATTTTAAGTTAAGATCAAACACCGGGCTACTACCAGTAGTCTGGGGTGAGCGAAATTGAAAGTTATTGTTTTGATTATTTTGAAATTTTAGTTTTTCAGGATAAAGGAACGAATAATAAGTCAATACCCAGGACAAATTATTATTATTATTATTATTATTATTATTGTTATTATTATGAACGGTTTTCTTATGAATACTGTTTATTTACAATTACTTACCAGGTCACACCCAGTGAGCTGAGGCAAGCAAAGGTTTTTATGAGCAACTTAATTGTTTAATAAATGTGGAGTATAAAAGAAAGTATAATACAAATAGGATTAAAAATTGTATCAAAAAGTATAAAAGTTCTTGTAAAAAATTGGTTCTTTATGTAGACAAAGATTTTCCAAGTATATTTGCGGTGCTGGTAAGGACAATCTTTGTATCTCCTGTAGGTTTTGGTTAGCTTGATAGTTCCGCGTAAAGAGAGATTGATCTTGTGCTGCAACGATGAAGCCTTCCGTCTCTGCCTTCAGTCCCGAACTCCTCAACCACTGATGGGTTGCAATTTGATCTACATCAGCGTTTTGGCTTCGGAGAACGTACTGTCCATGCAGGGACGTCTGGCTCCATCGTTGGGAAAGTTAGTTCTGTCCATTTTTCTTGGCAGCTTCTTTTGCCTTTTTTGCCAATTTGGTGACAGGTACTTGTTCTGCTTCTACCATTGGATCTACCTTTAGTACACGCTCAAAAGTATTAGATTCCTTGATAATAGAATGTAGTTTCTTACTAATTTCATGTCGATGGACTAGGGACAACATCCAGTCATTTGTACATTCAAGATACTGTTTCATACCAGTAATAGTAGTTTTAAACAACAGTTCTAGTTTTATGAGCCCCCATCCTCCATTGCTTCTACGCAAATAGAGACGATCAACGTCAGCTTTAGGGTGGAGCATGCGATTGGATGTTAGTAATTTTCTAGTCTTCCTGTCCCTTCTTTGGAGATCTGAGAGATTCCAATTGATTATACTAAAACTATATTGTGGAACAGGGATCGCGAGAGTGTTGATCACTTCACCGCGGTTTTTTGAGTTTACTTCTGTCTTCACTTTATCAAAGATCTTATATCCTGAGTCGGTGTTGTTAAGCTCGCTTGAAAGAGGAATCAGTGACATACAAAAGAGAAGTGGAGATAGAGAGTCTCCTTGAAAAATACCAGGCTTGATACGAATGAAATAAGACTCTGCTACTTCATTGTCGTGTGAAAGAAGAAGACATGCTTTCCATTTCCCCATACTGTGTCTGAGAAAGTTAGAGATATAAGGAGAAATTTTATAAATGTCAAGGCTTTTTAAGATCCAGTCGTATGGAACGCTATCAAAGGCTTTGCGGTAGTCAATCCAAGCAGTACTAAGGCTTCTTTTTCCTTTTCTACAATTTTTGAGTATCATTCAGTTGATCAATAGTTGATCCTTGCATCCGTATGAGTTCCTTCGACATCCTTTTTGCTCTTGTGGTAGGATGGAATTTGTTTCTAAAAAGTTGTACATTCTTTCCGTGATGATTGAGGTTAATAGCTTGTATGTGGTTGTAAGACAAGTAATAGGGCGATAATTTTTAGGGTTTTTAATGTCATCAGATTTAGGTAAAAGATAACTTTAGCGTTCAGTTAGCCATTCTGGTGCATCTTCAGGTTTCGCCATGATGTCATTGAGAGATTCTGCTAATTTTACGTGTAAAGGTACTAGTGAGTTTAACCAAAAATTCAGAATTTTGTCGATGCCAGGGGACTTCCACTTCTTAGATTTCCTTAATGCAGCCTGGACTTCATCCTCAGTAATAGCCACCCAATCCTGTTCTTCAACTTCACTCACTCGTTCTTCCTCCATTTCTATCCAGGTTGCTTCTTTGTTAAAGAGCTTTTCCTGTCCCCAGATGTTATTCCAGAACTCTTCAACATCCTCACCTTTTGGGGGATCCTTAATCACAATTTGACCTTTCCCTATTTCACGATAAAACTCTTTGGCATCGGTTTTGAAAATTTTGTTTTGACGATAGAACTTATTTCTCTTATCAAACCTTCTCAATCATTGTGCTTTAACTTGTATTTTTTGTTTCAGTGTTTCTTTGATTTCTGCTATAGATGCTTCGTCTGTAAACCGATATTTTTTCTTACCTTTATTACTATTATCATTATTATCATTATTATTATTATCATTATTACTATGATCGTTATTCTTATCAAAGAGCAATAAAGTGAAAATGATAACTTAAGCCTTAATTACAGCTGCTCAGGACCAAGCACTAAGAACTAACTGGGTTAAAACTAACATTGATAAAACTGAGATAATTTCTATGTGTCGAATTTGTCATGAGAAAGATGAGACAGTGTCTCATACTGTTAGCGGTTGTTCTGAATTGACAAGGAGAAGGTATGTGTTAAGACATGATCTGGTAGCTACCAAGGTCCACAGGAAGCTATGTAAAAAATACCCAAAATTGATGCGAGCAAGGTTTGGTATGATCATATTCCGCTTTCTTCTTGCATGTCTAGTACAGGAGTTGAACTTACCTGGAATACACCCATTCTTACTGCAACGAAAGTAAAACATTATATACCTGATATCGTAGTCAAAACAAATAGTAAATGGATTCTTATTGATATAACTGTTCCAAAAGATCATCGAGTGAGAGAAAAACATGCCGAAAAAATTCAAAAATACATTGACCTGGCTGGTGTCATTGGTGTAGAGCAGAAAGTTGAGACTTCAATAGTCCCGATAATTGTCGGGGC
>RDPX01000214.1:1080431-1096251 GCA_003991215.1 Morbakka virulenta
AACTACCCTCTCCCAGATCTTCATGGTGTGTGAGGTCAATTTTATGCCTCGGTAGTTACCGCAGTCTTGGACATCGCCTTTCTCCTTGTAAAGCGGAACCAATATGCTGCTTCTCCAGTCGTCCGGCACTTTGTTCATTTGAACAATGTCGTTGAAATGGTTGACCAAGAAACTTATTCCCGTCTCTCCTAGGCACTTCCACGCTTCCACTGGGATACCATCAGGTCCAACAGCTTTTCCGCGCTTCATTTTTTCAAGAGCTTGGATAACTTCCTGTCTGGTGACGGGCTGGATTCCTGCATCTGGAATTTGTTCCACAAATCTAGGTGTCCGATCGTTCTCAACGTTCAGCAGTTCTTCAAAGTACTCTTTCCATCGCTTCCTGATGTCGCTGTCCTCTGTTAACGTCCTTCCCTCTCGGTCTTTGATGAGTTTCGCCTGCAACACGTCTGCTGAATTCTTTATCTACAATTTGATTACCCTATTTCAGCCTATGGCGTCAGTGTGCCATAGTTTTACTGATAAGTCATTTTAGTACAATCATGGGACTTACATTAATCACTCGTTTAACTCCTACGTACAAATTCCAACTTCCTACGCTAAATATTTTATCAATGAGTCTTCATGTCACATCAAGAAGGCGTCAGAAATCATCCAAGATGTCAACATTTTAAAAGCTATTCACTAGTTGCAATTAGCTTGGAAACATGTTTCTAAAGATACCATTCAACACTGTTTCCAGAAATGCGTTTTAAACAAATCAATGTTTTTAATGATCATGAAGATGAAATTGACGAGGAATTTCAGACCCTCTTTGATCAGCTTACGAATGATAGTGAAGATGTCAACTTAGAGAATTACCTTACTTTTGATAACAATCTCTCGACTTCCGTTGGTTAGATAAACACCGACCTTGTGGACTGGCAAGAAACCGCTAGAGAAGAAGCGATTTCAGATTTTATGAAGGAAAAAGAAGCTGCTACACAAACTTCTAGTGATGATGAATCAGACATGATGATACTAAATCAACAGTAAAATCAACAATGACAACTACTGACGCTTTAAATAGCCTTGAAGAGCTGCTTCTATTTTCTCAAAGTCAAAATGATGAGCATTTGAGTGGATTAATATCTGAAGCGATTAGTAAAGTTGAAAGCTTGAAAATAGGTTCATATAAGCAAAGTAAAATTTTCTCATTTTTTAAGAAAACATAAGTAGACATACGTATGTGCTTAAAAAAGCATGATGATTGTTTCTATAAGTGCCCTAATCCTTGAATTAAGTCTTAAAACTGACTTAGAAGCCCCTACATAGCCTGTATTACAGACGCTTTGTCTGAAAAGGACAAACGTCTTTATAACGGACACCTCTCTATAGCGGACACTTTTTCCCGCTCCCGATGGTGTCCGCTATACACAGGTGTCACTGTAGTGAGATTTCACGTCACTTTTAAAATCATTTTCCCTACTTCTAATCTCACTCGGAAGGGAGTTGTATATTTTGGCTCTCATGAAGAAAAACTCTTTTCTGGCGAACCCTAGCTTAACCTTAGATAGTCTCAAAATGATGTTATTGTTTCTAGTGTTGATTTCATGTTTACTGATCATAAATTGATCTTTAAAGTTACTACAGATGTC
Source organism: Morbakka virulenta (assembly GCA_003991215.1). NCBI lineage: Eukaryota > Metazoa > Cnidaria > Cubozoa > Carybdeida > Carukiidae > Morbakka > Morbakka virulenta. The sequence goes on from RDPX01000214.1 coordinate 1,082,069, forward strand.
ATTGTCTAAACATTTTCTTACCATTATCATCGCCTGTTTTTCGATTTCATTTTTGATAGGAACAGTTTTCTAGTTCAGAATTTTGTTTGCACGCTGTTCTAACGATACAAGCTTTTGCTGCTGTGTTCTGTTCATATTCAAATTAACAATACAGTTATAACGCAGAACTGATACAATTACAGCAGAATATACCAAGTGTGCAGCTTCACTCTTCAAGAACGCCATGAGGTTTCGTAAGAGTCCTATTTTCGAACAAGCTCTTTTGTATTTCTGATCGAAATCATGAGTGACTGTTAGTTTCGGGTCTAGGACGGCACCAAGCTAAGTGTAACTCGTAGTGTGATTGATCAAATCATTATTGCAAAATAATTTCAATTTCCTCCGTCCGAGTGGTATATCTGAGATTTTCCTCGATGTTCCGAACAGCATGATTTCGGCTTTTCTAACTTTCAAGTTTATGATCAGATCGTTAGTCATAAGGTAATCTGCAATACTAGCAATGTCGGGGTTTAATTTAGATTCTATATCATTCACTTCTTTTGCTGATACATATTGTTGTAAACCTAAATCGTGCTTTTATTCAACTAAAACATTGCTAGTGATTAAAACTAACAAAACGTTTGAGCAACGAACAAGATGCCGGTTGCCAAGTCAACCCGCTGACCAAAGTAAAACAGGCTCGGCACAGGGAGCCCAGTCCCTAACAAATGTTTATGTCATTCTTCCTCCTTATTGAGCTGGTGCTGATTGTTGTGATGATTGGTTGGAAGTTGGAGACGTCATGCAGGGTTCAATGGCCTTTTCCCTAGGATCTTCCTCACTTGTTGAGGCTAGCTCAGAGCTGTCTGCCACAGGGGTAACAGGACTGGGCGCGAGGTCACGAAGAGAAACGGTCGACTACCTACCATCAGGATACTCTACCAGTGCATAGAAGGGGTTAGCCTCAGCCAGTCGGACCTGGTCAACCAGAGGATCGTTCTTACTCGTTCGGACGAAGCGACTTAGTAAGACAGGGCCAGGATTTTGTAGTCAGGATGGCAAGGAGACACCAAGACTAGAGCGACTTTGGACGTTGAAGAATCTTTCATGTGGCGTGGCATTTGTAGCAGTGCAGAGAAGTGACCTGATGGAGTGTAATGCATCAGGGATAACTTGTTCCCATTTTGTGGCAAATAGGTTGGTTGTCTTAAGGGAGAGCTGTACAGTTTTCCAGATGATCCCATTATACCGTTCGCATTGTCCGTTACCATAGGGATGATAAAGTCTTGTCTTGCTTGTGGCAATTCCTCGTAGGGACAGGTGTTATTTCAGCTCTTTCGACAAGAAGGAAGTTCCCCTGTCTGAGTGGATGTAGCTGGGCGTACCACACATAGAGAAAATTTGATCAAGGCACTTGAACAGTCGAGGAATGCATGTCGGGGCATGGGAAGGCGAATGGGAACCGTGAGTACTCATCTACGACAGTTAATAGGTATGCATTTCTAGAAGACGTCGGAAGAGGACCCTTGAAATCAATGCTTAGGCGTTCCATTGGTTTAGTGGCTTTTATCAAAGTGCCTGGTTGAGGCCGATAGAACTGAGGTTTAAGTTCTGCACACACTTTGCACGTCGAACATGTTTTCCTTACATCGTCAGTCGAGTATGGTAGATTCTTTGATCTGACATAGTGTAACATTCTAGTACCTCCAGGATGACAGAGTGCTTCGTGTAATTCACTGAGGCTCGAGATTGTCATGGATGAGGTAAATGCACGAGTGAGGGAGTCTGGTGCCAAATTATCTTTGCCTGGCCTGTGTTCAATTATGTAGCTAAAGGTTGCTATCTTGAGTCACCAGCCTTAGATCTTGTTGTTCCTAATCTTTGTCCTCTCCCTTCCTTTTGTGAGCTTTTTGGAAATCTTGGCTCAAGATGATATCGCTGCACAGGCCCTTGAGAATACCGGGACGGACAGAAGGGTAAGTGCTCCCATCAATAGTGATGTCAGTAAAAGAGTGACCGATGACATGTGCTTTAAGAGATGTCTGTTCCATAGATATGTTTTGAGCTGATGGGTGAAACTTCAGATTCAGTTTGTTGGCTATACTTTCACCAATGTAGCTATCAGTGCTACCAGAGATAACAAGGGCTGTTAGCTGGTTTCCACTAATAGAAACACCTACAGAAGCCTGTGCCAGACTTTCGGGATACGCGGCATAGATTGAACATAGAGCGGAAGTGGGAATGGCATCTGTTGCTCCCCTTTTTGACTTACAAACTCAGGCATAGTGGCCATTTTGCCACAGCTGTTACAAAAAGAGTTACGAGCAGGGCAGTTTTGCCTGTTGTGCATGGTATCTCCACAGAAGTAGCACTTCCTCGAACTTGTGAATGAGGCTGTTACAGGTTCAGTACCCTGTGGAGCAGGAGACACATTCTGATTTAATTGATCTTTAGAGCTATCAGGCACAGACGCAGTAGTAGGCATTTGGGGCATAGTATAGGCTTCAGCATTCTTTTGTGCTAAATCTAGGGCATTTGCTCGATGAAAAGCAGATTTGAGATCGAGCTGACTATTTTCTAGAAGTCTCTGATGTAATCAGTGGAGACAATAAGCCATTAATGAAAGAGTCCCTAACTAGCTCATCGCGGTATTTTTCAGCACTCACATTCTTGAGATTGCAATCCTTACTACGTCTACGGAGTTCCTGAAGAAATTCCGAGAGAGTTCCACCAGGTTTTTGCCTCCTGGTCGCAAGTAAATGGCGGGCAAATATTTCATTCGGTGTCTTGACAAACACACGTTCTAACTCTAAGATAGCAGAATCATAGTCGTTTCAATCTTCTACAAACTCATAGACATTATGAGACACATAGTTAATAAGAGTTCGGTACTTATCTAGAGCCTTTTCCCCGCATTCTTCGATGAAGTTGGTGAATGTACGATGCCAGTGTCTCCATTCCCTAGATGCAGTGAGTTTGGATCCAAATTGAGCCTTGCAGGTTTGAGTAGAGTGTCCATTGTACTTTAAATGTTTAGTTGAATAAATTGTGGTAAACCTAAATCGTGCTTTTATTCAACTAAAACATTGCTAGTGATTAAGACTAACAAAACGTATGAGAAACGAACAAGATGGCGGATGCCAAGTCAAACCCGCTGACCAAAGTAAAACAGGCTCGGCACAGGGAGCCAAGTTCCTAATAAATGTTTATTTCACATATGCCGCTGTGTCATCTGCAAATTGAAGCATTCTACTGTGTTGAAGACAGAAAATAACAAAAACATTGCTGGTCCCAAGATTTATCTCTGTGGTACTCCGCACAATGTAAGCAATCCCTTTCACACCGTACGACTTCAGTTTATCGAGAAGCCTAGCATGGTCCAAAAGCCTTGGACAAATCGAGAAATTGTCAGCAAATTTCCTGATTTCGTCAGTCAGCAGAGCTCTCGCCATTGCAGTTGTTCTTTTGGTGCGGCACCCAAATTGCTTTTCTGATAATAAATTATTTGATTCGAGATAGTTCATTAGCTGATTGTGCACCGCTTTCTCCATTATTTTCGACAAAACCGGTAGGATGGAAATCGGTTTGACGTTGTTTTGGTCGGCTGCATCACCACCTTTGTGGAAGTGTATTACCTGTGCTGCACCTCCTCCAGTGTCATTTTTACGAGGTTTTGAGATGAACGTATACCCCTTGATGTAAAATATCTCTTCATTGTCAGATTGTTTGACATAAGTCTCTGATAGGGTGATCAGGTTGATGTGTTGATATCTTTCTAAAACTACAGAAAATTATCCAAGACTGCTAAATAACCCTCTGATAATTTGGTGGATTATTTTGATACCTTTACTTTGAGAAAAATCTGCGAAACTTGTCGATGGGCTTCTTAAGGGACCGGGTAGTGATTTGATATCGTCTACAAGTAACTATAACATTTGTAAAGCAACACGATGGCTCAGTTTTTGTCCATAAATTTCTTTGTGAATCCCCCTAAAGATGAGCATACAAACGACTCACATAATACTTCTTCAAGATTAAGTCCATAACAAACGCTACTTGATACATAACTTGGCTTTTTCACACAAAAAATCAATATTACTGCCAGCAAAGCTCAGAGCGCGACCGCACCAACATGCGCCATTATGAACTATTTATGAGTGAAAATCTCGATTTTTTAGTAGAAATGAAGTCGATGAAAGTAAAATAAATCAAACTCTGTGTAAAAGTACTGATATACTATTAAATCTCATAGTAAATTTTGAAATAATCATCGAATATTAATTTAAAATCATGAAAAACAAGTTTCTACATCGGAGCAAGTGAAATAGCGTCTAAAATTAATATAGGTCTTGCAACTGGAAAATATTCAATTAATCATAACGATTTCCTTTTTATGACAAGACAGGCCTGTCGAGACATCCAATGTTTTCAAGACAAGAAAATGTCCGGGTGAGTGAGGAGCAAAAAGAGAAAATTAATAGGCACATTTATACTTGTGAAAAACCTTTATTGACTGTTTGTGGTCTTCCTGGAGAATCAACAGAGAAAGACGGGAGGATAAAAGATACTGTATGTTTTCTCTTCCGCACTCGTTCTTGTTCAAAGTGAGGGAGGGTAGGGAATACTCGCTTCAATAACAGCAAGAAAGCTGAGTGAGGTAGGACCATAAAAAGATAGATAGCCACATGGCATTTTATCATGGTGCTTTTATTTGCCCTTCCTGACCTTGCCGGCTGTTGAAGGAGAACAATGTAGGAATGAAAGAGGCTGCATGATTTGTCTGTCATTCTTTATCCGAGCGGACTGTTTCGGACAATCAATACCTGAATGTTGCAAAATGATTTGAGTGCTCTAAAAATGAAAATAATTTTTTTGAATTTTTAAAAAACCCTAAGGAAAAGATCTTTTTCCCAGCTATCATTGAGTATCATGAATCAAAGGCATCGAAGAGGTGTTTGGTATGTTAAAATGACAACACTACCAAGCACGTTTTGATGATGACTGACGAGATCCGACACGGCCTTGAAACGTCATCCGCCAGCGATGTGGATTAAAACATTTTAATGACAAAAACTGCCATTTTTCGCAATCGAGAAGATTGTGGACTTGAAAACTGCTCATAAAGTGGTAACTTTTTTTACTCTACTTCTCTCTATGAAGCTTTACCACATTTTAATGAAACAGCAAAAACTCTGTCGGCAAAACCTGTTACGTCTCATTAAGCAGAGAGGTCATTTTCATGCTCATGCTTTAGAACACTTATCTGAGGTTGACTGTGAGCTAGGATTGGCTCTCAGCATTAGCACTGCTCTGCATTGGAGGAGGTCACGCCAATAGGCTAGATATCAACAGTGTTGTAGAAAAGTTTGGCAGACGAATGAAAAAGGACAAAATGTTCATCTGACTTTCACGGAAACAGCTTTAGCATATATTGGTAAAGTATAGTTTTAGGATAATGTATTGAAGTCACGCATCAGGTTGTCGCGAATGTTCTCCTAACACAACATTCACGATGAATAAGCAGTTACATGACTCATATCACGCACGAATCTTTCTAGGACATTCGAGACTCAACATTTCTTTTGTTATTCTGTGCAATAGTCATTTTTCTTTTTTACTTTGTCATGATGATATATTATGATTAGCTAAGCAATATTTTAGGAAATTTCTAGAACTTGAACTAGGATAAAAAGCGACAAAATTTGCTTGTACGACAGAATTAGAAAAGGTCAAAAAGTATACAAGAAATATAGATCAACAAGAAATATCAAGAAGAAGTATCAAAACACTTGTATTCCACCGCAAATAATGTAAAAATAATCTAGATTCAACATTGATGCTAGTGTTGTGTAAAGAACACAAAAACTCTACCGGGAGCTGATTGTAACAGTGACCATCAACTAGTAATGGTAAAGCTGCAACTGAGATTGAAAAAGATTCCACAACCACTAACACCACTAAGATTTGGTTTCTCAACAATCAGTGAAAACTACTGTATAAATATCTCTAACAAATTCCATTCCCTTTTAGAATGGGACATAGAAGAATTATCACCAGATGAATTATGGACATTAGGGAAAGAATTTTTCTTGAAGTTGCTACCAAAACAATTCGAAAAAAGAAAAAGACAAATAAACCTTGGATAACTATATTAACTCTCGAAGCTCTAGAAAAAAGAAGATAAAAGAGATCTAAGGATTCAGATAACTCAGAAGAATACAGAAGAGAAAATGCGAAGGTATATAGACTAATTAGAAGAGACAACAACCAACAAATAAAAACATTTGCAAAAAGGTGGAATTGAATTCAATCACCAACTCAACAAAAGATCATTATTAGGGTGTCAAAATGTTGACAAGAAAATTCAAACCAACAATAGACACTGTAAAAGATAAAGATGGTATTATTATAAGCGACAAATTAGAAGTAAAACCAAGATGGAAGAACTATTGTGAAGATTTGTTCAAGACAAATAACAGTATCAATCAAAGCTTTAGCACAACAATGGACACAAAAGAACCACCTCCACTCTACAGCGAAATCAAAAAAGCTATTGACGAAAGAACAACAAGACTCCAGGTAATGACGATGTAGCACCTGAACTTGTTAAGAATGGTGGAGAGAGCGTATTAAACTTTTTCTACAAACTTTGCTCAAAAATATGGAAAGAAGGAATATCGCCAAAAGACTGATCAACTTTAATATTTGTACCAATTCCAAAAAAAGGAGATACAATGGAATGCAGTAATTAATAAAAGCACAGTAGCATTAATTAGTCACTGCTCCAAAATACTGTGAAAGGTTATTGCTGGCAGAATAAAGAACAAATTGGACAAGAAATAGCTGAAGACCAAAATGGTTTTCGACCGGGTAAAGGAACAAGAGACCAAATCCCCAAGTTGAAGATAGTGATGGAAAAACACAACGAAAGAAAACACAACATTTACGTGTGTTTCGCTGACTACAGAAAGGCATTTGACACTGTTGTTCATGATGTTCTTTGGTCTTCAATGGTTGATATGGGATTTCCAAATCACATTGTTTTGCTTATTAAACAACTCCTTGACAACCAACAAGCTACAGTCAGAACAAACTATGGATTAATTTACTGATTTCTTTAAAATTGGACAGGGTGTTCGACAAGGATGCATTTTATCACCACATCTGTTTAAGACCTATTCAGAATGCATAATGAGAAATGCACTTGAAGACTTTCAAGGACCAATTAAGGTTGGAGGAGGAGTTATCATTAATCTTCGCTATACTGACGATATAGTTCTCCTTGCAGGAACAATAGAGGAGTTAAAGGACCTTGTTATTAGTGTAAAAGAAGCGAGTGAGAAAGTTGGACTATACTTAAGCCTACAAAAGACGAAGGTCATGAAAATGACTGGAGATCCAATAAACAATGTAATGGACGACCTAGTTATCAATGGTGAAACTATCGAGACAGTAAGTAAATTTTCTTATGTCGTACCAATAATCATGGACAACTGTACTAATATCAAAGAGATAAGAAAAAGAATTGCTATTGCAAAAAAAATTGTAATCAGTCTTACTAATATCTGGAAGAACAGGTCAATATCCTTTAGATCAAAACTAAGAATACTATCAACTCTTGTGTTTCCAATTGCAGCATATGGTTGTTGATGCTGGGATACAAAAAAGACTGATGAAAAAAGACTCAAAATGTTTGAGATTTGGTGTTACAGGAGGCTTTTAAGAATCAGCTTGACAGAAAAGGAAACAAGCGGATTTTAGAAAAGGTTGGCGAAGCAACATTTTGGAGCTCCATTTGCAAAAAAAAGCTAACATTTATTGGTCACGTTGCAAGAAGTACGGGTATTGGATATGATAAATTAGTAGAAATAGTAGAAGGAAATAGAAGAATAGGAAGACCGAAGACAAGAATTGCTGATAACATCAAAAAGATGACTGGAATGACAATGGCCGAGATGCTGAAAAATTCAAGAGACCGGGAAAAGTGGAGGAGAATTGTTGAGCGTGCCACGGTGGATCATGATAATAATCCCCCATGACACGCCGCGGTTTGATGATGATGATGATCATGATTTGACAAGTGCAATTATTCTTTTAAGTAACCTCCCCACCAAGGAACCCTATTCAAGCTTAACTGCTATGTTATATCAGGGTGAGAAAGAAAATCATGCAACTTCTCCTGTATCTTGATGCTCCGCAACCACTTGGACACTGACAAATATAGTGAAAAGTTGTCAAAAGAAAACACGCGTGGTCCGCTTCTTCTTGTTTTTAATGTTTGGTCTTGCGGCAGGTCCAGATGAACTACACGAGTCAAGCAGCAACTATGTAAAAGGATGAAGGCCTTTTTATCTTTCTTGTTATCTGTATAGGTGAATGACCTAGTTTAAAATCCATACCAATTATTTGAGATGTCAAAGTGCCTTCTGTTCAATTCTTTGGTTAGTTCCTCAAGGGCAGACAACGATATAGAATTGCCTGAAAGATTTGCAGAATAAACAAGCTGCTCCAAGTGTTTTGACAGCTGTCCCAGTTTTGGTATTCAGTAACGCTGGTAGACCGCTGGAATTGTCTAACCTACTCTCAGCAAGCAGTGCTGTGTTTGCGAATTAAATTGCTTAGCCTTCAGGAACACAACATACATGGAAGCCATTCTTGTCATGTCGCTGATTGAATCTTTCCTTGTCCCCTTTAAATGTACGAGTGTCCTTGTGAGGTAACTGTGTACATTTTACCCAGAAAATGGTGGAATCATTTATTTTCTTTGTTGTAACAGGTCCCAGATAACGATATTGTCTGTTCTTTCTGCAACAGTTGTTAAATCTATCCGTGCTTATACTCTTAGTGTTTTCCAATACGAATGTGACTCCACCTTGCTGTGAAATTTATTATTTTCCTGTAATGCANAACCTACTCTCTCATGCAATGTCTTTAAGTGAGGATGGGCTACCAATCTCTCAGCAAGCAGTACTGTGTTTGCGAATTAAATTGCTTAGCCTTCAGGAACACAACATACATGAAAGCCATTCTTGTCATGTCGCTGATTGAATCTTTCCTTGTCCCCTTTAAATGTACGAGTGTCCTTGTGAGGTAACTGTGTACATTTTACCCAGAAAATGGTGGAATCATTTATTTTCTTTGTTGTAACAGGTCCCAGATAACGATATTGTCTGTTCTTTCTGCAACAGTTGTTAAATCTATCCGTGCTTATACTCTTAGTGTTTTCCAATACGAATGTGACTCCACCTTGCTGTGAAATTTATTATTTTCCTGTAATGCAGTTGCAAAGATTTCTTTGTTGCTTTTGGATTCCTTCCCAGAGTCAGGATTGGGTTCTGTTTCGACATCACTTGGTCATTGTTGGTAACCTTGCAGCAAGTCAGTCCTTCCACCAGATTTCCTTCAGTGGGTTACATTGCAGCCCCGATTAACAATATCTGCTGGATTCTTGGTTGTGCTAACATGATACTATTTTAAACTCTTTGGCTTAATTTCGTCGAAACAATTCTCAACAAACGTTTTTGTTCTGTCCAGCTTCACGGATCCAGTGTGATACAACAGTGCTATCAGATCAAGCCACTGTCCGTTTGAGGAATCCTGTCAAGACTCGTCTTGCATTTTCCATCAGGTTGGGAGACATTTAGACAGCTACAAATTCCAGTCGACATATGGTTAATTATCTCTTGAACATATGGAAGCTTGATCCCAGGAGTCTTTGGCTAACTACATTCGACTGAAATGCAACAGCATACAGTACTACTGAGCATCTACCTTTCTAACGTCACCAAATACACGCAGATCAATGCGCTTGAATGGTGCTTGATGCAAAGGGAAAGCTCTTGAGACTGTAATGCAAAGAGGTAGTGAGCTCTTCCATCTGATCCACTTATTCACGATATGTCTTGGTAGTGGATTATCACACACAAGTTTCAAATCACAGATTGCACGAAAGATGACCTTGCCACGTACGCGTACTGGTGACGTCAATCCAATAGGATTAAAGACGGATGCAAGATAGTGCATAACTCTCAACTTAATGTCTTTATGGTCCTTCTTTGTAAATTTCTTTGCTAATAGATCCTCATCTTTCTTCCATAAAATTCCCAGGATAGCGGTCTCATTCTTCTTGACTTACGTCTCTTTTTTGTCTTACGTCTGCTGACTACAACAATCCACTTCTTCTCACACATTCTCTGACAATCTAACATTAGAATATTACTTATGAAACTAGAATTGTTCATCTTAAAAAACCTCAATAACTCACTCCTTGTAGTATTGTACATTTGCTGCAGTAGGGGAGATTCTCATCCTAGTACGGCATTATCAACATAAAGGTTCCTCTTGAGCTCATAACAATTTCTGAGTTCTTCTCGATATATTTGTCAAAATAACAATCCATGGTTCTATCAAGTCAAAAATGCGACGAACCAAGGCCAGATATTACCTATGTAAACGTACATGCCTCCATCTCTCGAGTCAGTTGATCTTTGATCCAATAAAACTACAACATATCTCAGCCATGGATCTTTGCACAAACTCGAAAAAGGCTTGTTTGGCATCTCCTGTCAATGCAGTTGGCTGCATTCTGTTCTGCGTAATCAGACCCTACATCAGGTTCTGCACTTTAAGACACTCGTTTAGAGTTAGGCTCTCTTGGTTTAGTCTTGTAGGCTCACCGTACACCCTGCGTGCTTTGATACTTTCAGTTGACTCTTGCACAACTGCACTGTTGGTGGTATAAAATTTGTTGTCGGGGTACATGATGATACTTTACCCACAGGTTTTGCTCATATTTGTTTCTTTAAGATGTCCTTATATTCATCACAAAGAGACTTGTTACAGCCCAGCTTCTTCAGCAACATAATCAGTCGGGCAAGGCTTGCTGACTTGCAGCCCTGGGTGTCCCAACATCAATCAGAATCCATTCTAGCCCAGCCTTCAACATTTGTTTCGTGCTGTTTCTTGAACAGTTTATGTACTCCATCTTGATCATCTTGAGCGTCAATTAAAGATTTGACTCCACTTTGTGACCTGAAAACATGATGGTCCACCCAAATCTTGTCAGCTTTGCTATTATTTCACCTGTTTGGCCAACTCTTGATACGTCCGGATACCTTGAATTTGTCGTATTTACTATCTTCATGTATCACGTGCATTGGCAGCTGATCCTTTTCCTTTTTGATTCTCCTTGTCTCCAATACTGGTTTTACTCCAATCTTCTCTATCAGAGCTGGAAAAGCATAATAGTTTCCTCCTCCTGTGGCACGTAGATTTCTGCATTTGACTGCAATTACTGCAACTACTACCACTAGGTAAATCACAGACTTTTCATCCAGAGAGCACATTAAAATACTTTCTACAGCTAGCGGCTTAGTGGTCTTGTTACAAATTGATGTGTGATGCTTCTGAGATACTTGAAACCTCCATCACTTTTGCATTGATCAACACGGTATTCCTGTTTTGTTCAGTTAAAACACAGCTGCCTGGTTCTCAGGATATGATTACAATATTTTGCAATTGGTAACACTGTACCTGCATGTGACATGTGATCTATTGCTCGTAGTAGATGCATGTTCCACTTGAGTTTCCTTGTACTGTAATGAATGACTTTTCACTTCTGCGTACGTCCTGCCTCTTACTTTGGTCATCAGTTGCTGGATTCTGCCCTGTTCACCGTCTAACTGTTTCCACTAGATGAGGAAACTCCCATTCCTTCTACTGAGTAACAAGAAGGACCAGATTGGGTTTTTTGTCGTTAATGCAAACATTCAACGTGTTTTATTCACTTACTTATGAAACCACATCCATTTTCATAAAGTACAACAGTGAAGATATAGTATTCCAACAGAATAGCTCTGAAAGGAGTCTGCTCATACCGCCACAATTCGCCAAGCTTTGTTCTTGTTAGCTACACTCCCACCACGTCTCAGCTTCCTTACCCAACCCCAAAGTTTTGACAGACGGCGAGTCTGATTGAAGACTAATTCTAGTAAAATTGGTGCTTGATACTTCACTTGCAGTTTCAAAGGTCCAGTAAAGAGTTTCCAATCTAGTTGACCAGATCCCTTAATTTCTAAGGTCTTTGTTGACTAAAATCCAATGTGTGAAATGGCTACTTCCGGCTCTTTCCTTTTGTTTACAAACACTCGACGGATGGTGTGCAGTACGTTATGGAAATAGTATTTTGAATCCTGGAGGCAACAAATCACCTTCGTAGATCACGTCAAGGGGGCTATATTTTGTTGGGAATCAAATATTGCCGTAAAAAATGCATCACGCATATGTACAACGTAAAATCGTGTGCTTGAAAATGTACTCACAGTTTTAGTTGTTGTGTAAGAGGTTGGGTTAAGCCACGTTATGTATCAAGTAGCGTTTGTTATGGACTTAATCTTAAAGAAGTATTATGTGAGTCGTTTGTTTGCTCATCTTTAGGGGGATTCACAAAGAAATTTATGGACAAGAACTGAGCCATCGTGTTGCTTTACAAATGTTATTGTTAGTTGTAGGCGATATCGAATCACCCGGTCCCTTAAGAAGCCCATCGACAAGTTTCGCAGATTTTTCTCAAAGTAAAGGTATCAAAATCATCCACCAAATTATCAGAGGGTTATTTAGCAGTCTTGGAGAATTTTCTGTAGCTTTAGAAAGATATCAACACATCGACCTGATCACTCTATCCGAGACTCGTGTTAAACAATCTGACAATGAAGAGATATTTTACATCAGGAGGTATACGTTCATCTCAAAACCTCGTATAAATGACACTAGAGGAGGTGCAGCTATGTATGTATCGAATAATATAAAGTGGAAAAGGAGAGAAGATCTCGAAACTGATTCTTTGGACCTTTTATGTATCAAAGTATTCGTAAAAGGTTGGAAAAGGTTTCCTTGTTTCAACTGCATACAGAGCCCCGGATAAGTCAGACTATCTTCCAGAAATTTTTGTCGCATGCAACGAAGTAATTCTCATGGGTGACTTGAATGTGATCTACTTAGAAAAGAAATGTCACAAAGACATTAAATCTATCTTTTCTATGAATAATTACGAACAATTAATGAAGACAGCAACATGGATTACAAATGAATCTGCAACCCTCATAGACGTAATTTTCTCAACTATGGATAAAAACATTTCTGCAACAACTGTTCCCATGAGTCTAAGCGATCATTATCTCGTCTGGTGTATTAGAAAGCTTAATAGCCAGAAAAGGAAAGCTAGAACAATTTGATGCAGAAATTATTCTCTATATAATCCCAATGACATGAAAAAGGAATTTAACGATGATGTGCTAAAACCATTGTATTCTATAAATGACGTAAATCAATGCTGGGAATTTAACGATGCCCAAAACAACTACAGGCCGATTTCCATCCTACCGGTTTTGTTAAAAATAATGGAGAAAGCGGTGCACAATCAGCTAATGAACTATCTCGAATCAAATCATTTATTGTCAGAAAAGCAATTTGGGCACCGCACTAAAAGATCAACTGCAATGGCGACAGCTCTGCTGACTGACGAAATCAGGAAATTTGCTGACAATGGGCATCTTACTGGACCAGTCTTTCTCGATTTATCCAAGGCTTTTGATACCTTGGACCATGCTAGGCTTCTCAATAAACTGAAGTTATATGGTGTGAAAGGGATTGCTTACAACTGGTTTATCGGCTACCTTTCCAGCGTTTTCAAGTAGTAAAACTAGGATAGGAGATTTCAACACCATGCCCATTATTGTACGGAGTACCACAGGGATAAATCTTTGGACCAGCAATGTTTTTGTTATTTTCTGTCTTCAACACAGCAGAATGCTACAATTTGCAGAAGACACAGTGATATATGTATCAGCAAAAGATGTGAAGGATACAGAATCTAAATTAAACTTCGACATTGCTAGTATTGCAGATTACCTTATGACTAACGATCTGGTCATAAACTTGAAAGTTGGAAAAGCCGAATGCATGCTGTTCGGAACATCGAAGAAAATCTCAAATAAACCACTCTGACAGAGGGAATTGAAATTATTTTGCAATAATGATTTGATCAATCACACTACGAGTTACACTTACCTTGGTACCGTCCTAGACCCGAATCTAACACTCACTCATGATTTCGATCAGAAATACAAAAGAGCATGTTCGAAAATAGGACTCTTACGAAATCTCATGGCGTTCTTGATGAGTGAAGCTGCACACTTGGTATATTC
>RDPX01000214.1:1113213-1143200 GCA_003991215.1 Morbakka virulenta
GAGGAGTGGTGAAACGTTACCATTCACTGCCATTATCATCAATGTTATATAGAACTCGTATTATTGTACGCATGTGAGACATCGACGTTAACAAATAAAATGAAAAAGCAACTTGAGGCAACAGAAATTTGGTTCCTTTGAAGAATGCTGAAAATTTGAAGAACTTGGCATCAGCAGGAAAAATAGAAGGCAGAGGAGCTCGTGGAAGACGAAAGCAGAAAATGATGGATGTTGCTTTAAAGTGGCTGGGAAAAGAGAGCAACACGCAAACAATAAGGACCTTGTATGAGAGAGTAAAGTGGAGTAAAGTGGCACATGATGATGATATTGGAATAAATATCATACGCAGTATAACATATCTTGAAGACTTAATCTGTAGTTAATTACCTGATTGATAAATGCTTTGGAGCTTTCTCTAGAGACAAAAGGGAAACAACTGATTCCCATTTTGTAATCTTATGTACTAATCACGATTTCGTTGTCACTAACACATATTTCTAACACACACACACACACACACACACAATCGTTTCATAACATGGGAACAGAGACTTGGAGCTCAAGAAAAAGTTCAAAAGCAAACATAGACATCAGATTATATTTGTGTACCACAAGTGCTCAAACGTAGTAATTTGGTAACAACACCAGTGACAAGTTAATCGAACAAAAATCAATGACTAAATTCATGTTGTCTTTTATCATCAAACACTCATCTCTCTAATTGCTTTTATTTTAAGAATAAAATTCCTAAATTGCTATACTAGGAAGACCTCTACTGTCTTAGGTGCAGTAGCTACAATGTTTCTTATTATAGAAAATATATGCGCCATATTAAAGTCCCAGTGGGTGACATTTATGAGTACCCACCCTCTCTACATGGGGTCTCTTAATCATCCCTCGGCGATGCATCAAAAGTATTTGGAGTTGCCTGAATGCTCTCCCCATTTTAATTAGGAACTATTTTTATTCTTACAAATAAAATGGCTTAAAATCAATTCTGAAGTCAAGTCATTTAATAGACCAACACTACGTTTGTTTTCATCAATGTCCCTTGAGACTTTCTGACTTGATTTCTTTGTTAATATTCACCAATAGTTATCCTATCTGAAAAATAAATATGCTCAGTTGATTCTGTTGACTAAAAGGGAAGAAATACCCTGTTATTTTAAAACAAATTATCATTGTGGCCGTTCTCGTGCAGAAGAGCAAAACCTAAAAAACAGAAATTTGGATGTTTTCATGAATGTAAAATATTCCAGTTCTCATTTCTGTCAAAAATATAGGAAACATTTATTAAAATCAAATGAACGACAATGCTAGAAATTAACAAATCAAAAGTTTGACAAAACTGAAAACTATAATTGTTATAAAGGTAATTTGTGGAAATACAGAAAGCAAGAAGGGCGAGAAAAACCAGGTTTTACAGACCTTTGCAAATGATAGAGTAGACAAAGAAGAAAAAGACGATCAACCCATGGGACCATCTATTTATTACGTACGTAAAAAATTGCCAATTTTTCGACCTTTCGTCCCCCCTTCCCCCATTGCATCTGTTCGCGGTCAAGTACCCCCCTTGCGAACGTACGTTGTACATTTTTTGACCGTCGCTGGTAGTTGCCATTTAGATAAATAACTTTGTGAAAACTGTCACTACTTTATGAAAACTGTAAGCAAAACTATTTTTTGTAATGTGAACGTTCTCACCTTGTGAACTCCACGCCCAACTGTTCGCTTTTAGGATACACCTTCCTACCTCAAACGTAATGAATGGTCCCCATCGAAGAACTTTCCAATATCAGCGAGAAACCTTCAACTTCTTCGACGAAATGGAGTCCAACGTGTATCAGTGAAGCAGTTCACCACACCTTGAAAAAAGTACGTTGTACAAAGGATTCATAGGGACATTCATTTACTCTTCAGATGTAGACCTCAACCATGCAGGGATGATGGTCACCAGATGCTTGGGCACTGGCCCTAGGTCAACCCAAGAGAAAGAACCTTGCCACTTAGGATCCTGGAAGGCGATCGGTATCTCTTGCATTTTATGGTGTCTTGCGTGCTTTCTGTCCCCCATGCTTCGTGCTCTTCTGAACAGAGTGGTGTTGGTGCAGGGTGCGACAGATACAGCTTATGTAAAATACTTTGAGCTTCCTTTCCAGTAGGTCTAGATACAAGCTTTGCAGATCTTAATCTTGATTTGCTCTGTCAGCTTGCCGTTTGTCCACCTTCTTTTGGCTGCTCTTAGAAAAAGTCAATGATGGTCATCAAAGTTCTGGACAACATCTGTACATTTTTCAAAGTGATGGTGATTCTATGGTCTAGACATCCCTTACTGAAACTAGTCACCTGCTAAAGATCTAGAGCAGAGTGCAAGGTAACTGCTGAAATGTCTACAAACAGAGGGGGTCTAAAAGACACTTCAGAAAGAAAGACTGTAGAATTTTTTATCTATGATATAAACAGCATAACATAATGTGAAGAATCGATTTCGTTATATATGTAATAACATCATCAGCAATAATTTCTATAATTCCATATTCCTATGAAAAACAAAAATACCAAAATGTTAGTTCCAATGGGGAGAGGGAGTTAGTGGGTGGGAGACAGGACTCGGCTACAACTTAATTGTAAGTTCCCCCGCTCTTCCACTTCTTATCTGACCTGGTTTTTAGGTAGACTGGCCTCGGTGGGGAAAACAGAAGCCTTTAAAATATATTGTAAAATATATTTTCAATACTTGTGGTTAATAAGTTAATTTTTTGATGTTGCATTTTTTATATTTCTTTGATTTAGGTGGAATCATTGCTTTTACCATAAGAGTTGATTTATTTGAAGATTATTCAATGGGTTATAAAGAAAAGATGATTGAATTAGAGAAAAATGGTTTATGGAAAGTAATTGAACAGGTGGAAATAGATTATGTATCCAAATATCAGGATCCGAAGAAGAGAAGAGCTTTGTGGTTTATGTTGAAAAAATTGTAAAATTCTTTGTATAACAAGGCATAATTCTTTGTATAACAAGGCATAATTGGCTTCTTTTTGTCGACGCAAAATAGAAAAGACTTTATCTTATAGACATATTTTTGTTTTCTTTGATTGTGTACTCATCTCCTTCATTATTACTGTTTTTCATCTGAGTGTGGTCTATTGTACAGAAATTAAGGAATTTCAAAAACAATTGCCTAAAAATGAAATTTAATTGCAAAATATGACTTGTTTCTGCAAATAAAAAGTCACTTTTAAAATAATTGTCACCTTCTGTGCCTATATTCACGCTCTTAGGTCACAAAAATTACGTTTATAAAGAAGTTGAATGCTGCAAAATATGTTGACAAATGAGAAAGAACTTCTTCTTCTTCTTCTTACGGCGTTTCCCTTTTCAGTGGTCGCCACTGCGAATTGACTTCTTCCACTTGAGTCGGTCACGTGCGTTTTTCTGGGTCAACCCAAGTTCCCTCATGTCATCGCCTCCTTGGCCTTCCTTGCTTTCTCCTACCAGGCAGCTCCATGTTCAGCACCCGTTTAGCAATGTGATCCTCCTCCCTCCTTTGCACATGTCCATACCACCTTAGACATGTCTCTCTCAACTTTCCTGCGATGTCACATATCCCGATGGTGCCTCTGATCTTTTCATTTCTGATCATATCCTTTCTTGTGACTCCAAGCGACCACCTCAGCATACGCATTTCTGCTGTTTGCATCTTCTTCTCAAGACTCTTGGTTAGAGGAGCTGTCTCCAGTCCGTAAATGAGAAAGAACTGTCAGCAGTAAATATTTGATGGATTTATTTTTGGANCCGTTTAGCAATGTGATCCTCCTCCCTCCTTTGCACATGTCCATACCACCTTAGACATGTCTCTCTCAACTTTCCTGCGATGTCACATATCCCGATGGTGCCTCTGATCTTTTCATTTCTGATCATATCCTTTCTTGTGACTCCAAGCGACCACCTCAGCATACGCATTTCTGCTGTTTGCATCTTCTTCTCAAGACTCTTGGTTAGAGGAGCTGTCTCCAGTCCGTAAATGAGAAAGAACTGTCAGCAGTAAATATTTGATGGATTTATTTTTGGATTGGATTATCTTTGAAAATAAAATAATCCTTTAAATTAAGATGTTCTTTGTTAAAGCCCCTCTTTCTCTCTTACCCCCAAATTACGATGCCACACCTCAACTACACCTTGCTTATGATTGCCAGACTCATACAATCACATTTACACATTTGTAACAACACAAAAATAATCACCTTTTACTTTTCAGTAACAAAAACATCTACCTCTTATCCATACTAATAGTAGTCGGTTTAAACATTAAGCAACTTTTTCCACCCAAGAAAAAAAGTGCTAAGAAATATGAAATTTAAAACATTCAGGCATTGAGATCAAGTTACTCCTGGCACTGCAAAAGGCCTGTAAATATCACTTGTGTCTAACCCAATTACTACAATATTTTTAAATCGAAAAAGAAAAAAGAGACATCAGGTAACCAACCTACAATGCAGAAAAGTAAAGATGACACATACCTTGGTATAAACCAAGCAGAGAACAACACAAGAACAAACTGACAAATTCCCCTCCAATTCGTCGCAGTGACCAGTATGTAGCCAGGATCTTATCTTTTATTTATTATGTTTAACTTAGATGTCACCGAGCTCAAAGAGGATAGACTCGAATCATGTTTTTGCTGAGAGACTTGCATATCTGTCAGGAAAAACACATTTTGGACCTGACTGCTATAGCAGTCAAGTTCCAGTGATTTATAAATTCACACTGAAACTTACGAAAATCAGAAATTCAACCACAAACATCAAACTATACCTGGTATTATTAAAAACAAACCAATCATTGATGATTGGATCACGTATTTCCTCTTTTAAATGATGGATAAGCCAGTTTTACTAGTTCGCGGATATGGTAGAGGAAGGTTGGGGATGATTCATCGCCATATTTGGTCAGGAAGTCTTGCTATCTAATAGTCTCTTTCCTGTTTACATGACCACGTTTGAATTGCTTTAAGAAGTTTCTTGACAAGATCAAAAGAGAATTATTATCTCTGTCAGAAAACCGCGTATGAACCTCAAAGGCCCTGTCGTTGTGGCGGCTTGCCAAATTCTGAGCAGCCTTCTTTCCTGTGTCGCTCTTAAATGTTGACTCTAGCTGAATTTTCTCGAGGAAGACTTTAACATCTACTTTCCCATCAAAACGTTTGATTTTAGATTTCAATTTTAGGTGCAATTCTGTTATAGTAATGGAGGACTCAACAATCGAAGAATAGGCTTAACTTGAATTTTCTACTACACAAGTATAACCGAACTAACAGATTACAAAATGCTGATGCTAATCAATGATAAACAACTGGGGATACCATTAGCTCTAATAAAATCATAAAATCCCAGAATTCAAGCCCCAAATAAAGAGAAGTAATAAATAAAAAATTCAGTTTTATTTTATGGCTTTTAATTTTACTAATAGAAAATGATATCGCGGTAAGAGAGCCAGTTGAGCCATGAGCTCACAGTGAATGTAAAAAAGAATGTAAAAATGACTAAGTATATTTTAAATGAATCCAGATTCAATAATTTTCTTAGCAGATAAATATCCAGTTGTATGTCCTGGTTGAAAAGTGAATTTGGCCAGTAGTGTATCCTGGACGGTTGGTATCTCTGCAGAAGACACCAGAGAAAGGCAAAGATGGAGGAAGCTAGTCCACTGTGGTGACCCCTGATGGGACAAGCCTAAAGAAGAAGAGGGAGTGTATCCAAGAATTTCAAGAGAATTTATCTCCCATTATCAAAAATGAAGTGTCTGATAAACTGTCTAAATCTAAATATGTAAGAAATTCAAAACGTCAGAATAGACTAATGACATTTTGAGCACAGAGGTGCAAATTTTCTGACATTTCATAACTTCCCAGAGGGCTTGGTGCCTAACAATGTTCCTAGATCCAATCCCCCAAACACCAGTTTTCATTGTTTCTCAAAGACAGAAACTTGACTGCGTCTTTAACCCAAATTCTCCCAATGTCTACAAAAGTAGACTTGTAATCCAATGCTTGTTTTATAGACACTTGGAGCATATTTGCCATTAAATTATGTCCTTCGTTATTTTAGGATAGATGGTAGGCAAGATGAGCTATAAACTGATATTTAGTTTGGTACAATGTGTCAGTATAAGATATAAGAAGTGTGCCAATTTTCAAAAAAATCTGAACTGCCAACCACGTTCTGCACTTTGCTGTGTCGGCGAAGTAGCCGGCAGTAAAGACGGTTTTAGAGTTTGTATTTACACTTTACAAGGGTGATTCTATCTAATAAACATACTTTTATTTTGTTATTGAACGTTACACAAAACGTTCATGTCAATAAATTTTGAAGTCTACAATTGTAGACATTGGTAGGAAGTGTTAGCATATTTCAGATTTGCAAAATTGAGACTCATATTGATATTTCCTGTCGATTCTAGTTTAGACTACNATGAGCTCACAGTGAATGTAAAAAAGAATGTAAAAATGACTAAGTATATTTTAAATGAATCCAGATTCAATAATTTTCTTAGCAGATAAATATCCAGTTGTATGTCCTGGTTGAAAAGTGAATTTGGCCAGTAGTGTATCCTGGACGGTTGGTATCTCTGCAGAAGACACCAGAGAAAGGCAAAGATGGAGGAAGCTAGTCCACTGTGGTGACCCCTGATGGGACAAGCCTAAAGAAGAAGAGGGAGTGTATCCAGGAATTTCAAGAGAATTTATCTCCCATTATCAAAAATGAAGTGTCTATATAATATAAATATGTAAGAAATTCAAAACGTCAGAATAGACTAATGACATTTTGAGCACAGAGGTGCAAATTTTCTGACATTTCATAACTTCCCAGAGGGCTTAGTGCCTAACAATGTTCCTAGATCCAATCCCCCAAACACCAGTTTTCATTGTTTCTCAAAGACAGAAACTTGACTGCGTCTTTAATTCTGTGAAAATTTAGCAGTTTGTTGACCTTTAAAAGAAGGAACCTTACAAACTAGATCTTTTACAATGTGATTGAAAATGTAGTGTAGAAAAAATGCCCCGTTTTCAAGAGTATGGAAATACCATACTAACGGCAATGTTAACTATGCGTCTGGTTTTTCAGCCCCTTTTGAGGTAGTTATGGCTTCCTTCTATTTGTTTTTCTGCCTGAGACCTTCGAACGTTATTTGGGTTGGAGAAAGAGAGACATTTTGGCAACAAATTACATTCTTAAGTTCCTTGAAAATATACTTGAATGGGAGTTTGACCATTCAAGATAGAGAAATATGAATTACTGTAGTGCATAAGATAATTCATGCAGCAGGAAACCGTACGTCTTGTCAAAAATCAGAAAGAAGGCCAGCATTTTTGCCTTTTGGTAGATGAGGTTACGGATGTTTCAAATTGGATTATGTTGAAGATCTCAGACCAACTAAAAGGCTCCTTGAATATGTCGTGTGATGATACCAAGGGGAAAAGTATTTCCCAAATGTTGATAAGCACAACAAATGTTGGTCTGGATCCCATGTGTGGATGACAAACATTTGATGGAGCCGGAAACATGGCAGGAACTGTTAATATAGCTGCAGCAGTATTCTGTAAAGAAACTGGAAATGACAAAGCTCTACATTTTCACAGTGCGTCTCACAAGTTAAATCTGTGTTTATCAAAAGCTTTGAAGGTAATGCAGATTTCCAAATTTTTCAGTACTGAAGCTAGGTGATCATTTTCAAGGGGAAACACAAAATTGTATTAAAGGTATATTATTAAATCCATTGTACTTGAAGAACTTGAATATTGTTGAGCTGAAAAATGCATGTGGTGATGAATTGCTGTGTCCACCAAACTTTGACAAAGAAATTTAATAGTGGAAAGGATATCGGACACACGAATATGCCAAAAATGTAGGCTCGATCAACAAAAGACTTCAGCATATAGCTGAAATTAATTTTCAACTGATGTTTCCCAACAATATATTTAACACGAGACTATTAAGTATATTGTTTGCGATATTCACAGCAGCCCATTCCCGCTGAAGTGGATCCCAAGATGTAAGGTTATTATTTTCAGGCAATAGAAGAAGGAGGTTGGCGTCCCCTGACAAGTAGGTATCAATTAAACTACTGCAGAGAATAGTTAAAAATCAATTAAGCAATAAAAATATTATTCCACATGTTGTGAGCAACGCCTTCTTTAGAAAACTGATTTCTATTTTAGTCACATTATTAATTGGCCTTTTGTATACGAGTAATTTCTGTCTTGGTTACTCCTATTAAAGCATGCTTGTCCACATTTGCGCGGCCACGGAACAGTGCTTGTTGTTTATCATGTAGCACAAATTTAAAAGTCAGTGCACCACGAGCGTGTGAGTCTTTTGAAGTACCAAAGTTTAAGCCAAAGCTTCTCAGCCAATTTGGGTAATATAGGAAGTTCAATTATGATAGAGTAATAGTTGTTACAAGGTTGGCATTAAGGAGGGACCTATTTAGCCTTGCTTGATTACCTTTCTAGAGACAATTTTTCAATGAAAATACAGATAGAACTGTCACCTGGTCACCACTGTCATTATCAATGAGTGCAACATGAATGGAGACGGTTCATTCCTTGGCGTATGAACTTCCTCGACGAGGTCACCGGCCAGATATGGCCACTCACTGCCTTGTGAGCTGGTTCTTAAACCAAAGGCTAGGTCCACCGCCAATTACTGTGATTTTTGTCAGGTCATCTGGCCTGAAAAAGCAACTGCCAATTCTGAAATGCGAATGGCAGAACAAGTTAATATCATACCGGATCGGTCGCGGTCCGGGTTTCGAAAGACTGCCTTTGCCTTAAAAGACAAGCAGGGCAATGGAAAATATGTGACTGGCATAAAAACCAGAAGGGAGCGTGGTGGAAGAAGGGTAAGAGAAAAAAGGAAAAGCAATGGAAGCAAGGCCAAGGACACGACCTCACGATTGGTACTCTTAATATAGGTACAATGACAGGGAACGGAAACGAAGTTGTTTGATGGAGACAAAAAAATTAAAGGTTCTATGCGTGCAAGAAACCAAGTGCAAAGGCTCAAAGGCCAAGAAAATTGGTGATGGATGCAAGTTGCATGACAGTAGGATAATAAACAACAGGAATGGAGTGGGAATCATCATTCAGCCATCGTTCACTGAGGGCGATAGAGTCGGTATAGAGATGTTTAGACCGAATCATGGTACTATTGATGGAGGCCGGTGGTGCTATCATGCATGCATTTTATCAGTGCATTAGCTCCACAGAATAAATGTACTGAAGAGGAAAAGGAAAGGTTTTGGGAAGATCTGGATGATTGTGTGAGCAAAACCTCCGGAGATAAACGTGTTAACATAGAAGTGGATTTAAACGGTCAGTAAAACGGTCGAAGAGGGTAAGGTGGGAAATGAAAGGGACATAAAAAACATGGACTGGCAACAAGAAATGGACAAGGTGATAGAATAGTGTACTTTGTGGAAAGTTTCGACCTAGCTATCGTAAACACATTCTTCATGAAGTCAGTGTAAAGGAAAATGACTTACAACATTGGTCAACATAGTATCCGATGTGATTATGTATTTTGCAGAAGAGGACTGCTGAAGAAAGTCACAGATTGCAAAGTTCTAGCAAGGGGATATGTCACACCCCAGCATTGACCGGTGATATGCAAGGTGACATTGCGGACGCCATTAAATCGGACTACGAAAGCGAAGCCATGAATCAAATGGTGGAGGCTTACAGAACTAGAAGTTGGAGAAAGGTTCAAAAATGAGGTCAGAGAAAGACGTGGATAGGTTTTGCAAGTAAACTAGAAAACAAGGCCAGATGGAATTCGTATAGTGGTTAGAGAAGTACTCAGTAAGATCACAGGTCGGCTAAAGAAGGAGAAAGATACTTGGTGGTGAAATGAGGAGGTGCAGGAAAGTATAAGGAAAACGAAGTAAAGCTTCAAGAAGTGCTATGCAGATGGAGGAAAACAAGCTAGAACAGAGTATAGGGAGGCAAAGAAGGAGGTAAAGTGAGTAGTAACAGAAGAGAAAGCAGTGAAGAGACAAACTGCTTCAGAAGCCCAAGTTTGATATGCAATGGGGGGGAAATTATTTTATTCCTATTGACCAACGCTTCATTAATGATGTTTTGCGATCCCACCCATGAAGCTTTCCTCGATGGCCACTCTTTTCTTATCCAATGCTCACCCTTAGCTCGACTGACCTATAAACAAAAAAACATAGATACTTTGTGTGGCCGCCCTGTTGACCAAGAAGAAAATTAACCATTTTAAGGTCAACACAGGTTACCCAGTTATGAAGATTGTAGTTGAGCATCTCCATCACCATTTTAATGCTTTTGTATTCTTCTTTCAAATAGACTGAATGGTCGATAGGCACAGCACCAAATTCGTTTTCATTGCGGAGGACAACACATTTCAAACTTCGTTTTGAACTGTCAATGAAAAGTCTCCAATCGCTTGGATAAAACTGTGAGACAACCATTGCGTGTAAAAGGCCTTCTACGTCAACATAGCAAACAAAGTCGCTTCTCGAAGCAAACATCATTGACAATTCGGATTCTCTGTTGCGATAGACAAATATTTTGTTTTCTGGGAGTAATAGCTGTTTTTCATTCAATCTTGACGCCAACAATTCGGATGATTCATTTGAAAGTGTTAAGTCGCGAATTAAACCATGTAACTCGTTTTGAATAAATCTTGAAAATGATGTTGACGGCGATGGCTGTGAAAAATCAGGGTCGGTGGAGTCATATTGAGTCTCCTCAGGTAGATTCGAATCCTCATCTTCTGAAAGCTCTGGAAGTTTGGTATAAAGAGGAACGGGAATTTCGGTGGAATGGGTTAAGCGCCTCAATGCAGAGTATAAATTTGGGTATTCAAGGTGGTGTTTATTCTTTGCATTGAAGCCGGAGACATTAACGAGGCAACAGTAGCAATCATCGGAATAATTCCTCTGTTCTCTCCAAACCATAGATGGACAATGGACTGCCGTTTTACGACAGTCCATTGCCTTACTCGATGAAAGTTTCACAAGCAATGTGAGGTGCCCATGGCTTATCTTGATCTCCAAATTTGATCTTGAAATAGGCAAGATAAGCCCATTTTTGTTTAAGCACTTTCTTCTCGCAGAAGACATCATGACAGCAACCAAATTGACACCCCTTTCCAATAACAGATCATAGGGTTGTTACCAGAAAATTAACAAAGCTTAGACATGACCTCAGAAAAATGTAAACCTGGAAAGAAGACATGGTGGTGGAACGAGTACTTGTTTTTTTGTTAGGTTTTTTTTGTTGACCTATGTTATTAATCTAATTGCAAAGATTGTTGTTCTATCACATGATCTATCATGCATTTTAACTAATTAAAAAAGTAATAAGTGTACCAACCTTATTTTTTGTCTGCTTTAGTTCCCTCTTAAGTTGATCAAGCCAGTTATCACGTTAAACAGGCAGCTAGGTGCCTTTGACTAGCAATCGTCAAATTTGTTTTTATACCACCCTAACTCACCAAAGCTGTTGGATTTCTCTTCTTGATAACGCAACACAGTCACCCTCTTCTTAGAACGAATTGTTTCAATCTTGCGTTTGAAATGCCGTAGAAATCATCATCTCGTAGCCAATAAAGAGTTGTAGTGTTGTCAAATCCTGCACAAATTTTTTTATTTTGAATTATTGATCCATAAAAATCAAAGAATGCACCATGTGCACTGGAAATTTCATCTATATTTACATGCAATGACAACCATTTTTCTTCTCTGAAAAATTAATCTCTCTGACAGCCTTGATTAAGGTTTAAATAAACTTTGACTAATTATTCATGAATGAAGTACAACTGCATATTTTGCTTACGATCAAGCAGTTATGCTTCTACCTTCGAAGAAAAAAAGTATTTATGTAACCACATGCGCGTACTTTATATTTGTAATTGTATATTGTCGACATGTACTTCATGACACCTTTTTTTTAGCTTTAAGACTTTAATTCATCACAAATCGTCTTACTTCTTTCAACGAATTCACAAAAGAAATGCTTGACTTTGTTACATTCAACTGGTGGGCTGTATGAAGTTGACCCTTTGGAGAGTTAGGGTCTAGCCTGATTAACGAATAAGAACATCATATTGCCGTTATATCACTCGTGCTTTGTATTTCTGTGGATTCTTGTGGCTTAAGCTCAGACTCTCTTGTCCTCTTAATGGGTTATTTTCTGTGACAGGGTTATCTCTTAGATGCTGTGCAATACGCTTAATTTTGTGCATACATAGCTCTGCCCATTGATCTCAACAAGACGATGCCTTGTTTCGCTGAGTACAAATATGACCAAATAAATCAAGATAGTGTATATGTCATTCACACAATTCACATTTTTACTTTTTGTCTTTATCTTTAATCCAGTAAAAGCATACATTGTGGCTAAGGTGAGATCATGAAACGTCAGGTTAGCGTCAAGCGGAATTAGCTGTTTCAAGGAAAGCGAGGTCTCATTAACTTTCATTCGTCGCTCTCCTGCATATAGGCTGTTGGCAAAATTGCACTAAAGGTGAGAGGTAAAATATACAAGATGGAAGTGCAGCCAGCAATACTACATGGACTGGAAACTCTGACATACAGTGTCCGGGACACCAAGAGACTGTAAGTGGAGATGAGCATTAAAATGTGCAGATGAGCATGTAGACATACGCTACGAGATCAGGTCAGTTGTGATATTGGCGAGGGAACAGGTGTTAAGAACAGAGAGAGATGCCTGGGAGCAACGTTGAGATTGTTCGGGCATGTTAAAAAGCAGGAAGAGATGGCATCACCTTGCCGGAGAAGAAAAAGACGCCGCAAACTAAGGTGGATAAAATTCATCCGAAAGGACGTGAAAAGAGCTAGGGCAGAATAGGATGACGCCCTGGATCGAACATAGTGGAGGAGACTGACTGCCGCATCTTAAAAAAATACTCTCTCTTTAGCTTTTAGACATATCAGAGGTCTACTTTTTAATTGTTCTTTTATTAACGCTCTTCTTGATTCTCACTCACCACATGTTCTTGGACGTTCTGCGAAGAACCTCAATTTTAGTGTTACTGAACATCGTGTTTAAGGCTATTGACCTTCTTTTTGACTCAACTCTACAACTCCACTTTACGGTCTTGCTATCTGTGCTCGACAGGATGTTTTAGCTGTTACAGTACAAGAACGTGAACCATAGGGACAGCATTTCATGTGATTCAAATGGCCTCCACTGCAGGCCACTCGGTAACTATTTTTCTTGCATCGATCTCACCTCTTCTAATTTTTTATCACTTATTGAGACAATATCAGACAGTCATACTCTGGACAAGTATCAATTTGCTAAGATCTTTGTTTTTGGCGAATTTAATTATCATCAAATGATATGTTTGACTCATTTAATCGGGCAGACAGTGCTCTCCTTGTCTAGATAATAGTTTCTGGTAACCACGGGGGAACTTTGTCCAGGCGATTTTTCTGAGAGCTATATTCCAGGGCGCAATAGTCTGGGTGAGATTCTCCTTAAATGTTGATTATCCTATTGTGAATGTCTGTGTATAAGCTTGTCTACAGAGGTTGTCTTGAACTCTGCTAGCCAGTTCTTTTAAAACTAGAGTGTCAATGCCTTACCAGAATTTCCTTTATCAATTCCCGTTCTAAACTGGCTTCAAAGAAGAAATCAATCTGAATGGGTTTCAACAAACTTTGAGATGGTAAACACTACCTGTCCAGCTTGAATTTCTGAGCATCTTTCTTGCCTTTTGAAGTTATTTTGTTCTGCCATGCTCTAACTTTTGTGTATTTATTCTTTTCCTCTTGTTCACTGTTATGCCAATATTACACCTTTATCGTATGTTGTTTTTCTTCGTCTTCTCTATACAAGATCGTAAATTTGTGTTGCACTTACATTTAAATCCCAAGTACATCACACAACCAAGCTAACATTTCAGTAATAATGCAAATCTTGCTCTGAACCCATCTTCTTGGCTCTATTCTAATCTAAAATTGTATTTTTCAGCAATTTAGGGTCAACCCAGAATAATACGCTTTCTTCCGTTAGCTTGTAGGTAATTGAAAATAAGCAAGCTTTTTCCAAGAGGTGAATGACGTGAATGATAGCTACCGAATGAAGCAACTCTTTTATCTACTTTTACATCACTCAGTTGATTCTCTGTAAAAGTATGACACCGTCACTCAAACAAGATGCTAATCTATTTATATCTGTGAAAGTTCCTTAAAAATTACCAAAAACAACAAAAATGTCTGCCTGGAAACAAGGCCACACAACTGGGCCTAAACCGGCTACCTCCAGCGAAGACCATTCATGCTACCTTCATCAACAGTCAACAAATCAAGACAACGGAAGAGGGGAGACCAACAGAGCCCACCCTTGTAGCAGCCTCGGGTACGATGGCTTCTCTACTGTGCTGCATCCATGCCCATGACAAAAACCAAGATGGACACTTTCACTTGTGTAAAATCAGGTGATGGAATTCAAAACGCAGTGGTCAAAACGTTGACTAGACCTAGCATTTTATTATTCTGTGTATGAGCTTTCTGTTAATTTGACGTTTGCTAAGGTTTTGTTAGCTTCCCGTCAATACGCATCGCTGCTTCTTGATGCCAGTACAGCTTTCAAACGATGCGTAGCTCTTTGCCTTCAAGGTCTACGTTCACAAGCATTTGTATGAGATCTTCGTGTTGATCATAAATACAGGAGATAGATAAATGAATCCTTACTAGAATTACAAATGAAAGAAAGTGAATCAGTTTTTGAGAAAGTCTGAAATGTTTCATAAAAATAAGGTCCGTATGATGAAGTGTTTGATCAATAAACTACATCTTTTGCAGCATGGTATCTTGGTGTTCTTTTTGTGTAATTTTATTCCATTATTAAAAGCACTGTGCTGGTACTACAGTATTTTGGGGACTGCTTCGAGTGTACTTAAATAAGAGAAGTAATGTTACCCAAGACAACCCTTAAAAGTTACTAGAAGACTCGTCTTTCTTCTCTATCGATGCCTTTTTTAGTTAAACAATGTATATTTTTAGATGAACTACTTCACATGGATTTTTCAAGCTAAAATGTTTATTTAATTCAATTTGCCCAGGCCAGCAATTTTCCTAATTTGGAATAAAAACCAACTTCAAGTGCTAATTCAGGTATATTCTGCTGTACTTTCCAACATACCTCGAGCCATTTCCAACCATGAAAATATACAATATATACATATTGTCAATAGTGAAAATACCATTTCTGCAAAAAGACATTGCAGTAAAGGTTTACTTCTAAGTTCATAAAAAGAAATACATTAGCAGAGGTTTTTAATAGACATCTATCAACCTCCTTTAGCCGCACGTCTCCAGTTCAGATAATAACAATATTCTAGCACATAACCTGACATTTCTATCCTACATTTTTATACGCCTTAAAGAGAAACGTTTTGTGAGCTTTCCTCGGCTCCTAGTGATCTCGAAACAAAGTTAAATGTCACGGTCTTAGCCGGTAATCATGCGATGCTATTGTCAAAATATATATTGTCCAAGGCTAAATTTAGAATCATGGTTGTAATTTGACACAAGCAGCATGGCCCCCGTAAATTTTTATTCGTCCATGTGTTCATTTATGTACTTCTTGTTCCTTTGCATTAAAATAAGACGACGATCAATTTGGGGGTCCATACCAACGGTTTTCTATTGCTAGCCTGTCAAAAAATGATCTGGATTACTCAGTTTCATCTCGCTGAAAATCAGCTTAGAAATGATTGCGATCAAGGTTGACAGAAGAACAATGAGCATTGAACGTAGTTTGACTTTGTAACTACGACTAGAGGCAAGTTTCAATACCATGTTCCACCTATTTTCAGAATTCAGGTAAGCATTGATACCTGATCTGCTGAAGCCTGGGTCCCAAGGTGTTTCAAGAAGAAGCTATAGGTACAAACCTTCATCACGCAACGAGTTGAAAGAAATTTTTTCTGAGGTACGTTTTGTAAAATATTTCTGTCATCCTCGGACTTCTCAGGGGGTTATGTATAACTGTTTTGTAAGTGAGCAGGTTTCATCACACATCCAAAACCCAGACGATGAAATTATGATCTTCTTGATGTCTCATCGCTATTTTCGCGTATTCCTGTCAAAGACAACATACGACTCGTTGTGGGCTTCCTTGCTTGGATGTGGCGAGTCATGGTCATAAATAATTAATTGCACTGAAGCCTTCCGAGAGCCTGAAACTACCACAAGTACTTTTTACCAACACACGCGTCCTCTTTAATAATAACATCTACATTCAGACCAACAGTATAACCAAGGGAGCTCAAAAATCCTGCGATTGCTAAAATATACATGTATTTGAAGTCACAGGACTATTCACAACAGGCAACGGACAACGGGCAAACTGCATGGCGATGCCTTTGCATTTATTGCCCTTTGCATAAAGATCACCTACAAGGTTTCTTTGAGCACATCGACATCCATCACTGAAAGATCATATTCACCACGGAAAAAGAAAAAAAAAGAATTCGGTTTCTTTATAAAGAGAGCAGTGTTGTGCTGCTCCTAAAAATAACGATTCCCATCACAACATGGGTCCGCAATGCAAACGTATTACAGAACGGTGTCAACGCGTCAACACCCCCGGTGACGGGGAAATGATCTCAAAGCTCAGCATAGGAAAAATTACCGAATGGCGTGAAAAATCTTCTGAAATTGCCACGAAGATATTGATGAAATCTGTCCAAATTTAAGTCTAAATAATGAACAAAGCTAGTGTTCCCCCGACCTCTCGAGCGACTTGACACCAGTGTATCGGACGACCTCAAACGTGCTTCTTCAAGACCATCTACATTGTACCAGGCCAGATTCATGGTGGAGAAAAACTATGGTGGTCTTGTACGAGCAATGGCAGATCGGTGTTTGAAGGGGGCAAAAAAGGGATTAAATTCTCAGGCGTCCGTCAGGTCCCCCGCGGGGTACTGTTTGCGAACAATGGCGCCTATGAAAACGTTGCCGACGGAAAAAAAACTACGGGCCATTCTGGAAATAATCCACACAGGTACAATCCCAAAGAAGTAAAAAGTGCACAGATACTTTATTATAATCATTTTAATTACTATTATTAATTTCGTTTGTAATCCCATTCAGATTTAAAATATTCGGTGGTCATGACTTGAACAGGGCGACATTTGTGTTCACTTTCCACTAAAACTATCCTTCAAATATTGTTTCTCGGTGTTCAACCACCGTCTGCCTTTCAAAATGAGCGATTCAAATTTTTCTACCTTTTCTACATTTCTCTCGTGGTTAAAAGTTCGTTTCTTCACACTTTTACTGTTGAGAGTCTGATAGACTTCGATAGTAGTCTTCTTCTACGGCCTTCATCCGACGTCTGTCGGGTCGGCCGCTCAACACCTTTTTCTTCACTTGACTAGGTCTTCCCATTCTCCTTTTCTCGCTCCCATTTCTCTCTATCTCGTTCTATGACAACATACCTCATTCTAAGCTTTTTTGTCCGATAGTGTGTGCTGTCTATTTACTTTGATACTCTCTACACAATAATTCCAGAGTCAATTCTACTCTAATGCCAGTGCCAAGCTCAAACCTCTCATTAAATCATTTTTCTGCTGCAAACATGATAAAGTTGGTTCAAGTCTCTAACTTAACGGCGCGTTAGCTTTACGCTTCAAAGTATTTTGCTGGGGAATCCCAGCGTACAAAAGTACAACTACAACAGTCAATCATTCAATATGAATATCATCATATCCCAAACCTTACAACAAACAATTTTCCAGAATGAATTGAAAAAGATTGACAAATGCCGAATACAATGTCAAACTATCTTCGAAGTAGCTGGCCGTCACACTTTATCAACATATCTTGTATGAAAATCGGTATGTTCACAGCAATACCCATCACAAGACGGTAAAAAAAATAATTGCAATAACTAACATACCAACTGGAATGCTGAAAAGATAATACTTTGCAAAATAAACATGTTTGCCAAACAGTGTGACAATTAATGCTAGCGGTTCTTACTTCGAAATCTAAATCTACTTACCTCATTCAAAACGGTCAATTAAAAATTATTCAATTTCACTGATGGTCCAGTGAACTATAATATTTCTACGAATTTCTTGCTTCATTGTTACAAAGCGATGAAATAAATCTAAACGGGCTATTAAACGAGCCCAATAATAATGACGAAATATCCATCAAAGAAATCTAAAACGACTTCACTGAGGCATTTTGATTACATAGCATTGATGGCACTGGGCACTAAGAAATGCTATAAGCCACCAATCAAAGCTATGTAAAATGCAGAGCAACCACTGGGGCAAATGCAACCTGCTCAATGCTAACTTGGCATGGCCGTATTTCAATTATGGTCAAGTTATTAATCTTCTGCTAAACTCGAAATTAAAAAAAATTTCATTGAAAAGTGCCAAAAGTTCTTAAGAAAATTTCAACGCTTTGAACCATTTTACCGAAAACAATTTTACGTTCCGTCCTACTTCCGGGGGGAAAGGGATCTTGGACCACAAGTCAACCAGCAAGCCACCAAATGGGTAAGCACAAAAATTCGGACAAAGTTGACCTGCTGAGAAGGTAAAGAACGTTCGATCTCGCCGAGTTAAGTCCAAGCGATTCTACTACGCAACTAACGTTAACAAACGTATTTCAAGCGATAAACTATTGCGTAAAAATATTTCTCTAATCTACCTGTGGTCCGCTCCTTTTAGATTACCAAAAATTTTCCTCGAGGAGAAAGGTCTCCAACCAGGTTCACAACAACAAATTTGAAATTGGCACGTGACAGAAAAATGCAACATTTCAACTTAACCAATGAATATTTTTACTTCTTTAAACCTAAGCAAGAATGGAAGCGGCTCAAGCGGGGAGGTTGCCATTGGATGTTCTTATTGGATTTCACCTGTTCTTTTCATATCCAAGTATCGCCTTTTTTTCTCACTCTTAAATTAGAATTTAACTCAGAAAAAATACACGAACTCTGGTAGTCTGTTTGAAATTGGCATCTGACGCATGACTAGGTATTTGTATGTCGCTTAGGCAATACTGCTCTTTAAAACAAAAATATCTACTCGGCCAAAAATATTTTATAGACCCATTGGGATATCGTTTGTTGCGTGATGACTGGCAGAAACACATACAAGCAGGTGGCTAAACCCAGTGATTGAAAAATCAAATGCAAATTTACAGAAAATATGCACGTACAGTTTCAATAGAAACTAATCATTAATTTGCTTTATTCAACTCTCGACGAATATGTAGAAAAATTCAAAGCAAAAATTGCTGACAGTAAAAAACTGTCCTTAACTATTTGGTATTTATGCTCGACCGAGTGAGAAAAAAACACCGGTCTTTATCAAATGTATCACATTTTAATCAGCTTGCACCAAGACTGAACGATGCCGGGTCTCCTCGTGCAACATCAAGACAACAGAAATAGCGCCATCGCAGTACAACAAATTTAAACAAAAACAATCGTGGGTGAATCTAAATTAACACAGAAAAACTGAAACGGATATGTAACTAATATTGCCAGGTCAAACGAACACCTCAGACCAGGAACGAATAAACAGACAGATCAGGTCTACAGCTGTCTCGATCAATTAGAAAGAAGTGAACGAATAACAATAGGAAGCGTAGCTAATCATGAAGTAACAGTTACGTTATCTATCATCAATTTTAAACCATCTGCAGACACTGGAGGTCAATCAAACCAAAATAGTAAATACTTTGTTTCTTCTTAAAGTCCACAACTACAAAGTACACGCGGGTCTTTTTGCAAGCACAATGAGTTTTTTTCGGCTCTGCTTTAATATTCTCAATACAGTGGTATCAAAGATCCTTAAGTAGTCTTAGGTGAATATTTCCCTATATTTTTAACACAGAACAAAGTAAGCCACCAGCTTGGAACAAAATCTCAAGGCAAAAGTACATTTGTTCTGCAAGCTGTTCACAGTAACCTTTTATACGATCAATTTTTCTAAACAGAAATTCCAAGACGGAGGGTGTGCCATCGCAAGCATTATCTTCAATGATTTAGTTGAAAAGTTAAAAAAACTGCACACAAATGGGGTACAATCCCCTAACGTGTTACACTGCAACTTAGGAAATGGCGTTATGAACGTTTCTTAGGCTTGGTAATGGTTTGAAACTTCCTTTTTCTTTTAGAAATAAGCTCTTCCGAAAAAACAACCATACCATAATTAAAATTCATGAATAACTTGACGACTGTTATTTTGTGAAAATTTCAAAATTACAGCCGATTCTATTACGTATTGTGCTTTCTGAAAAAACCCACATGTACTGTCTATGAAAGCAACGTCGCTTTCGGTACGTTGATAAAGCCAGACCGTCTCAATATTATCAAGCAATGTGTTAGCTTGCACATCATTGAAAACGTAACGGTTGCAATCAAACAAATAGAATAAAATCGTAAATCGTAAGTACTCTCAGCATGAGCGTTTCTGCACTGCACCCAAGCTCCCCTGGCAACTTTCATGTATGAATGACTTCAACCAACAAAAGAAATTTAATAATAACGCACACACACAAAAATACCCAAGCAAAAAAAACAAGACTGATCTGCAGCTACTTACTTAGTGACTAGATTGATTTGCAGAAAATATAATTGAAGAAAATAAACCCGAATAAAGAAAAGTTGACAGAAACATCCATGTGCCTGGCTAACCAATTAAAAGTTTTATCGGGTGGTAATATGTTGCAAAGTAACTGGAAACAATAGAAAACGAACCGTTTTGGATATCACCAATAAGTTAGAAACTTGCACAGAAAGCTCCTTGCAGCCGCGACTCTAAAATTGTCAACCCTGTTTGTCATTTGCCTATCCTAGATTTTAACCGCTTCGCGTCCTCTGTCGTCAGCCGATCATTAAAATGTAACAATATTAACTCTTGCAATCCAAAAACCAGGACGCAGTAACGAAGAGTACCCCTGCTGGCGTCAAAGAGCTTGCCTTTTGCACCAGGTGTACCAGAAATACGAAAACGACGCCCTTTCAAATAAATATGTGCGTGTGCGAGGGTGTTTTGCAACGGTGTGAAAATCGAAAAAGCTGACGACATAACCAATGAACAGGCGCTTAACTTTCAGACCAGAAATGCTAATTCAACAATTAGAAGACGAGGTCTCTTTGTGCTAAAAACCCAGCAATTCAACAAATTTTTCAAGTTGCACAAGCTACTATGATGAAAAGCGGCACAATATTTCTAAATTAACTGATGACAACATAATATTATATACTTATTCCTGACGGTTCAAACATTTTTAATTGGAAGTAATCTTTAACAGATTTTTTTCCCTGAAGTATAATGCCGATGGTCAATTCCTATCTACCCCCTTTATGCCCGGGTTACTGGATTGAAAACCCTTCAAAAACAATGCTTTCACTTAAACAAACCAACAACAATGCAACGTTAAGACTTTGTCAAAACAAGTTCAACAAAGCCTTACACTTGGCTCCGAAAACGAAACCTCTTTGAACGCCAAAACCTCTCCATGTCTCATCCATAAATCATCCATTATAATTTGAGAACGAAATCCAACTGTAAAAAAAGTAAGGAGGAAAATCATTAACACATTTCAATGATTGTAACTCAAGTTGTATTCGATATATTGCATTAATTTTCCTAACGCATATTACAAATATGTTTATTTATATTCTGATAAATAACATAACATAACAAAATAAATAAATAAAAATAATTAAAAATACACACACATGCATACACAAGATAAAACACGAAAAATAAGAACAAGAGACTAAGACTGCAACTAATAGCTTCTATTTTTCGTGTTTTAACTATATATATATATATATATATATATATATATATATATATATACTAAATCTACAGACAGTACTGTTTCGCCCTTTGTGGGTTCATCAGTGCAGCACAGAGCTTCTGAGACATAACTCTCAGGCCATGTTGCCGGAGCAAACACAGCTTAAGAAGTTATTGTGGGATCCTGTCAGAGTGCTCAATATATATATGGAGGATACGGCATATGGTTCGGGTGCGACTCTGTAGCACTACCCGTAATTTTCGCTACAATGGGAAAAAACCTGTTTGGTTTGATCTCGATGTTTGTCATTGGCAGTTAGACTAGAAGCGGGAAATACTGGGATTCACTCCAAACACAGCCAGAATGATGGGTAAAGGTCATGTAAAATAAACCGAACTGCGAGTNATCAGTGCAGCACAGAGCTTCTGAGACATAACTCTCAGGCCATGTTGCCGGAGCAAACACAGCTTAAGAAGTTATTGTGGGATCCTGTCAGAGTGCTCAATATATATATGGAGGATACGGCATATGGTTCGGGTGCGACTCTGTAGCACTACCCGTAATTTTCGCTACAATGGGAAAAAACCTGTTTGGTTTGATCTCGATGTTTGTCATTGGCAGTTAGACTAGAAGCGGGAAATACTGGGATTCACTCCAAACACAGCAAGAATGATGGGAAAAGGTCATGTAAAATAAAACGAACTGCGAGTCTTAAAAGTGAAATGGCTCACGATAAAGTTTGCTGCACAGACGAGGAAGTAAAAAACAATAGAACATTTTGTCATTTTGTGGGCTCGGTAGGGCAACGCGCAATAAATTTGACGATAAAAACGTAGACTTGAAGTATACAACGTCATGTCGTGTAAGTGGGGTCAGCAAGGTAACTGTTGCGCAACACAAAATTAAAACTAGCGATGGCTACCGAACCGCATCAACGATTACTTTACCGAGTTTACACATATCAAAGAAAGAAGAGTCGTTCTGGAAACTTTCTAAATTATTTCTTCCCCTAAACTTGACCGACTTTATTTTTAACATATTCAAAAACAACTCAACATTATACGGACAGGTGTACATTAACGAATAAGTCCCTTTTTTTCTTTTGTTTTTTATTTTGAGACTACACGGAAGACCGAGATAATTGTATAAAACGAGTGTCAAATTTCTGTGTAAACATTGCCCATTGAAAGCATATTCAATGCCCCATGTACAATTCCATAGCCGACTTTCTATCACGAAAGCCTTTTTTAAATCTATATATATATGCTAGCTCTTTCCCTAAAACAACAATTTCTTCACCCACAACTATTTCAAATTCCAATAAAACCAGGCTATCACAACTCCTCTCTTCATCCGCAAACGACAGTACACCCACAGAAAATCTATCTTGGTCATCGACAGGGCAATTCTTGTAAACACTAAAAATGGTATAACCAAACAAAAGATGGGAACCAATTTGCTGTTAAATATATGGTCAATTGACTCTTAGGTGACTTTTTATGACGTGATGATAAGCGATACCCAGCGATCGGAGATGTGTTAGTTATTTGAAATGTTTAGGGTTTTAAATTGGGGACTAGCAAACATAAGCTCTACTTACAACTGAAGTGACCAATATTAAAATTGTTTTTGCAAGCCTGAACTTGTCGTGCATACTTATCTATCAAGTATGCAAAACTACAATATTTGTTTAAACAAACATTTACATTTTTCTGGGGGTTTTTTGTGGTATGAATTCCATTTTACCACAAACAAAGGGTCAAGATGGCGTTTGTTTGTTTTTTCTTCGATCCAAAATAGAGTTGAACAAATAGGTTTCAGTTGTTTGGGGTTTGGGGGGGTTTTTTTTAGTTTTAACGTCAATTTCTCCAGCAATTGGGGCTCAGACGGTGCCCTTCGAGGGACTTTGATTTGGCAGCGAGGAATTTCTTAGCCGGATGCTTTTCCTGACGCCAACCAATGGCTTTTTTTTCTTTGTAAAGTTCTAAACTCTCCTCGACAGCTCGGGGAATCGAACCCAGAACTCCTGGTTACTACACAGTTGCACTAACCATTAAGCCACGGCTCCTCAAAAAAAAATTTTATTTAACTAAAACCTAACAAATAGGTTTTAGTTTACTTGAACCACTTTCTCTATTAACATCAATTCTTCCAAATGTAATTAATAGCTAGAAAAATGCTCCACAAGGTACTAAAAAAATGACTCGCTCGGGTGAAGACTTACTTCTGATACAGATATGGGATTACTCTTCTTCACTGTATGAATCCCTGCCGGTGGCAGTGGCAGCACCAGGACTAGATGCCGTTGAAGATGCTGGTCTACGGACATTGAAAGAAAACCTACTTCAAATTGTGGCTACCGTTTTCAGGTACTCTGACAATAATCTAGTTGAGCAAGATTTTAATGCAATTGGTAACATTTCTAATAAATATCTCCTTGCTGCACCATCTACGAAAGTATTTACTGTCGTTTGGACGTGGTGATGTGGCAAAAACATCCAATTGTCATTACAGCTACGTCTGCAGAACTCCAACGTTTAGATGGGAGGCCTCTGGTACAAAAAACTGTTCCTGATGCCAAATAACTAATTTCAATCACGTACAAACAAAACCACATAACCATAAATTATCGTCAACTATCAAGTGGGGCTGGAATTACTTCATGGGTGGTGCAATTATCCAACTATCCACCCATTCTACCATGCGGTGATTCTAAAAAATCCATATCATACCCCAGGTAAAGGAATCTTGCAGAAAACCCCCAGTTAAAACTAAAGTCATTATTATTTAAAGTTTGCACCACAGTTTAAGATACAATGTTGCCTGTTATTAACGCCTAATATCAACTCACTATTTCTAGCCTCGGATACTCAACAGATAACGAAGAATATTTTCCGTTCCTTGTAAGCACACTTTTCGTAGTGTTCCCTCCAAACGGTGTTGGAGCCGATGTGAAACCTGCCCTTTGAGCTCTTTTCAAATGGTGCCAAGCGTTACAATGATGATTGGGATAGCTCTGGTGTTATTACAGTCTCGGATTCTCATCGCTTTCGATTTAAAGTCCTTGTTAAGAGGAGTGAGTCATGAACAAAGAAATTGCTGGAACTGAAAATGGATTGTACGTCAGGCGGAGGAAGACGCCGGACAAAATGGCGAACAGACTTGCGAGCAGCCGTCAATAGGCGCAACTGTGCAAGCCATGGATACATGCCAACTGGATAGTGAGTGCGAGTAAGCGATTGAGTTTGAGACAAGTTCCTCATTCTCTTTCATCTGGACCCTCAGGTCAAATGGGCAGGCCACGTCAATGATCAAACAAAATTTTGTTTGTTAATAATTAAAATTTTTGGCTTATTATGTTTAAGCTCCAAGTCAGCTTCAAATTCCGAAGTATTTTCACCTAATCGTTCTCTGTCACTCGTTCTGGTGTATGCTCATACCATTTTTCATTACTTCTATTATATATATTGTGTATCATTATTACAGTTTATTATCAACATTATGATGCACCAGACTAAAGTTAAAGAAAAACGAGCATGGATTAAAGTTGGTTCTTATAGTACTATCACGTGGTGGTAGTTGCCCTTTTACTACCGCCAGTGGCAGCTCAGGTTGCAAAACGATCCGCTTCAGAAAGCCCTTATTGTTTTTAAGTTATCCAGGCATGCTAGCCAGGCATGCTAGCCAGGCATCTGGAGGGAAGTCCACCATCATGGAGGATGCTTCCAGACCTGCACGATAATCAAAAAGAACCGACTGCCTGCCTTATAAATTACTTCTCCCAGTTCCGACTTTGTAAAACTCACGAAAAAACTACATCTGGGCTTTTTTGTTGAGCATGAAAAAACATTTCTTATGGAAAACTGTGATCACTAAAAAATTCTGATTTTGTAACCAGTTTCCTGTGGATTTTAATTTTCTGTCCCTCTCAAAGCTAAAACAAAAAATCTAGAAATTCTAAAAGCACTCGAGGGGAAAAAAAGTGGTGTTAATACTTACGAATGCAATTCTGGTATATAGTCCTCAAGTGCTTTCTGGATTGATTTCTGTAGTACAAGCAACATCTCGTATACAAGTCGATTGTCCAACTAAAAGTAAAACAAAAAACATATCTTTATACGATAATCAATGCAATAGCCAACTATGCATTACACTGCCATTTACTGCTCCGTGGCAGTGAAAAATGATACGTTAAAAATAAATTATCCAAAGAATACTACATGCATTTAATGGCCCACAGAACTTTGGTTTACTCTGAAATAAGTGAAGATAAGTAACACAAGGTAGTACTATTTAGCAATTAAAGGACAACCTTCGATTATTCTTACAAGAAAATACGTCAAAAGAACACCATATACTCAAATATAGGAGGCAAGAAAAATAGTAAGAAAAATTTTTTATCTGCCATCTTCAAAATATCTTACTTTCTGTAGTTAAAAGTTGATATATGCTGTTCAACGTGGTCGTGATGCTGATCGTGTGGTGAATGGCGTCACAAAATATCTTACTTTCTATATTTAAAAATTGGCACATGCTGCTCAACATCGTCTCGATGCTGATCGTGTGGCTAATGGTTGACGCTTATACTTTGCCAAAGACATAGCCCGAAAAAGAAGGCTGCGCGCTGTTTGGTTCTTAACAAAAGCCGACTATCAATGGCACAACAAAAACAAAACAAACATGTGAAAGAATGTTAGTTGTAATTGGAGTTCTTACTGTAATGGTGAACGCTTCCGATGAAGAAGTTCCACTTCGACCTCTCTTGCGTGGTCTCGATACTTGCAAGGCTGCTGGAAAGCAGAACGTGACATACATTAAATACAGGAAATGTATATTGGGTTTTTTTCCATTACTACATTACCGACCAACTTCTTTTACAAAACAAAAGCATTTTTGGTAAGCATGTGCTTTATCATTCTGGTACCATGATTAATCTAGAATCTGATTTGCTATATAAACAAATTCAATGTCAAATATAAATTACTCCCATAGTAATGGGTCATTTAAAGCAGCTTACGCAAACAATCCAGAACAACAGATAAAAAAACTTAAGAAGATAGAAAAGGAATAATTACCACGCTTTCAGGCTTTATAAAGCCTTTAAAGGAAAATCTGCGCCTGCATTTCGATCGATAATTTTCAGTTACGTTTCACTAACATACTGATTGAATATGCTTAACGCAACTTTTTCAGTAACGTCTGTTACTTTAATCTATTTACTTACTTTCGCGGAATATTGGACCAAACGACGTGGTTTCACTTCCCTTAAATTTCATTGGAAATAAAGCACAGACGAAAAAAACATATCTGACATCACCATAATTATTGGCGGGGGGTCTTTACTTGGGTACATAAAGTGACTAAATTTAAAAATAATTTCAAGATAGAATAGAAAAATCAATGTAGAAAGGAATGAAAAAAAAAAGTTTCTTACGTCGTCTTCGACGTGTGGTTGTCGTATAACTTCCT
Source organism: Morbakka virulenta (assembly GCA_003991215.1). Taxonomy (NCBI): domain Eukaryota; kingdom Metazoa; phylum Cnidaria; class Cubozoa; order Carybdeida; family Carukiidae; genus Morbakka; species Morbakka virulenta. The sequence continues at coordinate 1,140,526 of RDPX01000214.1, forward strand.
TGTCCTTCCTCGTTGCTCCTATCTCGTCCTGGGCAGGCACAAACTCTCACTTCAATAACTTGTCTTCCGAGAACCTCGCCCAATCTAGCAATAACAATAGAAAATACAATCAATGCATGCATTTCATTCATTTGTTAAATACATAAAATTACCAACTTTGAAAAAAAGGTATTCAAAGCGATCGGCATTACTTGGTAAAATAACCTTTGGCTGTATAATGTGATTAACTGCTACGCAAACCTATGTCTTGTCATCAGGCTACTCCAATAAGAACACGGGAGCAATATATGTCTAACTAGGATTAACACAGGGGTAATGACTCGTGTGGAAAACCATGATCGCAAACGTCTAGAGTGGGTATGGCATCTAGAAGCACGTGTGATAGCTATTCCTCTTTTTCTTAAATGTGCACCATGCATCTCGATTGGAATTCCTGATTAGCTTCTCAGGAACACACTTGCTACCTAATTCTGCTGGCAAGACCAGTATATCACTTGAAAGGAGCTGTGTAAAACTGATTTGGCTATAGCTGTAATCTGCAATAAAAATAAATAAATGCGTATAACGAGTTTGCAAAATCATGGATAAACGTACTCAGATTCCAAGGTAAATATGACATCAATTCTCCTTTTGGCATGGCTGCTGTTTCCACAAGAGTTGAAGCACATGAAAGAGAACAGCTCATTTTGATACTCGGCACCAACTGCAAAAACACAAAAACAAGGGAGAAAGTGGTAACGTGATGGTAATAGAAAAACTTTTCATTTTAAAGGTGCATCTGGCTGAAACATATTAATCACCCAACATCTTTTTAAAGAATTCTTCGTGGCGCACTAACATAATCATTACTAACTCACCACTACCATCACCACTACCATCATAACCACTATCACCATCGCCACCACCATCGTCATTACCAACACCACCATCGTCATTACCAACACCACCATCGTCATTACCAACACCACCATCGTCATTACCAACACCACCATCGTTATAATACCACCAGCATCACCACCACCACGATCATAATACCATAATAATACCAGTAGCAGACACAGCAGCATCATCATCATCACCACCACCATCATCACCACCATCATCATCATCATCACCACCACCATCATCATCATCNCACCATCATCATCATCATCACCATTATCACCATCATCATCATCACCATCATCATCACCATCACCACCACCATCACCACCACCATCATCATCACCACCACCATCATCATCACCACCACCATCATCATCACCACCACCATCATCATCACCACCACCACCACCATCATCACCACCACCACCATCAACACAATTTTCTATTCTGTTAAAATGAAAACTGGGTCCAAGTTTTCGTACATCTGGGTCAATCAAGAGAGAAAGTACCATCAATAAAAGTGAATTCAAACGACAGAATGACCAAAAGTATGGACAGTTCATCAGGGAAATGCAGGAGAAAACAGATAGGTCAAAACCTGGAATTGGTTAGTCAGAAGTGATTTGAAAGGTCGAGACAAGAGGCATTGGTATGTATTGCACAGGAACAGGTGATCCGAACAAATTATGTATAACACCACATTGGTAGTAGTACTGATAACCCCCTTTGTAGAATGTGAGGAAAGAGAAGAGAGAAAGTGTTCAACATACAGCAAGCGAACATAAGAAATAAGCTCGGGAAGAATAATAGACAGGCTATGATAATGTAGCAAAGACATTTATTGGGAACCGTGTTACAAAAATGCATAAAAACACAAAGGAAAATGGTATGCACATAACCCAGCGAGAAGAGAACGAAGGTGTAAAATGTTTGCGAGACCAGACATTGTTAATATTCATAGGAAGAAAAAAAGGTTGTATAATAGAAAGAGAAAGGACGAGAAATACATGGGGCTGCAGAGACATTGGAAGACTGTGACAACTGAGGAAGATGCAGGTTGTTCCTGTGACAATTAGCTGATAATTAAAGAATATAAACGACGATATGATAGTGTTGCAAGATACATTCACTGGTTATTGGGCAGACAAGCTGGTTTAGATAGAGCAAATGCTTGGTGTAACCAAAAACCGTAAAGAGTCCTAGAAAACAAGATAATTTGGGACGTCATGACCCAATGTGACCACCACGTAGTTGAAATGAAAGGAAACCAGACATTCTGTTTGTCGACAAAATGAGAACACAGAGAAATATCAAAATCTTGAGGACGAGGTAACAAAACTGTGGAATCTTAGAAAGGATAAAAGTTATACCTGTTGGAATTATAGCACTGGGAGCGGCACCTAAAGATAGGATACATCTGCAAAAGGGTAGATCAGATATGTAGATCAGATATGTAGATCAGATATGTAGAACAGAAATAATACAGAAAACAGCACCAAAGCATTACAGCACTACTGCAAAGGTCTTATGACAAAAGCTCCCAATTTGAGAGCAAAGAAGAAAAGAATGACCAAAAGCCTTTGATAGCTGGTTGCTTTCTGCTTTTAGGCTAATACGGGTTAGAAGATCTACAGAGAAGAAAAATAATATTACTACTACTAATATTACTACTACTACTGCTACTACTGCTGCTACTACTACTGCTACTACTACTACTCCTACTACTATTACTGCTATTACTACTACTACTATTACTGCTACTACTACTGCTACTACTACTACTACTACTA
>RDPX01000214.1:1143384-1176629 GCA_003991215.1 Morbakka virulenta
ACTACTACTGATAATACTACTACTACTACTACTACTACTACTACTATTACTACTATTACTACTACTACTAATACTGCTACTACTACTACTACTACTACTACTACTACTACTACTACTACTACTACTGCTACTACTACTACTACTACTACTGCTGCTACTACTACTACTACTACTATTACTACTACTACTACTACTACTACTACTGCTACTACTACTACTACTACTACTGCTACTACTACTACTACTACTACTACTAATAATAATAATAATAATAATAATAATAATAATAATAATAAAAGGAAAAACAAATTGTGCATTTTAATTGACACTAGTGTGCCTAGTGACAAACCCCTCTCAGTTACGGAATTCGAAACTTTAGGCAAGTATAAAAACTAAGAGATTTTCCAAAAGCTCTCTCAATTTGATACCGTAAAAGTTTTAAACATTTCTGCTTTTTCATACTGCTCTTTTTACAATTTTTAAAATACTTTTTATAGTTTTCAGTAATATGACAATCGTCTTTTAATGGTCGTGCAAATGATGTTCATACCTATTTGTCATTATTTTTACACTTATTAGTCATCATCCCTTTTTATTGCGTCATGTCACACGGGACCTTTATCTGCCCCAGGTCACTGGGGTGACCCCATTGGGTAATAAGACGAGAAGTAAGTATTCGAGACCCTGGATTGCTCGCCATGATATATTTCAATGGATGACTAACAACATTTAAAAAAGTAACTTCCTTACTTCCGCATAGCGAATCGCTAAATAATCCAAGGCTGTCGGTTAGCTTCCGAAAATATCGCAGAGCTTTACATACCACCAAAACAAACATCACGCCTAACAAATCATTTTCACATGGATCGAAAAAAACAATGCTTCGAAGTCTCTCTTACCCTGTGGTCCTGAGAACGGTATCAACGCATACAGTCGACCACTCTCGGACGCTTCGTACTTTACTGCCATGTTGTTGCTCCTCATAAAATGGTAACGCGGCAAACCTAATCGATGGAAAACATAAAATAATCTACTACAATATTATAAAAATATATAAAACGACATTTTCAACAATATTCCGTTGTTATAAAATTTAATATGGTTTGGTTTTGTCAAGTGCTGGTTTTACAGCAATTCAGTACATAATTAATTGGGGATGGAAGCAACCCATAAGCGTCCAAAAATAAAAAACCGTGCTCTGCTTTTCATTAGGGTCTTGTCAGCAACGTACTAATTAGATCAAACTAAAAGGGCTCAAGATGTGTCACTTTTTCTATTCTACTCTATGGTTTCAAATCCCCGACGTTTATTTTCCAATAAGAAACAATTTCCAACCTTTTAAAAACTAAATTATACTTTCAATAAATTCGCAATTATAAAACTAGCAAGGTAGAAACTTAGATTACCAATCAGAAACTTCATGCACTAAAAAGGCAAGACTAAAACAGGGTCGGGGTTCAACTTGAAATCGCACAAAACATGTGAAGTCCGGGGCAATTATCTCGGTACTATCAACCTCACACAACAATCTCAAAAAATGCAGTTATCTCTAAAGGAAAATTAATGAAATTTCTCTCAGTAACTAAAATGTTAGAAGAAGAAAAGCAATTCTTTGCAATAGTGTTGCATGCGATGGTCGAGGTTTAGAATTCTGTACTTTGGTGAGGTAATATTTGATTTTCTTCCACCAGTAATTAAAATGACTTCAACCTGTTACGGCATGTTTCATAAACGTGCAAACAAAGTAAAGTAATCTCTTTTATGACAATTCTTTTTTATCTGTCTTATCCTTAAATGTAAGTGCAACTGGACTACCATTGTCAGTTTTGTAAAGCTATTTTTCCACAATCTTTTCCCTGCAAAGCATTAATTCTTTTACTTTCAAAAATGTACATAAAACAAGTGTAACAAGGTCGGCAAAAATTAATTAGAAGGGGTAACAAACCGATCTTGATCACCTTTAATTAAAAAGTGAAATTTAGTCGACAGTTGGGTTATCAAAACGACGCTATTTCAAATGTTATTTCTATTGACTGCCACGTGATTTGACAGGTGTGTGAATGAAATAGATCTGCTATTAATAATTAAACTCGAGATTATGTGGTCGTTTCAATATTGGCCAAAACGTTGCGGAGACTATAAAAGATTTCCGTGGTATTCGCATTCTGGTCAGAGGGGAAGATTTTTCACACCATCAGACCATTTATAAGAAACTGACATCGATTTTAGCAAAGTAAAGCACACTGTAATGACTGTCGAGATTTATCTTTAAAAAATACGAAACAACAACTCGATACAATGGTATCGTAATGGGGATGGGTGAATTCTAAAATCTCTCAAATGTCCCACAGCGAAACTACTCATGTGCATCTCTCGTTACTAGTTCTGGAATGAACTTTGTCCAATGCTGTAGGGTTGAGTTAGTTTGTTTCATGTCACTTAGATAATTTAAGTTTAACAAACTAAACTGACCAAAGAACAAGAAAAAAATCTTATTTAATTACTTCGTGTTTAGCTGGCACAACCGTTTTTTGAAGATTTGAAAGAACCCCCCCCCCCCCTAAACTACAGAATTACATGTACATACCGTCGTCTTCTGTTTCAGCGTGGTTAGAACATCGCCTCACTGGTTCACTTAATACATGTGTTCCTTTAAATACAGGCAAGACTTTGATAAAACATCCATTCGGTGCTCGTTGAGACGTCTTAAATTTAAATGGACACTGTGCTCCTCTCTGAACATAGAGTTTTCCTAGCTTGTGTGAATAAGTGTAATCGATTGATTTGGTTGCACCATCTGTTGGGGGTCCAAAGCTGAGCGAAAACCCGAAAACTCCCGGGAAGTTCGACGTCTCGGGCAAGGGATCACCGACCAAACCTCCGGCAGAAGGGTGCTGAAATTAACGAAATATCTTAAGAACAATTTCCATGATAATTTAAGCAATGGGGTACATACAAAAAAATGCTTTTATTTAAAGCAATATTTTCAGCGATACTTCCAAAGCTGCAATTTTACATTGCAGTATCGACTACCTTATCATAAAAAACAACAACAAGGAAATAAAGGCAACACTTTATTGTATACAATGCTTTAATGTATAAAATACGACGCCAATTTTATACACGAGTAGCTTTGGCAACACTCGAAAAACACAGGTCACTATCGTTGCAACAAGTTTATGGTCGTGCTCCTCTCTTCCTTCCCCTCTTCTCCACTATCATCATCACCATCGCATTATCATCACCATTATCTCCAGACCGATAAAAATGGTGAAATTGCCACAATCACCACTTCACAACTAAGACAAAAATCAGGCCATCGATATTAACTAGTCACGATGAAAAGTGGAAATCACAAATTAAAAAAAATAGTTTGGTTCCTCAAAGGACCGTTAATTCGACACCACCATGTACATAGTTTAAAAGACGCATTACTAGCTACGCTCACTGCAAATGCATATCATCCAAATACGTATGGATTATCGATAATAATGAAAACAATGCAGATCACCATCTGTAATGAATTACTGGTCTGAATTTAGCCACTTGTCAACTGTCTTTTACTTGAGTAATATTATAATTCGGTACTCCCACAAGAAGCCTCCGAAGTGTTTGGGGCGATCTTTTTCAAAGCCTGCCACTTCCTCATATTAAGTCGTTTGTCTCTGCAAGTGGTTCTTAAAAACTATTGGTAAATGTCAGTTCTTGAATTTTCCTTTTCCAATGGGTGTTAGCTTTTAGGAATTCACAAGAAATTTTTAAGTCACTTACCATATGGGGGAAATTCAGAGATGTCGGAGACTGACTCGACATTTTTCCACCCCGTGAAACAGCAGTACCATGTGTGGGTGAAGATGATGGAATGGAAATTGGAGAAGGAAGTCCATTTCGTGATATTGGGACTGTGGGATAAACCGAGTTTAGATGAGTAAATCCCGATGGTGGAAACTGAGGTTCTGAATTCTGGGGTGATCCTTGTTGATAAAAAGCACTGGCATCCGATGAAACCGGCGACTGACTATTCATACTTCTTCCTCCATTGAATATTGGCATCTGTCAATTGAAAATAAAAAAAGATGAAAGCTTTGCTTAGTCAATTCTCTCAAGTGATTGCACCTATGCCTGTGCGACAATCAAATAGTTAAAAATACGTATTTATGAAGTGTGTGCGTGGGGAAAAAAATACATTTATCTTGTGTTATGCTTCTCGATTTAATTCTGGTCATGTTTCTAATATAAAGTCTTTGGTAATCAGAATGCAACGGTTAAAAAATGCCTAGATTTTTAAACTTTGAGATAATTCCCTAGTTCATACAGATACAACAGTTCTTTTGGTGGCAACTAGAGAACAGAAATGGAACAGAAAGAAAGAAGAAATCGGAAGCAAAATGAGAGCAAACGAATGGACAGCGAACGGACAGCGAACGGAGAACAATTGGGGAACTGTTAAATTTGAGAACTTACTTATTCATGAAAAATATAAATTTACTGCATACTCGGATTTATAACTCATCATGGCAGCAAAGTATAACATTAAAAATGTTCAACTACGCTAATTTTGTCCCAATAAGATTACTTATATCTAAATCAAAATCGTCTTGGATCGTGACTAAATCCGAATGTCCCTATTTATGGGAAAGGTATTCACGACACTAAAAAGACCCACTTGACAAGTGTTGAGATCTTTTCTTTTTCCCAAAGTGGAAGTGGCCAAGCTTCATAAGAAACTGCTGCCAATTGTAATCTAACTAGTTAATAATTTATTCGTCTTTTGAAGTGAGCAAAAATATTCTTCAAACAAAAAGTTAACTAACAAGGGACTGGAATGAAAACTAGCAAGAGGCTCGCAGAGTACAGAAAGAGGTGGAGGGACAGGACGAATGCACGTGAAAAGGGCGCATGAGCGCAAACGGGGCAAATAGGCAAAAAGGGGGACCAACGAATAATAAAAATTGCCACCGATGCACTAGTGAAAAGCGGTCGATAGTTCTTCTTTCAAGGTACCTTACCTGTACCTCACAAACTCAGATTACTAACAAAGTTATCTCATGGGCTTGGCATATATATACACACACACATTCTGGTGGTGTATCACAAGAAACTGAAAGTGTACTGAATATTAAAGAGCTAAAACATGTGCAACAATGACAAAAATCACATTACAATATTTGCTTACCTTGTACTGCAAACAACGATGCAATCGTTTTATCTTTGCAACACACACGCGCGCACATATATAGATATACATCCAATATACATTACTGCTATGGGGCGATTATCAAGTTACTTACTGTCTGACGCTTGAAATCATGGTCCTCTTCTGTGTTTATGTTCAGCATATTCGGTTGACTTTCGGCTATAAAACAAACACGGATAAAAATGCGTTAAAAAGCTCTCATTCTTCGGCACGTCTCGGTACATGAAGGTTGAAGAAAGCAACAAAAAAAATACGAAAGTGCGACTTTCAGTGAAATATGCGTTGAATATTGAAAATGAAGAAAGGCGCGCTTCCGCTAGCCATTCGCATAAAAAAAACACGTTTTAAAAGTACACTTTTTACTCGTTTTTAAACTGTTGGATATCGCAAATACCTAAATTGTTGAGCATTTCTTTTCCAACGTTTCTCGTAACCATTCAAACATCCTTCTCTGGTTTTTTAACGATAAAAAACCCATCTAAAATTCATATACTTCGTTTCAGCTCCAAAACATTTCTCTTTCGATATAAGCCAGTGGATTTCCTAAAGAATTATAAAACTGTGAAACTCTTTTACAGCTCACTAATTTTTCTACTCGAAATTTTTTTTTGCTTTAAATCTCATATCAGTGTGTTTTCTGCCCAGTTTCTACAACGGAATCCAAAAATAACTGAAAAATATCGCCGGTGGGGTTCGGGTATGAGAAACGGAGAGAACGTAATCGCGGTCAACATACCTGATCCACTGTACAACAGATGTTCAAGAAATTGAGGAGACTCGGGAATCCTGAAAAAGAAAGTGGGGAAAAAAATGAGACAAAAATGATGGGTGCCAAAAAAATCGTTCATTTTTGTCACCTTCTTACGACTTTTACCTCCTCCAAATGACCGGGTTGGATCAGATTTCCAGAAAAGCTAATGGTCGGTAACGACCAAGAAACTGCCGGTCCAGACACCCCACCAAGTCATTCATTCGGTAGCCGCGGGGCGAATGTTTAAAGGTCTGGGACGTAATCAAGGCGAGCTGGTTAGCTCGCGCTTACTAGAAAACCCTCGTTCAAGATCAATAATTGCAGCGATCTCTCAAATGATCACGATGTTTAAGAAGATTTCCCACACCTTCCGGTGAAGGAGCAGACTCGCTACCATCAGTCAGTGTACCGCGTGTGCAGCCCAGAATATCCAAGGGCATCACAGACCTGTTATTGCCTTCCTGACCAGGGTTAAACATCCACAGCCCCTCTGTGAAGTTAACCACGATTCAAGAATCGTGCAACTGTTTCGCAGGTCAAGATCTCGTTCCTTAACGGAATTGATAACCAGACAAATCACTCCACCAACTGAGAACGGCCATGCAGTGCCACCCATAATTTTATATTATATTATATTATTAAATTATTAAATATAATATATATATATATATATATATATATATATATATATATATATATATATGCATATTTACAGGTGTCTACAAAGTCGAAGGTTCAATATATTCCAAGGGGTATATCAGTTTCATAAATCCTTTCTTGAAAGTTTGCAACTGTATTGTGCACTTTGTTAGAAAATTTATATTCAGTCTGCCCTTTGTATGATCTGTTGGCTTCTGCAACTACTTGTGTCCTTGGTTCCTGTGCAAGGGGTAAACATGCACTCGTTCCCTTTTTCACAACAATTTACAACAAAACTAAAAAACGTGCCCGTTCATAAAACGAGACAAAAATTTGAAGATGATGACAATACCCTATTCACAAGAAAAGCTTGTTAAATTTGACGACCATCAGTCGGAGTGATTCATGGCCAGTTCTAATTTCTCTAAATTTGATACAATTAATTGAAATCGGTGTTAATTACCAGTTTACAGCTACTAACATTACTAAATTACAACTCGTTTATCTAATACGTCGAATGGAACACAATGAATTCTCTTTGTATTAACGACGCTATTTATATCTACCGCCCTTGCAAATGAGAGCACCAATGAGCGTCCTTTCGTTCCGTACTAAAAATAGCAACGCGAAACACAACACTTTTACTTGAGATCCTGAAAAACAATAGTTTCCGGAGATAACAGTCTGCAACTCCCAAGTGGTTATTTTTGCCTTCACAAAGTGCCAACTTTTCGGAATGGCTAATGGAACTAACAGTTGAGTACCAAACCCCTTCCACCCTGCAAAATTCAACAATAAATGGGGCAAAAAAATAGACCAGCCGTATCATGTATGTGAATAGTAATGGGAAAAGCCAGAACATTTTAATCTGAAGACTCGACTTGCTAACTTTTTATTAAATAAACACTTCTGTAGTTTAGTAAAAAAAAGTGTGATTAGATTGCTTGTTGTTCCTTGCTGTTTCAAGTTAGACAACCATTTAAAATGGTCTATTAATAAAAACGTATTTCACACGTATTTCATACTAAAAGATGAAAGGTGGTATGATGGAGGCGCATTTCTATTTACGCCAACGTGGTTATGCGCTCCAATACAAACGTATGGATTTGGAAACATGGAGCCTTCTCTGTATTTATAAGTCCCCCGAGGTCAAGTCTTTTTTTTCGTATGTTTGCCCGAGACTGGTGAACCACTGGAGTCGATCAACAATACAATTGATATTTATTAACCTTAAATCATTCACTTTCTTTCTTCTTTGAACCTAAGAAGCTTTAAGTTCATTAACCTGCTCTCGCAACATAAAAAAATTAATAAAAAGATCTCCACGCGTCCAAATCATTACAATATTAACGAGCGAATCGACATTGCAAGTCAACGTTTTCTTTGGTAGAAATCGAAAGAAGAGGTTCATAAAAGCATTACTAATACATCAAAATACGTTTGAAAATCAATCTATAAAACAAAAATGGAATGTTAAAACTGGTTCGACATCAATCTTTTCAAACAGATTCCAGCTGCTCCTATCGACCAGACGCAGCCATGTTTTCACAACAATGTCTGTCAGCCTTTGGAAACAGCAAGCAAAACTTGACATGAAGAAAAAAAATAAGCTGAGACTAAGTAATGCAATCGAGTTCGTGAGGATTGCACTGTAAATTAATTAATCCCTGATCACGGCGTTTTGTCTTTTCGACAACGAAAAATATTTAAATCTTTTAAGCTATAATTAAGTCCAAGACAACCTTCTTGTACAACCAAAATTGATCTTAAAACATGATTGAAGCGTTTCTTTAAGATGTTTTTGTGGTTAGCAAATTGAGAACCCATCTTACCACATATTTTTTTCACTGTTTCATACTTCTACTAGCGACTGCTAACCTAATGGTTTAATGTTAACTTAAGTAAAAGTCTTTTATGGCTGGAACGCATTTGCAGATGCCACAACAATCTCCAACTGGCTTCTCAGCAAATCAAGCTGAGTGTGCAGACATGGCCGGTGCTTTCAACAAACGCAATTATAATATAAAGGCAATTGATACTTGGTCGTCACTTAAGCCAGATGCCAAAAAACTTCAGCTTGATTTTAGAACACTGGCCTGTTTTGTTGCGACTAGACTCGTGTTCATCAAACGAAAAAGTTTCATACCTGGCTGCCTGAAAGGCACCGGGGTTACGCTATACAAGTGCTTTTCAGAATAACCTCGGTGGTTAAACCCTGGTATATATAAGAAACCTTCGACTGAATGTGAAATAGCGAATAAAGTTAAATTTTAATCAAGAACGGTCAAGTTCAGTTCACCACGGGCATCGACATTTTTCGTGTTCTTTCAAGACAATCTTGACGAAAGAAAATCTGATCGAAACAAAACGTAATACGTAACCGATAGCAACTTGCTGATATTTTATCCCCTAAAATGTCAACGTTTTTCCCCTTGAGAAAAAGAGCAATTCATGGTCATTGTCACAATCATATTTGTAATAAATATACAGCCTTGTATTTCTAACTAAATTATTCCAATCTTTTTCCTATCAACTAATCTTTTCTTATCTATTTCAAAAAAAAATTTTCATCCAGGCAAAGCACATGCCTCGACCGACTGATAGCTCTTTTCCCGAAGTAAAAATTCATTTTTCCAACTTTACAACTTACTTAAACCACCTCATGCCGAATATCTTTCTCAAAATTCGTTTTTACCCAACTCTTATCACTACTCTTCAGTTATATTTTGTGTTCCAAAATTCACCATTTTGGGGAACAATACTTCGAAAATTGTCAATTTTACCAATATATATATTTCAACAAGAAAGACATTTTGTATGATGGGACACACACACACACACACACACACACACACACACACATATATATATATATATATATATATATAATCACAGAACTATATTTTTTTAAGTAAAAAAAAAAGCTTTCAGAAACGAAGGCCAAGGCTGGGTTTATTTTCAAAAACGACGTCTATTTTTCATCGGTGTTTCATTGTTGCTCATCATTTGTTTAAAAAAATAACTGTTTCAAGTCTAGTTTAGAAAACAACAAAAAAAACCTCGTGTCTAAAAACAAGCACCAACTACTTGTTGAATACGGNATATATATATATATATATATATATATATATATATATATATATATATATATATATAATCACAGAACTATATTTTTTTAAGTAAAAAAAAAAGCTTTCAGAAACGAAGGCCAAGGCTGGGTTTATTTTCAAAAACGACGTCTATTTTTCATCGGTGTTTCATTGTTGCTCATCATTTGTTTAAAAAAATAACTGTTTCAAGTCTAGTTTAGAAAACAACAAAAAAAACCTCGTGTCTAAAAACAAGCACCAACTACTTGTTGAATACGGGAATTTTGGCTAAACAGAAACACTTCTCATCTACTAATAATAGCGAGTGTGATCATCCATGTTTAATATTATAATAACGATCTACAAGCACGATCTACAAGCACGATCTACAAGCACGACCTACTAGCACGACCTACTAGCACGACCTACAAGCACGATCTACAAGCACGATCTACAAGCACGATCTACAAGCACGATCTACAAGCACGACCTACTAGCACGACCTACTAGCACGACCTACTAGCACGATCTACAAGCACGACCTACTAGCACGACCAACTAGCACGACCTACTAGCACGATCTACAAGCACGATCTACAAGCACGATCTACAAGCACGATCTACAAGCACGATGAAACGCTAGCTTTGTTTCAAAGGTTTGGCTTAACCTTTCACATCGTCAATACCAGTGGATAAAATATAGCATCATCCGAGTACATTTATATTAACATTCTAAATTGGTATCTTTACTCTTCACACACTTTTGCCAGCAATGAAATGATTTCGGTTCAAATTGTCTTCCTTTATACACACATATTGCTGTTAGGCCCAGTCTCAATATTCTTAAAAAAATCAGCAATTATTAACCAGAAATATTCGTACAATACTGTATTATCTCTTGAGAAAATTTCTTCCTTTTCGAACATAATTTCATTTTTACACAAAATAGCCCATATTCTTGCGTTGTTCATAAAAAAATCGTAAATTCCAGTCTCGTATTCTTCGGACTATGCGCTTGTAAGCTACACGTGTAATTATTGTCCACTCCACAAGTGACTGGAATGAAATATCCAACGATATGGAACCAGGGGACGAACGGCGCAGTGGAAGGTACGATTGCAAAACTTGTCCCTTTAAGAAAAAGGAACTGATAGCTCAATTAACAAGTGTTTTTGGCCATTGTAGCTTTCAATACAGGTTCAGATCCAGTTTGGTGGAAACATTTTTTGTTCGTTTTGCAATTCTAAATCCTTTTCATCTTTCCCAAAATAGCTCCACTCTTGGCAAGGGCCGGGGCCGGGGCCGCGTGAGAATGATTGCAATTCAACCAACATCTGATACGAGAAGCTTAGGGCTTTTTTACTCTTCATGGCAACTTTATCTGGACGTTGTGCTTCTCGCGTTGTACTGGGTGAAAAAAATATGGCTAGGTATGATAGTTTTCAATAATAGATAATAGAGGCAATCTTCCTGTCAGGAAAGCGATTTCCCCATTAAATTCTTTGACCCATTAAGGAATTTCCATCTGCCCCAATATTTCTTGACAGCAGTAGCGATGCCAAGGGTCTCGTTTCGCTAATCCGAGATTTTCCCGACTTGGCGATGGTTGCCAATTTATTCCTACCAGGCCGAGGCGTTTCAGCATTTATTCACCAGCAATTCGCTCACCTTTCCAAACTTCCTTTAGGAAGTGCTTGAAAGAACAGACCCTGCTAGTCTACATCAAAAAATTCTTTTAGCGAGCGACTTGACACAATTGACGAGTTTCGGCAAAGGGTCTCGAATTTGATAGGTAAAGGTTTTCACTTTCACAAACACTGTTCAAAGTTTTCTCGTGCCTTACTTTGTTTCTGTGATGTTAAGCTTAAATGATGGAGCCTTGTTGAAGCAAAGAAAAGCAACTGCACTTGAAGCATTGTGCATTTTTTCTCTATTTTCTAACTCGACACATCCCTCTTTGTGGCAGAGGAAACAATGTTCGTTGTGTAGTCAACTTTTGGTTTTATGGGCAGGGGGAATGGACAGCAATAATTTAACGACGTTTTTGTATAGCAGGTTTTTCCACTCGACGACCTTGGGTGGTTTTACAACTCAGCAACGTTCTTTACCCTGGACGTTCGTCAAACTGGCAGTTAGTCAACGCCCACAATCTATACATGAACAGCCACACCCAATGCCCAAATAACATTAACCCAAGACAAAAAAAAACTCTTTCGAGGAGCTCAAGTGCCCAGAATGCTCAGGGTTAAACAAAGAAACCCATACAGTTTTCGTTTAACTCTAGAAAAATAGAATGTGCTCCTTTTTCCGTTTTCCCCGATAAAACCAACGAATTGGGATGAATGGTCGAATGTTAATGAAGGAAGACTGCCATGGAACAATTTTTAATGTAGGAGTAAGGAAAATCCAAAAGAAATAACAAATGAAGGTTTTCACGTTAACCTTACGCAAGATGGTGCCAAACTGTTCTTCAGTCCTCTCACAAGAAATAAAGCCATAACCTGCTTTGTATGTCCTCCACAGGTGTCATGTTCGGGAAAAATATCTACACCCACGCGTCTCAAAAGTATTTGGTCTTTGGCTAGTCGCAGATATATCTTGTTAACACCGCGTACGAGTATAAGTAGCAGAATGTGTACCTTTTCAAATTTGAATGGTTTCATTTGCTAATTCCCACATCACTAATTTCTCGACTACTTCTACCTTTGCCACCGTTTCTATCTACAAACAGTAATATCCAATGCAAAAACTAAATTGAAATAGATTTTGCGATGACAAAAGTCCTTTAAAAGAAACACTAATGGCTTTTCAGGAGCATCAAGAAAAACATTATTGCAGGCATTGGAAACATTACCTGTTCTGGACACACCCAAGCGCGCTTTTTCGTTCAACGAACGATGACGTCGCAATAGATAATGTTATTTTGCAAGGAACCTTTTTAGTATAATTTGACTCGTATAGTTTGCAACTTACTTAATCGTAATGCAATAACAAAGCACAAATTGCATCCTTTACCCCGCTTTCATTTACACTTTGATGGTCAACTTTTAATTGCTTTGATTTTCAACACAAAATTCCCCGTCAAAAGAATGAACTCGAATCGTTTTCACTAAAATTCAAGTAAAATATTTTGCTGTTTTACCATACAAGCAACCGATTATTTTACCAACAGTAATAAGGTTTGATAAAATACAATGACAAATCAGTCTTAAAGTGGAAATTGTACCAAGCTGGCCAGGGATTAACGTTAAGTTTCCCTCTTTCCAAATCGACTCCCGTTCATTTTATGGTTTTACCAACCGATGGGTACAAGGACCAATCGCCGATATGTAGTCCTTATAATTCGAATGGCTTGTTCTTATTATTATTTTAATTCCCCGTTTCCTAATCATATATCTTACCAACCACACTCACGTAGGCCCTCCTCTGCTTCAAAAAATGCGAGCAAAACCTTAAAAAAACACCAGATTGTTCATTAAAGAAAACAAAACAAATACATCACAATATCTTACCCGCGAGTATCTTCTTGAAACAGCCTGTAGTCTTCCGTTGATAGAGGTAAGTAATTCATGTCTTGTGTACCTGGGTTTTCCTGGGACATCACCGAAGCAACCAGTTTCCCAGTCTGTAAAATAAGATTAGAGTTATCACTTATATACAAAAAATTTGCTTAATCCCCCAAAACAAAAATTCCTTCATTAAAAACTTGAAATAATATGCCCCATCACAAATAATGACTACTCTTAATATCAGATTTAAATTTCAGTCATCTTGCCAGAACTCTAAATATTAGGAACTTGAATACCCAGATTCAGATTTCACAAAAAAATTGCTGCAATCAGCTCATCTACTTTGGGGTAAAAATATGTTTGAACTTTAAACATATCATATCAAATCATACCAATATTTAAAATTGAAAACCGCTGGAAAGCAATACGTGTTGTGCCTTGTCATCAGGGATGCTAATGCATGATAATTATGTCTAGCAAAAACCACAAAAGTGTTGATGAACTATGCGTAAGGTATAGCTATCAATCACTTGAATATGAAATGATGAGAAATGATGATGTGATCCAAGGCAATTAAATGTTAAGTGTTGAAGCTTCCGAGTGGATGTCTTTCACCAATTTCACGTGTTTACAGTTTGTTTTTTGAAGTAAATCAATGTAGAATTGGAACTATTGGATGTTTCCTTCGATCTTTAGAAAATTGGGCAAATAGGGGCCAACGAAAATCTATTATCATCCAATTTCAGTGATGTAACCTTTCTTGTCATTATTTCACAACACACACGTACTAATGGCATTCCACTACGGCAGAATCAATCATTATTAAATCAATTGACGAGCAGCAGAAATCCACTTGTCATATCTATTCAAGGTGTTACATGACAAGCACCTGAGAAAACTGACGAAATCTGTTTGACATTCAGTCGTACTGCACCCATCTATTCCGATGTTAAAATACAAAATCCGTTTTGCTTAAAAATATCCAATTAATGCTCGATGGCAGCGAAGTGATCTCATAACAAAGCAGAATTCTGCGCTGGCTTTACAGTCTCGACTGAATCAAGTTTATTGCCACCGATACCAAAAATTACTTGCTGTTGCCTATCCAAAGTCAATGGAAAAACTTCTAGTTGGAATGCCAATCGGGCTCGTTTTGACTACGGTTAATCGCGTCGATTGCATTTAAACTGTCCCCGTTTATTTTCCCCAATAATATATCAATATCCCCTTTCAATCCAACACCCTCAACAAGGTTAATCTTGCTTCGGAACAAAACCTCTTATCAGTAAAAAAAAAGTTTGCTAGCAATCCTCACATCGTGATTTTCTCCGTTCAAAAAAGCTCTAAAAAAACAACCTGGGTTAGGTTTCTCTGTACGCCAAAAATGTTTCTGTTGCCTTGTTACAATTAGCGATGGATGACAACTGTTGTACCCGAGACACGACAAAATGTTTCCAAAATTGAATTGAACTCAAGGTAAATTATAATGAGGTAAAAATATTGTATTAAATGATGGATGGCAACTGTTGTACCCGAGACACGACAAAATGTTTCCAAAATTGAATTGAACTCAAGGTAAATTATAATGAGGTAAAAATATTGTATTAAATGATGGATGGCAACTGTTGTACCCGAGACACGACAAAATGTTTCCAAAATTGAATTGAACTCAAGGTAAATTATAATGAGGTAAAAATATTGTATTAAATGATGGATGGCAACTGTTGTACCCGAGACACGACAAAATGTTTCCAAAATTGAATTGAACTCAAGGTAAATTATACTGAGGTAAAAATATTGTATTAAATGATGGATGGCAACTGTTGTACCCGAGACACGACAAAATGTTTCCAAAATTGAATTGAACTCAAGGTAAATTATACTGAGGTAAAAATATTGTATTAAATGATGGATGGCAACTGTTGTACCCGAGACACGACAAAATGTTTCCAAAATTGAATTGAACTCAAGGTAAATTATACTGAGGTAAAAATATTGCAGCATTAACATAAATTTATTTTTTTCAAGTTTTAAATGTCATTTTCCCCCAGCAATCGAGGCTCAGACGGTTCCCTCTTCAGGGGGACTTTGTTTCATCAGTGAGGAATTTCTTGGCCGGATGCCCTTTCTGACGCCCAAACTATGGCTTTTTCTTTTGTAGCATTCCAAATTCTTATCGTCCAATCGGGGAATCGAACCCAGAACCTCCTAGTTATTGTGGAACTGCACAAACCATTAAGCGATGGTTCCTCTGTATTATCAATACAAAAAAACCGCGGGAAAATTTTCCAAGAAAACGGTTTTCTTAACCTGTCATATCCTTGTCGTGCAAATATCATTTATAGGCAATGTTTCGTAACAGAACACAAAATTGGATTAAAAACGTTAAAAACGTTAAAAACTCGAAGATGTAAATAACAAAAAATTTCTTTGACCGTAAACACAGCACATGCTTCCATGTCAAACGCAGGTAAGAGCACAAGAGAAAAAAGGGTCATCTAAAAGATGTACTCTCGATGGAGAAGCGACCAGATAACTAAAACTGTGTAAAGCTTTCAAACTTTTGTTTTTAACAATCAAAGCCATAGAAGATTCTGTTAAAAAACAATGCAGTGCTGCATAAAATAGATAAAACAAGCGTGGCAGGCGTTAGTCAAAGGGAAACGGAGCACATGCAGGCAGAGGCTGAGATGGAGATGTTACAAGGGAAGACACGAGGCACGTTGGTGCAGATCCAGAGGACTACAAGGAGCGCGGAAAGTGGCGCAGACTGTGTCGAGCGGCCGACCCCTTTTAGTAATGGAACAAGACTGCAAGAAGAAGAAGAATATAAAATAGGGCCAATACACATGCCATCATACAGTCTAACAAGCAAAAGATAAAAATCT
Source organism: Morbakka virulenta (assembly GCA_003991215.1). Lineage (NCBI taxonomy): Eukaryota > Metazoa > Cnidaria > Cubozoa > Carybdeida > Carukiidae > Morbakka > Morbakka virulenta. The sequence goes on from RDPX01000214.1 coordinate 1,159,458, forward strand.
TGAACATTCTTAATTTAACTGTTGTCTACGTTGAACTGCAGGCCTTTAATTTTGTCTTTGCAAGCAAAGACCATTATTTGTTTTCTGGCAGATTGCGTCCAAAAGGCATGGAAGAAAGTTCTCGGACGATTACATGGTCACACGACATCGTCAGACAGTTGTCCCAATTAAGTTCAGCTCAGTTCGACGTTCACCAATTTTTTTCTTTGTATCTTGAAACTCTTCCTTTCTAAAAAGCAGTGCTTCAAATTTGATAAGGCTCGAAGCAAGGCTCGAAGCAAGGCTCGAAGCAAGGCTCGAAGCAAGGCTCGAAGCAAGGCTCGAAGTCATAAATATATCACACTGAACGAATGCACAGAGGAGCATGCATAAAACGCTCTTCTTCGACCAGCACAAGAATTGAATAAGGTGATGAAATGGGAATACATTATTTCTTGTCCGTTGGCATTGTGCGGGCGGGGTTTGACTTTGTTGATGAAAACACATCATCACAATGCCACAGAATATTTTAATGGTAACACATAACTGGAAGACCCATTTTTCCTTCCTGTGATTCTCTGGCGCTGAAAGAAATAATCATTAATCAAGCTTTTTATGCGATAACATTGGTCCACGGCTCAGCCACAAAGTAAACTGCCTTCCAAAGAACCATTTTCCACAACACGGAGAAATCACTTTGAATTAACAGATCAGTTTTTGAGCCAGGTCATGTTTTTTCGAAAGGCTGGTTATGGGCAGGTCTAGTTCTGACCCACGAACCTTTGCAGACTATCAAAGATTTTCATACAAGCAAAAAATCTAAGAACCAAACCACAAATTGTGCGGGCAATCTAGGTGTCGTTTTCCCTTCATTATCCACAAAACATATCGATTACGATTACTATTTTCATTCTCCTTTGGTTTTTCCTTTCAGTCTTGGTGGTACAAAGCTTTTGCTTTGCTATGTATGCGTAGAAATAGTATATTCAACTGTCACTTGCATCTAAAACAAAACAATTATTGGAAGAACTATTGGAAGGCTAACGCAACATTTCTTTTTGGAGCTTAGTCGTGTCCAACACTAAATTTTAAAAACTCAGAAAAGTAATGTAAAAAAAATTTGGTCATGGTCCCCATTCATGGTGCACAGGTCAAATAACGGCACAACATCGTCCGCTTTCAGACTTCCCAGATGACTACATAATTCCAACGGCAAAATTTTTGTTTTTGTTCAAACGCAATTATAATAATATTCTCAAAATGGTGCTTGCAAGGCAGCAACAGTACCCCAAGTAAATAAATAATCACTAACGAAACAAAGAACACGTCCTATATATATATATATATATACTCACTGCGCATGCGTGGTTTGAGCACTTTGGCAGGATCCCACAACTCTTTAACCTGTGTTTGCTCCGGCAATGTGGCCAGAGAGTTATGTCTCGGACGCTCTGTGCTGCACTGATGAGCCCACAAAGGGCGAAACAGTACTGTCTGCAGATCGAGTATATATATATATATATATTAACAGCTATGGTTAAACTTTCTAGAGTGTTGCTGCCACGTCTAAAAAAAATATCCACGGATTTTCAAACAATTTTTTCTCTTTTCCTCGTCAAAGTATTTTACCATTTTGCATCCCAAGTCGAGATGGTCAAAGGATGGGCAACGATACCTGGTATGAAACCTCTCCTTAGTGGATACTTCACGTTTTATCACTTAGTAATGGATGAATCTAGACCATGAGGTCCCAACAGTTCACCTCAGTGTTTCTTCAAACCTCGGGGGTAAGTTTTTAAATGGCAAATAGGCAAAAAATAATAATAATAATAATAATAATAATAATAATAATAATAATAATAATAATAATAATAATAAAAGAACGCACTTCTGTATTTCGTTGGTGATTATTTACTTGCCTTTGTAAGCTTTCCAGGTCTACCAAATTACGAGTCCCATCTTGTCATTTTACCCCCAAAAAAGTAATAGGAATTAAAAAGGGCTTTATTACTTTGCATTATGTTTAACGCTAACCGGGAATAGGAGTATTTACAGACAATACGGGTTAAAACCTGGTTACTCCCAGCAACTTATGTTTGTGTTTAAACATCTAAATCTTGTTCAAACTTNATTTTGCATCCCAAGTCGAGATGGTCAAAGGATGGGCAACGATACCTGGTATGAAACCTCTCCTTAGTGGATACTTCACGTTTTATCACTTAGTAATGGATGAATCTAGACCATGAGGTCCCAACAGTTCACCTCAGTGTTTCTTCAAACCTCGGGGGTAAGTTTTTAAATGGCAAATAGGCAAAAAATAATAATAATAATAATAATAATAATAATAATAATAATAATAATAAAAGAACGCACTTCTGTATTTCGTTGGTGATTATTTACTTGCCTTTGTAAGCTTTCCAGGTCTACCAAATTACGAGTCCCATCTTGTCATTTTACCCCCAAAAAAGTAATAGGAATTAAAAAGGGCTTTATTACTTTGCATTATGTTTAACGCTAACAGGGAATAGGAGTATTTACAGACAATACGGGTAAAAACCTGGTTAATCCAAGCACCATATGTTTGTGTTCAAAAATTTACAGCTTGTTCAACATTTCCGACAAACGGGTTAAATCAGCAGCTTGAGATTTGTTTTCACAACAAATGCTAATTTTTCTGCACATCATCTCATCTCATCTTTGAATAAAACTGAAAAGTTTTGCAAGCAAATATCAACAAAATAAAAAGTTAATGATGATCGTGACAAAGCACCATTTGTGCCTAACGTAAAATAAAAAAATCTATATTCACAGTGACCTGTCTAATTTTTGATATATCAAGGTGGCAGTAATCAACAATCGATCAGCACATGCGATCCACGCGCCCACACGCGCAAATCCTGGAATAATTCCTAAATAATGACAGGTCAACGGGTAATGATATTAAGCCAGACCATGCGAATTTGTGTAAACAAATTTAACAGAAACTAGGCTCTCGCACAAATGGGCCAAGAGCTATCCAAACACCCAGCTGCAATGTCCATTGCAACTCTAATCTCTCTACCTCAAAAAATTGGTCAATGAAGAATAGATACTGTTTACAATTTTAAAAATAAATAATGCTGCATGCCTTGGTAAAAGGTACATAAATAACAGCTGGTTGAAATTGTTTCATCTTGCGCACTCCTTTCGTGACAGATCAACCACACTGCAGTCACACAGATAAATAAACCCAAAGATGAAACGTACAGGTTTTCTCCATTCTTGTCATGTCAATTACAGGAAAAAAATTTTAGTAAGTACCATAACCAACGCAATAGCAACTTCTGTCCATTTTGCTTCATACTTTGACGAACGATCCTTCCAGTGTACAACCAGTCCACTAAATCACAAGATTTTTCTGTCAAGCAACTATTCCTTGTCTTCTCCTGAAATGCTTGGACGCAACTTGCCAATCTTTATTGCGTGCTGAAGCTATTGAACTTCCGAGTTATACAATTCTACTCACTCTCACATAAGAAAAGAACTCTACTGAGAAGCATGAAATAAACGTCCAACTGCCACGTGGTCATAACAATTGAATACAAGACAGGAGTATTCAAGTTTAACAGGTTCGTGTAACATGACATATTACAAACGACTGTTTATCTAGAGAACGACTGAACAATTAAGCCTTACAATGAAGCTTAAGTTCTCTTCTTTAAAAATGCAAAACCTTTCCTAAAACATCTGCTTTTTTGCGTCTTCTATTACCTTATTACAAGTTGAAAGTTGCAAGGGTAGGATTAGAGGGATGTTTTCACTGTCAACATACAGATGTCTTCAGCGTGATATTATGTGATTTCTTTGAGCTGTCTGTCTAATCAGGGTGTGCAATCGGTGCAAAAATTTGATGAAGTGGAAAACACATTAGCCAAGTAGTTTAAAACAAAGTTAATATGTATCAAAATAATTTGAAGAAGTATTGTTGTGATGAATATTTTCTTTAGGTAGGTGTCTGAAAAAAAAACCCCGTCAAATAAACAAAAAAAAAATGCGAATGCACAAAAAAGTGAGCTACAGCAACTTGCAGTTTGCCAAGAAATCTCCCGAGTAAACATTTATCTCCTCGAAGTGATACTTGGGCCCCTCAAGTCAATTTACGCACGCACGCATCCTGTTAAATTTGGTTCCATCACAAGACCAGTGCATTTCTCATCGGCACTTAATGGCTTGTTTAAAAGGGCCACGCGAGCCGCAACTTTTCAAAAAGTCATGTTCCATACCAAAGACCAGTTGATAATTCCAGCAACCGGTTAAAAATACCGTAATCTAACCCTTCAATGTTTCGGAACCGGCCACCTTCTTCCGATGGTTATTTTTTAGTTACTGTTGATTGTTAATGAACTGTGCGTTTAGCACCACATCTTTACGGCAAGTGGACGTCAACTTTATAATTGAACCACACCACGACAAATTGTAAAAACCTAACACATGTAACAGAAAATGACACCTGAATCGCTCTGCTTGCTATCGATTTTAATTACATTACATGCTATCAATTCTAACTATATACCATCTGGTTCCGTAAATCAAAATCTGCTGACTTGTATCCGACACTTGAGTGCGGTCCACACAAATTTCTTTTTTTTCAATTACTTGTAAAATTTCATATTATCGTCCGCTTCTGTGCAACACCACTTCCATATACACGATACTCTATGCGCTCTTAACCACAGATACTCACAATCGAAAAGAACACGCGTACTCTAAAACAGAAAGATGGTAGGCATGCCAGCCAGCCACCGATATGCTCACGAGATGAATTTGTGTTTTGGGGAATGTCAAAAAGTTCAGCACAATGCATCAACAAAGATTTTTCCACAAACTTTTTTTCAAAACAGAGCTATGTAAAGAAAACTATATTTACTTTATCAAGAGACAAGAACAAGCAGCCTGTTGCCGAAAAACAATGCCAATCCAGTAAAAATTCATGTTTTGTACACATTTCACTAATTTTATTTTCCGGCCGGGCTGCCCGTGTCCTGCACGAGGGAAATTGCGATGGCGTATTAAATACAGTACCAACACACTGAAAATTCTGTTTCAGCTAAAAACAGCAGCAATTGATTTAAATGCAAACAGCAGTTATTTCTTGATTTACTGATATTGCCTTCAACAAACTTGTTTTCCAAAAAAGAGATTTCATATGTTTGTCCTTCAGCTTATGTTGATCTAAACTTTTTCAAAATTTTTCAAAAGGACTATGAAGGCTGGTCTACTACGACAATACACGCTTTAAGTCCAAACAAACTCTTACACACAAAACTAGCAACCAACTTTCCTTATTTTTTACACTGACGTATTTTCAATCATCGAGGGGAATTAAATTATTGTACCACACGTATCGATACATGGTGATTTAGCAATTAGAATACTTCGCCATCGAAATCCTCTCCATATTCCCCCTAAGGAAACCAAACAGATCCAGCATTGTAGCAAGAAATAAATGGGAAAATATATTACAAACATAGAAGAATATTGATATTTAAGATGAAAAGAGAACAATTCAACATATCAACAAAAATTACATAGTTTGTGTAACATACAAGAACGTAACTTTGAAAAAAAATTTAAATCAATTACAAAAAAATGCTTCATGTTGATCGTTCCAAATTCAAGCACAAGGTAGATGGATTGCCAATGATCCATGATATCATGTGCCACACAAACACGGAGGGAAAACCTTGGAACTACTTTCTATGATGAAAATACTTAGTTTTTTTCACGCTGATGGCAAACACGTTGCTTCCGTGAAAGGAATAATAGAAAATATAACTTTGAAGTACAACACAAAAAAGTATTTGCAACGAATTAACATGCAATGCAACCACCTCGTCTACATAAGATAGTGAGGCTTGCAAATTTCTTGTTGGGCGCCAAGGCCCAAAACTTGCGGCCGTATGTAGTCAAGGCCAAAAGAATAGTTTAGGTGATCTTTGAATTTGCATTAAAAACCATTTCAAATGGACTGCAAGGTATACTAGCAGCACTAAATCAACAGTGGGGTATAAACATGTACAAACTGCAGCATAAAAATCAGTTATTCTCGGTGCAAACAATTTCCCAGGTCAATCTCCTGTCAGCAAGGAAGGAGAAGTTACAACATGGTGGATCGTCTCCGACGGGAAATGTACGTTTCTATTAGCCTGATCATAAACGATTATGAACTTAAGTTTCCATGGTGAATATTAATTAAAAGAACCTTTTAATTCAGTCCTGTGATTTATGTACCAAACGAATCGCAAAACTGCAATAACTGGTCCCAAAAGTGACTTTATTCTTGGCAACCGTTTATGACGCGAAAACCAAGATCATCATCAATAAATGGGGATTTAAATTAGGTGAACATTAAAAATGAATTGTGAAAAATTAATTAAAAACGTACAAGACATTCATTCGAACTGTTCTGCTCTCAATAATACAATAATACGAAATGGGGAACAGTGAACAAGAAATCTGTGCAAGGAAATGGTTGGGCCACACAGCTCAAGCCTCGTTCCAAGACGAATTCCGCCTTGCTTACTAACAATTCAAGCCAACGAACTCAATATACGAAGACACCAGGCCAGAACTACGATTTTAAAATTAACTATTGGAACCAAGGAACATACTTTAAAAAGCCAGTGGTCTGGTTTGCATTCCTAAAACTTCCGTCTCCAGTAACAGCTTCTACTTATACAACAAGATTGGGACAAAAAATGACTGGTCAACAACCAGCATTCTCAACGCCTTCTCTTTTTATCAGAATTTCTTTTTAATTTATCTATTTACGTCACCTTTTTTTCTTAGTCTATCTAAATAATCCACACGAAATAACTACTAATAAAGCCATTTTTCTGTAAACTGCAATACGAAATAACTCTAAAATAAAGCCTTTCTTCTGTAAATTGCAATATCCGAAATGCATTCGAAGGCATTTGACGTTGACGCATACTTGCCTTCCATTTCTTACTACGGATCAAGTTTCTAGGTAGAAGCTCCTTTAAATAAATAATTCCGAAAGTGTAGTACCTCTTTATATTCATTTTTAACATAAAGCTACTTGTGCGCTATTTTTTAAAAATAACTTATTAAAACTGGCAAAAATAATTATGCTACCTTGTGCGCCACTCACCTTCGGTAAAGCTAAAACAGTAACAATGTTTGTTAATTGTGCCAACGTTCTCGCGATATTGTCGACCCGATGTCCGAGGCAGCAATCAGCAAATGATCACGGTCCTTAGTGAAAGGCGTCATAAATCCCTGACTTGCCCTGTATTTGAGCTCTCCTTTTTTAACTGTCGACTTATTAGTGAATGTTTTTCAATAATGGTACTTGAAATTTGATGCTCGCAAAATACACCTGTATGAACACGACACTGTTCAAATTCTGAAAAACAAGTTACTGACACGACCGCATTTGACATGGATGTAACTTGATAATACTCGAAATAGAGCCCGAATTACACCACCATTCTGAAAACTCCACAGCTTTTATTTCAACAAAAAATATACAGGCAACAAGTTATATTTCGTTTCACTGTACCCGTTTCTCTTTTAGCTGTAACTGACACATTTTTCAATCGTTAAATTTAAATGTTACATTTCAAAAGACCAGGGTTTTCATTAAAGCTATGTCAGTCAAACGAGAAAAATAAGGATATTAAATAACTAAAAATACAAATAAAAAAAGCAACATAGTGTACTGGGCAATAAGGGGTTTTTTGTAATTAAACCTGTAAAAAAAGAATTTCTACTTGCGCCTACTCTTCTTGATTTCCATTATAGCAAATGTCTGAAATCAAAGTAAAACTTTCGCAAATTTCACGACATATCTTTCAGCTTTTTCAACTATTAATGACATTCTCTAGTTCTGGCTATGTTTAATACATACCGATTTTCCTTTGGTACTGAGCACTCTGTATAAACCTCGACAAAAGGGTACACATGCACATATTTTTACATTCCCGTGTCATTCATCTGCGAAGCTTTTAAAGTCTTACTCGATGTATTACCTTTCGTACTGTCTTCTGTTGCTTGTACATTTGTGTGTCGTTTTCTCGTCGTCATTAATTGTCATTGCCATCTTTGGCTCCGAGCACACTAATACTATACGTATCTCGAAAAAAAAAAAGTTATCCGTTACAGGAGTTTTACCATATCACGAGTCAAAAGCTTATTGTGAGCCAGATTACATATTCCTATGCATTCCAGCACATCTCAGAACATTCCAGTACCAGCAACCACCCGGTCTAATTGTGATAAGCGTGCGAACAAGGCGTTGTAGTGGGCGCGGAAATATACTAAAGCAAGACTTTCAAGTATTGTAAGGCAAGTCCTTTTATGAAGAAATAAATTAAGATACTGCTGCTAATTTTAGTAGAATAGTATATCAACAAAAATGATAAAATGCTGCAGTGTCGATTGAACTGACTATCTAAATCTCGTTATTTTCAATGCAGGGTCAAGATCGTGTTTTTGTGGCAGAGGCAGAATGTATTCGGATTTTCCATCCCTTGCGACTCGTTCGCAGTAAATATTTTGACATTTGAACATTGAAATTGTGGTAATTACTAATGGTGTCTGACTTTGTTGTTTTCCTTTCAACGTCTTTTTCCCCGTTTCTGGGCTCAAGGCTGCAAGCAAGACACTTTTTTTTGATGAAGTAATTTACGATCATAAACAACAAATACGCAATGTGTTTCGACGGGCGCAAGGTACTGGCCGAATCAGCATTTTTCATTCCAACATAACTCAAAAATACAAAGAGCTTCTGATAAATTATTTGAATAAACAAGGGGTAGCGGGTCTTGTCATTGGTCCCTACTAAGTCGTGCTTTCTCGATTCCGCGGCTCCTTATCTCCTCCCACAATTCTGCGAATATTCAGTGTTGAACCTATCGATGACCCTTGATTTTCTGCAAAATACAATATTGCATTTAGGTGTCCACCCATCTCTAAAAAATGTGAAGGAAAATGACCGAGATCAAATGCGCCGGTGAAAAAAAAACAACACGATCATTGTCAAACTGGAGATAACAAACGAGACAAGTATTGTGGAGAAAGGACTTCGTCACGTTAATGATGGTTATTGACCCGGTCGCTTCGCTGCCGATCTGACAATGACCAGGTTGCTTGAAACGCAGTCCGTCGCTGGTGTGCAACAAGGATCAAAAGGTAATGGGGGGGCACCTTTTTTATCTTACCTTTTCAACGCGGTTTTGGATGCCGTGGTTCACTGTAAACTTTTATGTTCCAAAAAAACCTCGATAAAACACCAAATTCATTCTCAGCTCCGAGTTATCATTTACCATGCGGAGATTTGTTCATTTTTCTGTTTTTCATTGGCAACCCAATTTATCCGCCATAGTATCATCAATTACTTGCGGTGACGTTAATTAATGATAAGTTTTTGCGATGTCGTTTAAACTGCTCCTTTCCTCTCTTAATTATGGCTGCGAGGAATACTGTTGTGTGCTTGCAACCAAGCAGTAAATTCCAATGAGATTAGTAATTAAGTGTTAAACTCCAAAAACTCTGTCAATAACGTTTAACCGCAAACCGCTACAGCTAACCAAATGCATAAACATCTTCTCAAATGTAACACGATCTTGAATGATACTGCCAAGATTTGCGTTCATGTGATATCATGCAGTCTTGACTTTGCGTATTGAGTTCACTGACAATCAATTTTAGAAAGCCATCAACAAACGTACATTTTCACCAGATACACACACAAAAATTGTATCAAGGCCTCTTGAATCAAGAAGACCAAGTAAAAATCGCGCCGTCAAAGTTTGTTCATTCGAATCAATTAATTCGCGTGCAAGTAGAAAAACTGCAAGGCCTCGCAATCGATGCAGTTTGCCAGTGAAACCTGGTTACCTTAACTTTCAAAATTTAAATACCTAGTTCAATGCGACTTCTAAAAATATGGGCCCGAAACCATAATTGTAAAAACAGGTTTTTCTCCTCCTTTCAAAGCCCTTTCAAAAATTAACTAAGCCAAAATTACAATAAATATATTCGGTGATCAAGAAAAATAGGAAAGGAGGAGGGGGGGTTGAAAAAACCCCGGTCATCTGAGAGTGGAACTCGGAACTTTCTTTCACAGCTAGTCACGTGATAACACGTTTGGTTGGGGGTTTTTTTCAAATGAAAAGAATGCAATGCTAATATGGAAAAAGCGACCCGAGCAATGTCAGTCACGGGTCCTGTGTGCAACCACTTGATCATGACGGTATCAGCAGCTTCTTGGATTGGCAACTGTTTTTCTGTGTGCTCACTCATCATGTTACTTTTGCTCCTGGATGCAATAAAACTATTACATCAATTCAGAAAGCAAAAAGGTAATTTTGAAAAAATAACAACACAAAGAATTTTTCACTTGTTTACTTTCACAAACGTCATCTCTTGGGTCACACCGATGATCGGGCAAGTGCTCGGCTACGAAGTGCACTATTTGCTGACATGTGTGCAAATTGCTGTTACAACTATCGTTAACTGGTTATTTCAAATTATTAACTCGTTCGACGTGGCAATAAAAATTGAAAAAAGTTAGGTAACAGATGTTGTGTAAGAGAAGACTCGACGTTCTCTCCTGTCTCCAGCTCATTACACTTAAAAAACGTATTCTTCGACTAATGACCTTAGCCTTTACAGTAGTCTATCGAGTGGTGGTACGTACATCGTGTGCAGTACATGTATGTACGAATCGCAAAGCAAAACTACAATTAAAGCAGGACCTAATGAAGGTGCACCCCTTACCACGTGTAGCGTAGATCAAGTAAGCCAAACTGGTCCAACCTTTCGAGGAAACTCGAACAAACGTTTTAGAGCAGTGTTGTTTAAATTGTTGCAGTCTAGTAAAAACTAATAAACTTTTGGATGTTGTGGGAATAAAAACTAATAGTACAATAGACTGCAGTGCCTGTTCCCCTTAAAACAAGCTTTGTGAAGATGGTCACGCAAGTACAAGAAGAATGTGTCGCCTGAAAACCTCTTCAATTAGTCTTGAATTAAACAAAATGCATTGAAAAGCAAAGCTCCGCTCGTATTAAAAGCCTATAATAATCGTCGAAGCCAAACAAAAAGTAGATATAATAACTTCCATTATATAATTTATTTCACTGGGACCTTTTGTATGTACCTGGCTTATCGAGGTTTTCCTTTACTGTGCCAATGGCTGGAGTATTTAGTTTTCGTCTCGAGACCAGAGTCCCAATTCTGCACGAGCAATCGGCCAGGGTGCGCTCCTTGAAATTTGTCCTATCTCTCTTCTCGTTACCGTTTCCATCACTTTTGGAAACTCGTGCATGGTAAGATATTCTGAAAATGGTTTCGACGACAAAAATATCCAGCATCTGAGAAGCAAGTAACTATGGCCAACAGGTGCGGTCAGCGCTAAACAAATATCATCCACAAAGCACTCCTGGCTGGTGTCCACAAATCAGATGCAAAGCAATGCATTGGGATACTAGAAAATGACACACGGTGAATGTCTTCCCTGTTCACTGCAGTTATTTCTACTAGAAGTGCATAGCAGCATCACATGTTACAAGAATGTGTTAATAGCACAACAAATGGCAGTGAGAACCTAACTCTATATCATCAAGTAGCTTCATTTAAAGTAGCTTCATTTTTTGAAAAAATGAGCTCCACTACATTGTTTGTCTCCATGATGAAAAAATTATATAAAATCTCATCAAAAAACTTAAACAACAATGTTAAAGTTAATTGTTTAATCAAGTCATGAAAGATTGACACGATTGATCAACAAAATTGTGTCGCACACAGACGCTGCCTGCGGACTGTCGGAACCATGACCACAAAGTTTAAAAGAAAAAGAAGAAAAAGAAGAAAAGGATGAAGAAAAAAAAGAAGAAAAAAGGGAAGAAAAAATGAAGAAAAAAGGAAGAAAAAAAGGAAGAAAAAAAGGAAGAAAAAAAGAAGAAAAAGAAGAAAAAGGAGGAGGAGGAATAATAATATTAATAATAATAATAATAATAATAATAATAATAATAATAATAATAATAATAATAATAATAATTGCATTTTCGCTGCACACACCCACCCCATCACCTCTGTACACCACCTGTATAAGATGCAAAAGAAACATGTCCAATTATCTAAACCACATACAGTCTTGGATAACTGCACAACTACACAACTGCACAAGTGAGATTGATGAGAGCCACAAAATAAATAAAAACAGCAGCCATAAACCGAGGAAAATGAACATTTTCAAGATGCAGTACGAATGAAAAGTACAAACACATACGTAAAGTAAAGAAAACCAGGGTTTTTCAACTTCAAATACCACAGAAATCAGAAATTTCCAGCAACTGGTCATGACGATGTACTGCTACCACAATTTAGACTTGACCAACATATCCCTTTGGAGGAAAAAAAAGGACCAGGGCTTGTGCAGTCAATTTATCTCGATTCTGCATTTGTAATCAAATTGTAATCAAATTGTAATTGTAATCAAAAATAAGTTCAAGCTTTGGATATTCTCGCCCTTTCCTAATTTCGATGACCTCTGTTTTTAATGTAGAAAACCAAGACCGAGTTTAAATAGCCACAAGTAATCGAGTCTTAACGAAAAGCTAAAAGCGGCGATGTTTTCTGGTTAAACTACAATATTTTCTTACCAAACAGAGACAGTGAAAATTCAATACTAACCAAGTAGACCATCACGATTTCAGTCGTTCAAGGAATAAATTTCTACAAAAGGTAACATGAGTATCTCTTGAAATTGTAGTTTCTGCTACCACTCAGCTAGAAAAATATATTGTTTTATGAGTAACTGTTGTGGGAACCATCATCAAGTTCTAGAACATTCGAGCACAGCCAGTTATTGATGATCGAAGCTACCATGAAGAAGTCATGACGCCATCGTATATCATCATGATACTATTATGATTAGAAGTGAACATTCGAGTTCGATCCAGTCATGAATCACGTTATGCGTAGCCATGTCATGAAACAATTGTGAACATTCTTGAACGGACTATTTATGTAAAATTATGACGAAGCATTTTTTAGGAAAATATGGAGGTGAATTTTTCATATCGAGTAGCTTAAAATAGTCAAAGTCCGGGAGAAAAAGTTGTTTTTTTTCAGCATTTCAAAATGCGAGTTTTCTGTTGCGAGTTCCTTGTGTACATTGGAAGCAGTTCCATGCAACTCGTAACTTACCTTCAAGCGAGATTTCTAGCAACCTTTTAGGTTCATTGCAAATTGTGAACTGCACACGGCTACAATTGAAATTAATTACCAATTGTAATGCTTCAAGTGCATTAAATTGTGAACTGTGTGTACGCTGCAAAGCTTCAATTCTATTCAACTGCGAAAACTGTAAAAAAAACGCTTTCATCACGCACTGGATTGTAAGCTACACACTGCAAGGCTTCAGCTGCACGAAACCTTCACTGAACCAATTAACTGACCAAATATACCTAAAATATAAACAAAATCCTGGCAAGTCGGAAATATGAAGCGGCACTCCATGCGAAAAACACGATGCAGCGAGGTTTCAATGCCCTTCCACTAACAAAAAATTAAAGAAACGGTTATTCTGTTTTTATACACTATCCCTTTGAAAATTCGTGATTTTGTGTACAAGTTGAGAGCCATTTGTCCAATGCTTTTTTTCTCAATGTTTCAAGACGTACTTCAGGCCAATAGAAGCGAGTTGGTGGTAAGCACCACCACAATACAAAATTTCTGTGCCAAAGAAGTGTACCGCGGACGATAAGTAACATTTTTCGAAACGTAGCTCAAAAAATATCACGACTCGTGACATAGCAAAGCTCCTCTATCATTTAATATTTTTATCTGTTTTTGTTTCTGCCCATCAACGATGGATTCAAAATTATGTAAAACTGCATTCAAGCTACAAAAAGACGAACTTTTTTATGGATACATCATCCATAACATTTGGAAAAAAACAAAGTAAAAATGACCCGTTGGGCTTGAAATGTATTGAAAGGTTTTTGTAGTTAGGAAAATCGGTAAAGGGATTTTTCGAGATGCAATCCCGTTTGTAGTAATCTTGTAGCCCGTCCCTCGCCTTGACAAGTGAAGAAAATTCTTTCGATGATACCGTTATTAAAGAATTTTGAATACTGCTATCAACACAAATGAAAAATGATCACAATTTTCCTTTGCTATATCTACAGACTTGTAGGCTAATTAATATTCAGGAGTAGGCCACTCTCCGGGTGTATCCTTTTCAATGGGGCTCTCATGGTGTTATTAACGAGATGTTTTTACATTAGGGCTTTTACGGTACCTCTATTTAGGCCAATACTGATTACCTCGCTTGGAAACATTGTTTTGCGTACTGCATTGCTAACCAAATACAGAGACATTTATTTAGTTGTAGTTATTCAAATTATCATTTTACCACAGCAAAAGGGTTCTTTTACGGTTTTCTTGCACAGTGTTTTCTGTGTTACCTAAATGAATCCTATGAAAATTAGGCAGAGTTCTTTTCGTTAGTAAATATATCAATGAATGCGTTTTATGTACATGGCTTTCCAGACGTAAACAATGGACAGATAAGCAGATCCGGCTTTATTCATGTGGGTTACCATTCAAGTAAATTGCAAAGAATAACTAATCAACTTATCTTCATATCAAGCGCTCGCTTCAACACGTGGCTTGCATATCTTAACAAGTGAAGTAACCAGATGGCTTTTCCTCTTCAGAAAAGCGCAAGATGAAGCTGTCAACTATTGCGCCCGTCTGAGATTACAGTTATCTGATGGCACTTCTTTTCAATTTTAAACCAAGAAAAAACTTTCAAAAGCTTTCGACATAAAAAGAACACTAGTGCGGAACTCGTTTGGTGAACTTGAATAATCACTATTGACAATGATTTGGTTTGGAGTTTGTCTGCTAGTTGAACTGTGCACAAAGCGCATTACATCAGATCATCTTCACAAATGCTACTCCATATTTTTCCCAACGAAATAATAGTTCAACAACAGACTTACTAAAATAGTGGTTGACCTTGTATCCCCACTCTTCAAAGTTAAAAATTTGGGTGACTTTATCAGTAACAGCTTAATCCACAGATAACAAATATTCATTTGAAAGATGGCTACAAACTGGCTTCGATCATGGTTGGCAATTTTCACCATCAATTTGAAAAGTGACGAACTAGGGCACACAAGCCATTTCACTATTTTAAACAATCTTATCGTGTATAAATTTGATGCCTCTTCAAATAGAATCATTATGTTACTGACAAAATAGCCAAAAATTCATAGAGTTCTGTTTATCACCTATTTCTGCTTCTATTAAAATATTAATTTTACCTCAGTTTTCAAATAATTAGAAAATCTGCCTTTCGAAATCCATGCATTAAAATGGTTGAAAGAATGAATCAGAATGCTGTCAACTTGACATCTTTGGTTAAAAATGATAATGAAGTACTTTAAAAAAAATACTTCAAGTTCAAAAAAAATTGTTTTATGAACAGAAGCCAATACTTCAAACGTCGTGCAGAAAGCAGAAAGAACTTTTCACGCCATTTCAAGACTCATCGACTCCCAAATCAAATGAAAAGAGCTGCACGTTGTCCCCCACCCAGAGAAGACAACTATTTCTTAATCAAAGCTCTACAGCCATTTCTCATTTTTCATATCACAGGAATAGAATTTATAACTAGACCTATTAGAAACGATAGCTTTCAATAGAATTAAAACTTATTCAATACTGACTGAACAAAGTGCTAATTGCATGTGAAATGATAAAAACAATTGTGGGTCCTCCTTTGTACGAAAGGATTAATCTTCGTATGGCAAGTTTACTCTGGTCCTGTTTACAAGTAACGGGGATTCAACACAGCACACAAGGCTGTACTACACTATACAGCAATTAAAGTTTTATTTTTGTTAAGTCCAATAGTATAAAACCATGCAATTCATTCCACAGAGGTTCGACCATAATCTCTACATTTCCAAAACATATATAATAATACACTCTGTATTTATAAGCAACTTTCAAAATCCCTGTCTCTGAAAAAAACAATGTCAGTCGTAAAAGTAGAAAAAGAGGTTGTGGATCACTGTGTAGTTCATAGTAGTAATGGTGGTAGTTGTAGTAGCAGTAGTAGTTGTAAGAGTATTAGTATTAGTATTAAGTATTAGTAGGACGAGTAATTAATAATTATTATAACTTGTAATTGCGAGTTGTGCGATGCTGTCCAATGCAAGAAAGATCCCTTGCTTCATTGGAAAAATAATCAGCACATCCTAGAGGTTTTTTGTCTGCTTCACCACAATGGGGTTATTTGGTATTGCTTTTCTACCACCAGAATTGTTGATTAAGAGTGGTAAGTGGTATGTGCAAACCTGCTGAACGGTAGCGGTAACAAAGTCAAGTATCGTTGCCAAACAGAATATTGTCAAGTCCGACGTCCCGTGGTGTGCACTGCAAAGGTAACAGCAGAGCAAATATTTTTACAAAATAGATTAGCTATTGGCAAGAAGCATTTCTTTAGCACAAATTGCGTGTAGAATTCTCCTTTCCAGATGGATGGAAGAGACACCCCGCGATGTTTGAACAAACTGGCTTTGTACTTTCTATGGATGTGGAGTTAAGATCAGCTGCTTTTTTCACAACAAACAGAAAGTTGGCAACGTGATAAAGGAACCGAGAGTTTTCATAAATGAAAATCAACTAGACACGATATCATTGTACACGCTTTTGACTGAAACACACTGGTACAGTTACCCCATGAATAAAAAGTAAATCAAACAACATTAAGCTAACTTGTTTATTTCATACGTGCGATACGATTGATCACTTGAAACTATTGAAAAATGTCGGCAATTATTATTTCATTTTATTATTAGTTTACAAGTGTGTTTAATGGCTTCAAAATATACGACACCACTGGGAATAGACGTGACAGTGTACAACACAAATCGTCTGAAGCATCCATGCGGTATATAAAAAAAGGGCAGTATCTCCCCCTCCCCCTCCTCCCCCCTCTCGACAAGATCGCATCAAACTTCGCAAACCTTTCGCCACAAATATATTTGTTTACCTCTTGCATGTCATAACTTGCGTCATTTTCGCCTTTTAACATTCTTTATTCATTTTTTCATGCACACTTTCGTGATCACTCCCCCCCACTCACCCCCCCACACTCCCCTCCCC
>RDPX01000214.1:1202006-1216492 GCA_003991215.1 Morbakka virulenta
TCTCTCTCTCTCTCGCTCGCTCTCTCTCTCTCTCTCTCTCTCTCTCTCTCTCTCTCTCTCTCTCTCTCTCTCTCTCTCTCTCTCTCTCTCTCTCTCTCTCTCTCTCTCTCTCTCTCTCTCTCTCTCTCTCTCTCTCTCTCTCTCTCTCTCTCTCTCTCTCTCTCTATATATATATATATATATATATATATATATATATATATATACTCAATCTGCAGACAGTACTGACTGTTTCGCCCTTATGATAACCAAATTTAAGTGCCTTTGGTCTCCTTCATTCAACAAAACGAGATCATAAGCGGTGCAGCTTCTTGGCACTTAAATTTGGTTATCATCTTGTAACAACCTTCAAGCATGGTACATGAAATTAAATTTGTCTGTGTAGGTCATGGAAGTGCTCAAAGAAAAGGAACAGAGATAACAGTCCCACAGTGTGAAACGGTTCAACAATTGAATAATTCCCAATATCGGCCAGGCTGGAGACGACGTTTGAAAATAGGTGAGAAAAAATTTAAATGGAAGATGGGGGCACCTGGCCAGGTATGGGGAAAAAATCCATATTTTAACGGCCTGGAGATTTATTAAAGGTAAAGAAAACTCCTTTGTAAGGTAATGTTGTGTCTAATAGAGAGAGCCACCTTTAATGGATGCAGACTTCGCAATGAAATTGATAAGCAAAGGATTTTCAACAAGAGAAAACAATAAAACCACAGAGGCCACAGAACCATGTAAACCGTGCGCCATATTTCTGAGAAAGAACAGTGTCATTTTCGATGAATGATACGTTAACTTGGTTTCTTTGACCTGTGATAGACAAAAGCTTTGTTTTCGGCGTATTGAAGCTAGTATTTATTTCCTTTTCCGTTCAGTGATGGTGCAAGGGCCATCATCTTGAACAATGGTCTCTATCCCCCGGACGCTTCCCAGTACACTGATAAATGTGTACCGGTCCACACAAGATATATTTAACCCTTTACCAATCTGAGTTTACTTTAAAAGTACTGGTGTGTAAGCCACCTGGTTTTGTAAATGGTCAAGAGTTAATTATTTCCATTCTTTTGCTAAGATGTAAAGACTAGACGACAGTTGTGATCTCGAGAGACATTTCAACAAATATGAATTGTCTTTTTCTATGCAATTCATTGTCTCTTTACTTCAAATTTTATCCATACATCATTACTTCCCCTTTTATTCCACGGAACCCTTAACATTCGTTTTGGAAATCACAATTTTGAAGCTTGTATTTTTTTCTTCATTACTTTTCACTGTTTTCGCTTCATTTCCACACAACAAGGTCAAACAAACATTAATACCAGAAGAGTGTTATTCTTCCTTTCATTATCATGCTTATATTCGTCAACATTTTCTTTATTTTTCCAAATGCCTTTTCCTCAATACGAACTCTGGTTGTGAACTCCATCTCACGTTCTCCATCCTCTCTAATTATACAAACCAATGCGTTTTATTCTCAACACCATCATTTTCCTCTTGTTAACATTGATGTTTCGAATTCTTTCCTCACATTCTACCTGGAGTTTGTTGATTTTTATGATTGCAGTTTTTTTGACTGAATCATCTAAAAGACCGTATTATTGGCGTATCTGATATTGGTAAGATTTCTTTCTACAGTTGATATTCCTTCCAGGTCTATCATCCATTACCATACAGGAAAACTAAATCTGCTGATAACACACCACCTATCTAACCCCTCTCTGTGTCTAAAATCATTTCGTCTTTACTCCATCGACTCTTACTAATTCCTCTTAATCCTAGTGGAAGTTCACAATAAATCTAATACCTTTTTCATCTACATACAGCTCACTGAACACCTCTAGAATACAAACATAGCGGTAGATAGGCAAGTTAATGTACTCTTAAAGGTACTTTTATTCCAATACTACCTCCAGGTCGGTTTGAAATGAGAGTTTTCTTTCTCCCAAATAAGCTGCTCCTCCTGGCTGACGAGATCCATCCATCCTAAGAAACTGGTTATTAAGCAAAATCGACCTCTTCCAATATCAGTAGAAGCAGTTCCGCCGGGTTTCCAGAATAAATCTTACATGAGACCCAAGAACTGGGTTCGAACGCCAGAGGCTGTTAGAGACACACGTTATTGGAAGCACTTTACAGGTAACGGAAAGTTATCCCCACCACCAACCCCTGACTTTCACAGCCTGAAAATCAAATTTTGGCAACTCTTGCCTAAGTTTCGATATTGGACTTCTGTCTTTAAACGGATTATTAAATTCTTGCTTCTTTTGCGATGCCAATTCTTTCATTGATTTCTTTGTTCCATTCACCGTCTGATGTGATCATGTTTCCGAGATAGTTGAACAGTTATAATTAACCACATATGTTTCCATACACTTAACACAAATAAATGTTTGACCCATCATCAAATATTGGTTTCAGTTAATTGCCTTGCAATGTGAGAATCACTGTGTCATTTGCCGCGAAACTGCTGGCCTCTTCAATGAATGATGTTTTTCTAAATATTGACATAATTATGTCAGGCACTCAGATATTTTACTTTCAGCTATATTCTGTGCGCATGGAAGACGTGTTGGAGAAATTGTACTTCCCTTATTCGTGTATCAATAATATTGTATTTCCTTTTAACTTTCCTTCTTTTCCTGGTTTTCACGTCTGTTCTTTTCGTTAATTCACCAAGAATTGAGATCTCTGCCCGCAGAGACTCAATTTCTATCTTTATTTTCATTTTCCATATTGGTTCCTTATTAACCTTTTTTGGTTTCTTCTTTTTTATTTTAGTCCCTAGCTTTTGGGTGGCAGCTTTTGCTGTTGAGTATATTAGATTGTTGATGGAGGTTATATCTTTCTGTGTTTCATTAAGTATCTCGCTTAGAGCAACGTTATAAAGCTTAATAGTAAAGTTTGTTTTTGAACAGACTGTTAGCTTTGGCAGTGTCCTTCTTTTCCATCTCAGTCATTGCAAGTTCACGTATTATGTCTTCACGGGTAGCCTGTATCTTTTCTTTATTTCTTTCCAAGAAATCATCAACAACCCTAACCATGTCCACATTTCTGACTATTTCTTCATTAGTTCCTTCTCTCACTTCATTTATTCTATTCTTAATCAGTGTGGGTGTGAAATTTACTAGTTCAATTATGGATTCTCGATTTTCATGTTCAATATCAACCTCAGATTCTACAGTAGTTTCATTTCGAATTTCATCCCGTATTAGATCAATTTGTGCATCATTCAACCTTTTATTTCTAAAAATATCTCGACGTACATTAGCAAGTTTATTAGCATCGATGTTTTGCATTATTTCTTTTCCTATTATTTTTTTTTCCATTCTGAGTAGGNTCATCAACAACCCTAACCATGTCCACATTTCTGACTATTTCTTCATTAGTTCCTTCTCTCACTTCATTTATTCTATTCTTAATCAGTGTGGGTGTGAAATTTACTAGTTCAATTATGGATTCTCGATTTTCATGTTCAATATCAACCTCAGATTCTACAGTAGTTTCATTTCGAATTTCATCCCGTATTAGATCAATTTGTGCATCATTCAACCTTTTATTTCTAAAAATATCTCGACGTACATTAGCAAGTTTATTAGCATCGATGTTTTGCATTATTTCTTTTCCTATTATTTTTTTTTCCATTCTGAGTAGGTTTGTTCAGTCATATTTCTCACAGGGTTCTTTTGAGCGATGTAAAATACTCTTAGAACATTGTTATAATCCTCTGTAGACCATCTAACTCTGGGTTTTTTGACCTTATGGGCATCACTGCAGGTTCAAGGTTAGGGATATCCTGGTTCTGATTACCTTTCAGATCATTCTCAGAGGAGGAATTAGACCGAGTCGTATACATTTCGACCTCAAGTTGGTCTCTCCACGCGTCCCTTGTTGACCCTCGCGATGGACGAGGCGGTATGATTTACTTCTCGTTTTCATAACTTATCTCAATGCATTTTAGCCTTACTGTCAAGGGTCTGGGTATTCAGCGCCAATCGCCACCTGGTATTTCAGGCCCACGCGGATTTATTATTATTATTATTACAATTATTATTATTATTACAACTATTATTGTTATTATTACAATTATTATTATTATTATTATTATTACAACTATTATTGTTATTATTACAATTATTATCATTATTATTATTACTATTCTATGTATGACTATGATTGCAGGTGCTACTCTTCATACGTTTTCTATACCTTTTGATGAAAACCCAATGCATGTCCCAGCAACTGCTAAAGTAACTAATAAGTTAACCAAGATCTCTCAAACATCTTCTATACTAAGCGTTACTGAGTGTTAATACCGCCAAGAAAAAGGCGAGTAAGAATTAACACCTTTTTACACATTTTTTGCATAATCTTTTTCAGGTATTTGTACATTCATTGCCCACACAACGTTACCATCGCTCCCGATATGTCGCCATTCTTTCCAGCATCAACAAAGGTAAGTTAATTTCCTGACGTGTTTGGTCTCACCAACGCTTCTGTGCCCTGCCTTTTGGTCTTTCGCCAGGGAAATTTTCTTTGTAACAGTGGTAAATGTAGCTTACTTCATCTCTTTGTACTACATGGCCAAACCAGTTTAAACTGTTTTTGAATAATATCCAAAATAGTTCACTGCACTACAAAAGTAATATGATGTCCTAGAGCTTGCATTTGTCCAATCTGGTTTTTCCAACGAGGGTCCTGAAACAGTCATTTTCAGACAATTAACAAGGCGAGCAAGGAAGTTAAAATGAAAGAAAAGTAGAATTGTATTTTTAAAAAGCAAAGTTTAATTGCTTAAAAAAAATTATCCAAATATCCCTAATAATGAGGGAGAAAAGGAACTCAAGTAGCTTTTAAAATATAAATACACATACACATTCCTTAATAAAAACTTATATTTATTCTAAAAGAGAGGATACTTGGCATACAAGTTTCAAATTGTGTGTATTGAAATTGGAACATATGTCTTTAATGGCATTTGTTTCACACTGCAGCTTAGGACACTTTATTTGGCCTTCAAAATCAAAGCAATGGCATTGAAGGAATTCTTGTTTCCACGTCTGTTCTGTTCCTATGGTCAAAGGTATTCATTAGAATCTGGAAGAGCCAGTTGCATACAATTTAACTCATGAATCATGTAAAAGTTATAGTATCGTGTCACGTCATCAAGGAGGCACATCATCTCTTTTAATAGATAGACTTGGGCATTGTTGCCCTTATGAGCGAGTAGGGGTCCAATGTTTTGAAATTATACTTAGATTTTGGAGTCACCACAACAAAACCATACACCGACGTATATGGCAAGGTATACTATATTATATATCATTCATCGCACAATTTAAAATGTATTAAGAAGCATGTAATGAAATATTGGGTTCAGTTTATATACCAAGCAAAAGTGACATTCAAGCATTTTATGAGAAAGACTGATTTCTGTCTAGTAATATTGTCCTTGAGCTTACCAAGAGGCATTTGAGTCCAAATCAGTGAGTTCAAATGGTGGTAGAACTTGCAAGTAAGATTCGTAGTCACTTTAATACAGGCACTTTCACTTGTGTTGATCTTAATATGTTGCCTAATGATGCTATGAGCACTGTTGTATTTCTTTAAAATATGGACAAAATATTGGATCCCTTTAACTCCTCGAGCTTTAAAAATATAAAGCCAGGTTGTAGGCCAAGATTTTATTACTATTATGAGGAAATGTCAGATGAAATTTTTGGGGTTTTTTACTTCTGTGTAAATGGCTGACCATGACGCAAAATAGATAAGACAGGCGAAATTGAATTCCTTAAAGGGTGAGTGATTACTCTAAATTTAATTTTTCAATTGTGAAAACGCTTTTATTTCCGAGGAGCTGTATCTTCTCTAGTTACTAGACAGTTAAATCAAGAGGCGTTAAAATTTTTTAAAGCTAGCATCAGAGAACCAGGAGGTGACAGTGACAGGCCATTACTTGCTTAATTCAAGTTCGATTATAGAAAATTCTCCCATACCAATCTTTTGAATACCACAGGGAATGTGAAGGGGATAATGTTGCAAAGACATTCAAAATTGCAAATAATGAAGGTGGCATAACATTACCTCTAGCAGCTGGTCAAGCAATAGTGGTCGAATGTAAATTTAACCATGCAAGAGGCTCGAGGTTCAAACCCCGACTGCCTCCCTAGAAGTACACCGCCCAGGCTGTTTCCCCGTTGTTAAGGATATGCTATTGAGTTTGTAAATGTTTTCAGAGAGAAATTTGGGAGAGGGAAGATATCAATGAATGAAAAAGATGAAAAAGTACAAAGAAAAAAATCAAACATGAAGAGAAAGTAGCCTCCTACACTGAAGTGGGTTCGAGATTTCATTACTTCATGTGAAAGACGTCAAATATCCACATTGAGAGAGAAAACATGACAAATTCTCACACATCCCTGATGGCAACAGAGGTCAGTTTTGAAATGTGTTGTATCCTTTGGAATGTGGAGCTCATAGTCAAACAGTATTTACTTATCAGGTACAAGGGAAGAAATAATACTGTAGAATTTCTTACAAGGATTAAGATGGGCATAGAAAATTGATTGCTGTCCTTTCCATTGGATACCCTTTATTCAAAAATTAAAATTGCAAATTTTATAGATACATTCATATTTATTGAATGTCCTTTGTTAAAAACCAGAGTTTCAAATTCTATTGATACATTCACGTTCACTGGATTTCATTTGACAAAAAAGGTTGGAAATTTTATGAGATTTGTGTTCATCTTTCATCTTTGTATTCTGCGACTTTAGGGAAACCCCATCCTGCAACGGTCCATAAAGAATCACGTGACAATTAGTAGTGTTTACGTTAAGTTAGGGCCTACCCTTTTCATTCGATTACAGTCCCTCGCAGTAAACTAAAGTTCTATCGAATATAGTAACTAACACGACAATGAGTGGCTGGCATCCCATGGTATCCTTGCCTTGAGCAGATAAAAAAAAATTATTTTGTCTGAGGTACAGAACGCCATCGGATTTTAAACATCTTTGCTTTCTTTCTTTCTTTCTTTCTTTCTTTCTTTCTTTCTTTCTTTTAAAAAGGGATATTTCCTACACTCATTTGCTTTCGAAAGGGTTTGCTGTTGCCAATTTCCTTTGGGGTACAACCTCAACACCATTCTGATTGGATTGGAAAACTGGCATAGTATCTTTAGATTTGCCACTTGAACTTATGGAGTCAGTTAAAATTCCAGTCTTCAATTTGTCAGTACTTTTTGAATAATATGTGATTTATGTAAAAAACTAGTGCTACTTGCTATACTTATATATACTAATTTCATCTCGTATATACTAATTTCATCTCATTCTATTCAATCTGACATAGGTAAAATGCAATGATCCAGAAAAGTAACTACGTTCTTGGTGTCCTACAGGAACATAATGTGATATTTTTCTTTTTTGAAAGTTCTTTCCTAGTATTTTTCCTTTCCAAAGAAAGAATTTGTAAAAAACGTGCATTTATGCGTTTAATTTTTAGTTTCAAATTGCATTTATCCATTTACTTTAAAGGCTCAGTTGGCCGTAAACAGCATTTTGCAAGGCCTCGTTTTCTCGTACGCGAAAGGGAGTGTAGGATATGCGGACAAAGTGTATAATGGCTGCCATTAAGAGGGAAAATGGCTAACAAACATCAAGGTATGCTGATATCAGTTGTAGTCTTGTTGTTGCCAAGTCTTCGATTGCATAGTTGGATAATCACATTTTTTACCATTGATACTGTTTCTTTTTGTTTATTGCTACAAGTTTTTTTCACTTCGGTTTCCAACAATATTTAATTGGTGTTACTAGCTCTTGAATGTCACTTTCAAGTGTAATGGAGTCTGGATGCCTTATAATTTATGTTACTTCTCCAGCTATGGTGTCTGTACTGTTCTCTAATTCTCTCAAAAGGTTCTCACCGTAGAGATTAAACTTGTTGTGGAGAAAACACACCCTTGGTCTATTTTCTGTTTAACATGATAATTCTCGATGAATTCGCCATTTATTCTAATGGTTGCAGTTTGATCCTAGTGATAATTGTACCTATATCCTCGCCATACACTTCCAGGCTTTGTATTAAGGCTAGCTAATCTTCATGTCTCACTTTATTGAAATGTTTGGTGTACATAGTCGATATAAACACAAAAATACTTTTTCACCCTGATTGCCTGTTCGCACAGCATTGTTTTTAGATTACAATGAATGTTGACAATAACCGATCTTCTCAGATTGTTCTTGTATCGTAAATTATGTTAGCTTTCGGTAAGGTTTTCTTCAGGCACTTAAAGCATCTTAATACCAAGACAGTCGGATGGTTTTACCTACCTATTTTCCTTTCTATCCTGATGATAACCAGTTTACCATCGAATGGTATTTGTTAGCTTCATCGACATCCTTTTAGATTAAAAGTTTTTGCCTTCTATTGTCTTTGAATGGACCTGCAATATATTTTTCAATGTTTTTCAATGTGTCTTTCAATATGTCTTTTACTTTAGTACTTTATTTACTATTATTATTTGTTTGTTATTCATCATTTTTTATTACTTTTTAATATTTATTTATCTTTTATTTGTTATTTTTATATTATTTATTTATTATCATTCCGTCATTGGTGGTCTTTGGCTTCTATTGTTTTTGAACAGATTTGCAATAAATTTTTTTTCTTCTATTCTTTCAATTTATCATTTTACTTATTATTTTTTATTTTCATATATATTTTTGTGATATATCTTTCAATGGGTTTTGACCTCATTATTAAAATATTGTCATCACTATTTCCGATGCATTCACTGCTCTTTGTTCGTTCAATCCGTTTACTTCACTTGTTCAACCATGTTTCCTTTGCTTCTCTGCATTTCTTATCTTTCTATTCTGTCTTTCATACTCTGTGATGTCTTTTTGCCTTTCTTGCCTAGTTTTCATCCGTTCAAGCATCTCCTCATATTATTTTTTCTGCTAGTATCTTCTTCTTGGAAAATATTATTTGACAGTGTCAACAAGAACTAATACAAGCTTTGCCGGTGGGTATTCCTTTCAGCGTTAAAGCCTTGGAAACTGTTTTTCACCGTATTTCCCAACCCTATTTTGACAGGATCAGTTATGCACTCGAGTATGTTCGAGGCCTGATTCTGCTTATCTAATATTCAGTCCGTAGTTTTACTATAAAATTAATTCAGCTTGTACATAGTACATACGCAGTAGTCACTTTAACATAGCTTCTGGACACGTTTCAGCATGTTTGATAGCATTCATAAATCTTTCATCGATGGCGATATAGTCTATTTAGTTTTACATTCTGTGTCTTGGGCCATTCCAGGTCCACGTGCGTTTTCTTCTATGCTGACAGAGCGTGCTTTATCTGCCTGTGAGAATTGCACCAGCCAAAATGTTTTCATTTCTTTTACCCAGTCCATACATTTCAACAAACTCTGACTCTTTGACATCTCTTTTGTGTTGAAATAGCCTATTTTGATGATTATTTCAGTTGGTGCGGATTACTGTTTTACCGCATCTAACAAGTTACAGAGTTGATCTAGAATTCCACCTGTCTTCTTTGCGGTTGGTGTATGAAGCAAGACCCATAGATTCTATCTTTATTTTAAGTTATCTTTCTGCACATTTTTGCTTACCATACTGAGCAACATTACTCAATATATTATGGAACAATAATGGCAGGCAACGCAAATGCACAAAGTTCGAAAATCGACCTGTAGCTCTCCCTCAACTATATTTCTTTAAATAAACCAATATGAAACCCTCTGTATGACAACACTGATGCCACGTGTCAGCAATATTTGGTCAACTGTCATGGATTAAGTGAGGGATGTTGGAGACGATCAAGTAATCACTATATTTAAATACTCATTGCATAAAGAAGGAATTTGATTTAGGAAAACTTGATTCAAATCCAATTATTTAGAAATCAAGTCTGCTGTATTCTCTGTGGAATGAGAATTCTCTTGACTGTTCTGTAACCTTTCCTCCATTTTAGAATAAACGCCAAGTAGGTTTTATCATAAAAATACACTAATTATGTCCTTACTATGAAAGGAGCAGTAAAGTTGGGCCATTAGTTATAAAAAAATGCTTTTTTAACTCACCACTTCTGTTAAAGTATTGTAATACCCATAGTGGATGTCTAAGAAAAGAAAAATCACGTGTATTAATTGCTTTCTGCAAAATAATTGCATGAATACCGTGAAAGCTCAATTTTGAGCTACTGTCTCTCTGGCCCTCTTCTTCAAATGTTTCGTTAACTAGAAGTGATGAAAACGAAAGAAAACAATCTAGCCTTAAACAAATTACATTTCAATTTTTGATATCTCCGATATCCAATTTTAGGTACTAAAGAGTTTAAAATAATATGGTGTTATTTTCACTATTTTCGTCTCATACCTGAATATTGAGATAAATTTATCTGATCTCGGAAGGGATACCATCGTTCTGTGGGACGCTCACACCTGTATGGGTGATTGGGATCCAATGTCCAACGGTAGATTTGGGTAAAGAACTGCGCGGTTAAGTGTAAGATATAGTTGCAAAAAAGGTCTGCTGAAGGGCAAGCGCCGACAGCTCACGTGGTAGACGATGTGACCATGACAGTCATGGGCGCTGGTTTGATTTCAGTTTGGTCCTAACTTATTTCCACTTTTCTATAATTCGAAAATCTTTTCCTCTATATTATATTATTTTCAGAAGAAACAATTCGTCCAGTAACATGAGTGTTACTTGACGAATGTGTCAAAGTAGGCACAACATCACACAAAGGAGAAAAATTTAGAAGTTAGATGCAGTTACGTATGCTAAGGAAGATAGAAAAAAAGCAGCACCTAGTGAAGAAAGTTCAACGTTGCATTAAAGAGTGTTGACGAACAGAGAGCTAAAAAGGACAAACATGGTGATCTTCACAAAGTAGCTTAGGGTGTAGAAAACCGATGGCGTTTAGATGGAGCTGGCTCAAAAATAATTGAAGCTGACATAAAAAAGAAATTGATGAAATGGATTCCAAATCGATGAAGAAAATGATTGCATGTTTCTTGCAAATTGAGTCATGCAAAGGCAAAGAAATTTTAAGGAGAAAAAACCCAGTACATATAGAGGGCAAGGCGCTTTCCTTCTGCAATTAATAAGTATCAAAGGTCATGCACAGAAATGATCTATCAATAAAATGCAAAACAACATGGAAAGAAAAAATGCCTCAATAAACGGACCAATAAGCTCTGCGCCTACAATCTTAAACTTGCATGAGTAGGTTGGCGAAAGAACAACTTCACGAACATTTTTCAGTACCTATTAAGAAAGAACCAATCATCATTTTTGCGTTAAAGAGGTCAAGAAAAAACCTAAAGCTTTAAATTAAAGATTTCATTTACAGTGCGTTGTTGGCACTTTTGCTTCAGGGTGGATGGATGGAGATCGGTCAAAGAAGTATTGCAAGGATCTTCTGGGGACCTTCAACTTTGGAGGTCGCAAACTTTGAGTATATTCCGTTTTAATTTAGCACCATACATAAAAGCAATACTTAATGCAGATTGTATTGACCCAGTTATTCACTTAGGTGATTGTACAAAATTAATTAAGGTTCCTGAAGCAAGGTGGGTAAAGCCCATGAAGAATCTCTAAGAGAAAGTTGGACATTGCATCCCAATCACCCATACACTGGCTTAAGAGACATAATGTGGAGATGCAGCCATACGCTACTACTACTACTACTACTACTACTACTACTACTACTACTACTACTACCACTACTATTATTACTACAACTACTATTACTACTACTACTACTACTACCACTACTATTATTACTACCGCTACTATTGCTACTAATACTACTACCACTATTACTACTATTACTACTACTACTATTACTACTACTACTACTATTACTACTACTACTACTACTATTATTACTACTAATACTACTACTATTACTGCTACTACTATTATTACTACTATTACTACTATTACTATTACTACTATTACTACTATTTCTACTATTACTATTATTACTACTACTACTACTACTACTACTACTCTTACTACTACTATTACTATTACTACTACTATTGCTACCATTACTATTATTACTACTATTACTACTATTACTACTACTACTACTACTACTACTACTACTACTACTACTACTACTGGGTAGTAAATCTTTTGTTTGTTGTTTTAAAAGCCACTTTGAATTAAAAATATTTTTAGATCATAAAACTTTCACCTTAAATTGAGACAGTTCTTTGATATTCCTTTGTCACGAAAAAAATCCTTTGCATCATATTTTTTTACTACATCACATTGTCTTAAGCGGCTTTTTAAGTATGTTTGAGGACTATATGTGGTATAGTTGTGTCCAATCAAGAAGCATCCATCACTATACTTGAATGTTTGCGACTTCATTTAGTTCTTTGATCATTTTATTCTTTCTACCAAAAAGAGATATGGTGCGAATAAGAAGTGTAGGCCACGTTGCAAAAGGAAAATTAAGAAGATTCTTTACTTCTAGTCTATGCCTAGATGCTTTTTGAATCATTTTTATGTTTCCTGATAACCTTATCTTATCACCCATTTCCAATGCTAATCATCCTTATTTTCCTTAGTTCCTAATTGTTAAAAACATCACTTTATTACACTTTCTTTTGAAACTATTTACCTTATCGGGGAATAGTGAGGAAATTTTTTGCAAGTGACAACATTTTTCCCCGACGAAATTTTTCCCCGATATTTTTCTCCCCGAGCAGCAGTATTCCCCGAAATTTTTTCCCATACCATCATTTTGCCTCGTTTTTTGGTTTGATTGTGTAATGTGTTGTTTTGTGGTATTTTTTCATGGCACACGGCCTTTTCTGGCCGTGCGCCAGGAATGCGGCTAACGTGTGGCGAAAGTGAAAAGAAAATAACAACAACACAACAAGATGTACATTTGAAAAATTTTAAAATCGTACAGCTTTAAAAACCAGTAAACGATACCTATCAAGTAAGTTTTATAAATACAACAAGAAATTGTGGATTCGAAAACTTCAATAGCTTTCAAATAAGTTATCATTTCTGGAAGCAAGGAACGGGTTTTCAATTTTTTCAAAGACTTCTTTAGATTTTACTACCGCCTCTGTGATCTCTGCTGATTTGAAGCCGTTCAAAATCAAATCACTGCACCCTCATAAGTACTCGTACATCTCATAGATCCATTTTGCATGTAATGGTTTGATTTCTGATAGATTTAAAGACACTTCTACATCTGCTGGTGCTTTACCTTCATTGAGTTGTTTTGTTACTTGTTCAACATACCACTTATTATATTTTTCCTTTATAAAATTTTTAGCTGGCTTATTGACAGTGATATCAAGCGGCTGAAATTTATTTGTTAGATTATGCGGAATAATAAGGGCACGATTGTTTTCTCGACAAAGTTGAGCTACTTCATCGTTGTCTTGCCCCTTCAAATTCTCCATTATAACAAGACTCATCTGTTCATCTGGGTAACCGTTGGGTTCTCGAACCTCTTTGAAATGAGGAAAAACGATCTTGCTAAAAATGCTGAGAGATTTTTCAGTGTTAGACCAGTGGTTTTCAGAAAATGTGCATCAAAACTGTCTGGAAAAGTATACCTAGGTAAACATCTTTTGGCTTTCCCTTCTTAGATCACTTGAATGGGAAGAAATTCTCCGGACATAGAAATAGCGAAAGTTGCAGTTACATTATTCTCACTTACAGTCACTTCACTTTGTGTCGCTTCTGGATCCAAGGTTCCATTTGATCTGTTCAGGTGGGTTTCTTCTGTGTCCCTTGGACAAGGTGCAAGATCAGAAAGTGATACTGTGGACTCCCGACCATCCTTGTGACGAACATGAGCACAAGTTGGATTGACATGGGTCAACTCGACTGATTCAACTAAATTGTCATGTTTACTGGAACGTACAAATTTACGAAGGTAAACAGGTCCTGGAGATAACCAAGAAGGAAGTGAGGTGCCGTTACTGGATTTTCGTTGGAAGTTGAAGAATCGCTCATGTGGGGTGGTGTTGGTAGCAGTTGACAGCAACGAACGGATAGAATGTAGGACGTCCGGTAATACCTTCTCCCATTGGGTGACAGGTAACTGATTGGATGCTAACGCCAGTCGAACAGCGTTCCAAATGATTCCATTATATCGTTCCACTTGGCCATTGCCGATGGGATGATATGGTGTACTGTGACTGGTAGCCACTCCTCTGCTGGTAAGGTAGCTGCAAAGATCTTCTGACATAAAGGATTTTCCCCTGTCTGAGTGTGTGTAGCCTGGCATGCCACATAGGGAAAATAGTGAGTCTAAGGACTTGATGACGGTAGGTGTAGAAATGTCGGGGCAAGGTATTGCAAAAGGAAACCGTGAGTACTCATCAATGACAGTTAGCATAAACTTGTTGCGTGAGGTGGATGGTAGAGGACCTTTAAAATCCAGACTCAATCGTTCCATCGGTTTGGTTGCTTTTATAAGAGTAGCAT
>RDPX01000214.1:1219558-1260759 GCA_003991215.1 Morbakka virulenta
GTAGATAGATAGATAGATAGATAGATAGATAGATATGTAGATAGATAGATAGATAGATGGATATATATATATATATATATATATATATATATATATATATATATATAGATAGATATGTAGATAGATAGATAGATAGATATATAGATAGATAGATAGATAGATAGATAGATAGATAGATAGATAGATAGATAGATAGATAGATAGATAGATAGATAGATAGATAGATAGATAGATAGATAGATAGATAGATAGATAGATAGATAGATAGATAGATAGATAGATAGAAATAGATAGAAGGAAGGCTGGCACATTTATAGAGACAGATGGAAAGACAGTTCGAGTGAAGTATCCAGAAACACAAAGAAATCGTAAATGCTCAAATAAAGATCATTTTCAATACACGTCTCTTTTTCTAACTTTTAAGAAAATTGAATTTGTCAGAAATTATGAACGTGTATAGTGTCTTTAAAAAATCCCGGTTCTTTTCTATTGCAAATTTACCTCTTCAGGATGCCATTGTGAGTGGAATGGTTTTCTCTTTCGATTTAAATTAATTTATTTAAAACAACACTTGACTTCGTTTTTTATATAAAAGCACCCTAAAACTTCCTATTAATAATAAACCTTTTAGTCGCCCATTTGAATATTTCCATTGGGATTCAATTCTGTACCTTTAATAGGAACTTGTTTATTGTGAGTACTTTTTTTGTTGTTGCCAGACTATGCATAATCGGGATGTTTTTAACTGATTGATTTTTTTTGCTCTATCATCAATTTTTCTGTTGTGTTTCAACCAAGCGCATAATTGTGCCATTCAACAAGACTACAAAAAGAGCTGTTATTTCAATATAAAAGATTAATTGGCGCAGACACCCGTTGGCTGCTCGATAAACTTGAAAGTTTTTATTCCTTACTTGTGAAGACCTTGTGAGTCATATTTAATACCGTTCCATTGACCAATTTTCATCACAGCCTGATTAAAAAACAAAAATGCTTAAATGCTTAAAAATGCTTCATTAGCAATGCCTCTTCAGGAAGTCGGTTAAATATGATATTCGTTGTGTTGCTCACAAACAAAGTTCTACTATTGATGGAAACTGAGAGAAGAAAAAAAGGGTCACAAGTTCAGCTCCACAACAAAAAGCGTGCACTGCAGCAAAAGCTGAATCACCTTACCTCTCCAAATAAGGCATCTTTTTGAAAGGACAGAAAAGGATAAACAGGAGATATTGACAAGTAAGCTTAACTCGTGTTGACACATTTCCAAAATCACTATGTGCAGAGAAGATTTGCTTCTGAAACTCCCAACGTAAACCAGGAAGGCTGCCAATGAAGCACATGATCCAAAATTTTGAAGTCCCGTGTCTGGTCTGGAGTTTGACAGGTGTTTTTCTAGAAAAATTGGGGTGCTTGTTTTGCAAGGATCTTCCACAGCAAAGCGTTGTCTTAATTGGCTGTTTGAATAAAAGAAACATCTCATTAGTTATTTTATCATTTTATCTATTTTTCCTTTTTTTTTCAACAGTACCTAACATTTTGATTAAAAGGTCTGGTATTTATTAATGAGAAAAGTGTTCAACTGGAAAAATTAAAGTTTCAAAACACGACAAAATCACCTCTTTCCACAGGTTTTTTTTCTCTTTCTACTCTCCTTTATTCTCTCTGCTTTGTTTTTAACCGTTGTCTTGAACCATGGTGATCATAATTTGCGTAATTCAATAAAGTCGGATTAAAAACAAGCAAACGTTGACACCATTTGTATGATTTGGTCATGGTTTGATGCAATCCTTCACGGGAGGGTCGCATTGGATCCGAAGACGACACCAGTAAAATTAGTGAGTTCTGACAATCACATGAAGCCACTTGAGTCAACGTCTCCATTTATTG
Source organism: Morbakka virulenta (assembly GCA_003991215.1). NCBI lineage: Eukaryota > Metazoa > Cnidaria > Cubozoa > Carybdeida > Carukiidae > Morbakka > Morbakka virulenta. The sequence continues at coordinate 1,221,446 of RDPX01000214.1, forward strand.
ACCCTTAGCTTGTGTTTACCCTAATTTTTCTAGTTCTTAAATGATAAAGGCCGAAATTTGTTTTTTAATACATCACCCGCCAGTGTAATTAGCCATTTCCCTTTTCCAGGGCCCTGCTTACACAACGTGCGTGGAACATTGGAAGCCAAAAATGTTCAGGGAAAGGGGAGAGCGAGCATGGCTGGGTGTGGTATGGTGAATAGTGAAGTGAAAGTAATAGCATTTAGATACCCCACGCACATACAACTTAACAAAAGCGACATTGCACAACCTCAAAAGAGACAAGGACAGAAAAAAAGACACATTTAACACCATATAACTGGTTTCATTATCTGGTCTGTCGCAGCGGTACACCCCCGCAAAAATCGAATGATTCTTGCTGGGCTCAGGATAGATCAACATGAAAATAGGAAGAAAGCACAATGACCATCAGAATGAATATGAAAAACACTCTGAAACTGGGGTACTCCATTTCCCCTGAAGTGTCTTCCAGTTTGGGCACGAGAAAGCGCAATTTGCTACCAGAAGATTAGGAGTCTGACTACTGAATTTTCATATATTTGTCATTCCTTACAATGTCTCAAGAGATGGGCATTACATTAGAACTTGTTTTCCAGACTGCAAATGCACAACGCCAATAACAATTCATTGAGTTTTGAGAAATGAGCGATAAGGCTCATATCTTTTATGTTTATTCATAATTTTTTAATATCAATAATCAATAGTCAGGCATTTTTATGCCACAGATGATTCATGCGACTGTGACTGTAATTTAGAATACCGAAATGAAACACATTGTACTAAAAATCAAAAATCTTTTTCTGTATTAAACAAAAACAAAATGAAACCGCATGAGTTTGTTGAATCCAAATCAACACTTGGATTAAAAAAACACAGAAAGAGAAATTGCCCGAGTCATGGCGTTAAGTAAAGGTTTTTTCTGGCCTCGAGGCTCAGGCCCGAAAGACTGCAAACTTCCTAGACATAACTTTGTATAGTTACTTATACGAGTGGTTTGTGCAGGCCAAACCACGCCAGGCCAGAAACCCAACATCAGATATCCAGTCATTAGATCAGGAAACTACCTCAGTAATAACCCAGAACTAGAGAAGGGAAATCAGGAGACCTCATGGAGAGGAGGTCTGTTTCTTTAGTGGAAAAGAGCGAGAAGCAATTAACACATCTTTCATTAGAATGGATTTTCATCCCTCACAAAGGAAAAGAATGAAAATGTCTGAGAAAACCAAAACTTGTCTATGTAAACTCTTGATTGAGAAGTTAATGGTTAGCAATGCACAGAGGGAGAAAATGCAGGAACTTTATTTAATGTACGAGAATGACGATATAAATAAGATCCACCGAAATTGTCTACAAAAGTAACTGATGCAATTATGGACTGGAAGGGTAGCCTACCTGGAAACACAAACTGTTGGCCACATTGAAGTGTTACAAGTAAAAAGGATTGTCGACTTCGCTAGGAATCAGCAATCCAGTTATATAGACGGGAAAAAAAATGGAAATTAATCATTTTTTTTACCAGTAAAATATTGGAGGAAAAGGGTCTAACAGAAAGGTCGGTAAGCCAACAAGCCATAATAACCAGTTTCCTTTCTTTGCAAAGTTAAATCATCCTTTATTGTCACTGGTACCGAATTAGTCACCATCCTAAAATTTTTATAGAATGCCAACAGCCGGAAATAAAATATCTTTCAAAGTGAGTAGAGAAAGAGTCAACAATCGTTTCAAAAAGATTTTGAGTGAATGCTGGTTTCCTTCAGGGGTCAATTTTGGGTTCTGTAGTATTTATCATATTTTTTGAAGTCTTAACAAAGAGAGTTTCTTGTTGAGTGTACTTGGGAGCTGCAATATTCAGTGATTTGATTACAATTGCTGTAAATCTGGTAACGTTACTGGAGAAGCTGAACTGTTGGAAGGAAGGACAAGTGGACAAATATATTAAAGATTACACGGGAAAGACAAAAGTCATGACCTATGGAAACAATATAACTACACTGAGAATCTCTGAATTACATTCATATTGTGTATGCAGAACAGATGTGGGATATGTACCTACGTTATGTGAGAAATTTGTACTTTCTGGGTGCATAAATATTGCTGGGGAGGCGAATCCACTCGATGTAAGATCCAGCAGGGAAGTGCTTAAGTACGAAATGCCAGAGATCGTGGACCACTTTGTTTATTTATGTAATGGTGTTATGTCCTTGTGGAAGCCGGGATCTGTCCATAGCCATTAGAATTCGTTTGGCTTGGGGAAAATCTAGAAAGCTTTCTTTTCTGAGGTTCAAGGCAATCTTGCAACCATGATCTCTGAATCAGAATGATGAGCTCTCTACGATGGAGACTATCAGCACCTGTTACGTAATGAAAGTTCTATGGTCTGAAATGTAAGGAGTGAAACAAGAGGCAACAGGGCTGACCTTTTGAAATTGTTTGACTGCTGTCTCTGTGACATTATCTTAAGATGTAACAGGTCACGATGGTTTAGTAATCTGGAAAAATTCATTTCCCGTGTAAAAATCCACATTTCTGGAGGTCGTTGGACAGAAAATGAGGGAAAGATCAATAAAAACCGAAAGGAAACTATCAGTTCTGACCTGCTGAAGTGAAATATGAATGAAGAAACAACTGGCGTGTCTGAAATGTACAGTGACAGTAAAAGGATAATGAATGAGTGAGCAAGTAAATGCAACAAAAGGAAGTAATGTGGATCGCTCCCTGAATTCAGATTTTCGGGGTGGGGGTAGGGTTGCTGCGGATTTCTTTGCATTTTGTGCGTGGTGAACTCCCTTTTTTTTAAAGGTTTTTTTCGTCATTTTGGACTTTTGATCTAACCCAAACATTAACGTTGTCTTACTGATTCTCCAATATTAGTAACTTTAATACTGGCAGAACATCTTTTTATGTTAATCCGACCTATGTCTTGATGTTATTGTGACCTTTGTCTTCGTGTTATAATGACCTTTCTTATAGGTTGCATTATTTGACACGTTTGTACACAAAGAAATGACTATGAAACACCTAACATGAAACAATGAGATAAAAACAAACTTGGTATCCATATAAACAAACACACTGACATCTCATTACATTGATAGTGAGACAAGTAAGCTTTTCCATGTCAAGATTTGTTTTCCATGCGTTTGATTTAAATTGTAGTTCAAAATTATTTTGAAGTATGGGTTCGTGAATGAGAAAAAACCCCAAAACAAAATGGACTTTGCACTGGGTAAGGTACATTGTGCTCTTCTAATTCCGAATGACCCGGGTTCATATTTGTTTGTATGTTCAATTTTGGTTGATTGCAAAAACAAATAATATGTATCTCACATTACATATTTGGTTTGGATATCCACCAAATAAAAATAAATCTTGAAGATCAAAATAAAAGTCAGATAAAGACCTACTGTTACATGGTCTATATAGATTCCATTACTTGCCTCGTGGTATGGGTCCCATTTATAAGCGAAGTACTTCAATACGATTTTCTTACCTTTTGGTGTACGGTTTTATTCTTGTGTTGTTTTGTCTGACAGACCTAGCATGGAGATTCTTTGAAACAGCCAAACGTGGAGTAAACAAAGAACATAATATATTATAATGAGCATTACATTTTACAAAACTACAAGATAAGGAAAATCATACCATATTTCATCATATTAACAAGGCTATTTTTGAAATATTTTCTTTCATATTTCACATCTCACTATGTCAGGTAAAGAGGTTCTCAGAACAATCTACGAGAAACCATTCCTTTGAATAATAAATCTGATGGAAGCACCAACAATAATTATTTTTTTTTACTATTTTATCTTGAATTCTTTCATAGAGCTTGAATTGCCAAAAACCAATAGGCCTCACAAATGATTATCTGGCAATTTCTTCACTTAATCACCAAGTAGACCTGTTACTCCCAAGACAGTTACTCCTAAAAAGATAAAGGCACTGTGAGACCTAGAACAAGCCTCTTGAAACGTTGTTGAACCATTTTTGTCCCTTTAACTCGAGAGGGAACGTCCACAAAAGAAACTGTAGTCAGAGCTATCTTCATTCAAATCACTGAATCACTGTGTGTAAGTTGTTCCAGAGTGAGATTATTTTGAAGATCCAATAACTGAAATAAAATTCTTTTTTAACTGAAACAACATAGAAAAAGTTCTTATCTAATGGTCAAAATTATCCAATAATTACATGCACAAGAGGTGAAAAGGGGCTTTGACTACTTTTTATTAAAGTTAGTACCCATCAGCATGAGCCCAAAGACCAGTCTGCCGTGAACTACAATCGCTTTTCTTTTTCAGAAAAGGCAAGATATTTGAACCTGTTTGTACACCTCTTCTATGCTCTGTTTATTGTTTGACCTGCCTGATTGATACTGGATTTTAACTAATGAGAAAGGGACATGTTTCGTGACGGACTATCTCTCTGTAAATCCATCACGTAATCGATTTCTTCTATTTAATAATCCATATTATAATTCTACACATCTACAGTCAGTACTACCTGAATGATAATGTAATAATCTCTATGGTCAGGTCATTATCATCATTATCATCATCAAACGGAAAGATCATCTCAAGATCTGCCGTGGCCCTCCACAAATGTTGACAGGGATCTGTTATAAGGCCCTTTATTTGGTAAGCGAGCACGAGGTAGGCTTAAGACACGCTATATTGATAACATCTCTCAGCTAAGTGACGGAAAATCAATTCCGGAACTATATCGAATGGCGCAAAGTCGGTCTGGTTGGCGAAATTTTTGTGGAGGGCCAAAGCAGGTCATTATAAACCCATCAATTAATCGATTTCTTTCGCGGTTAGATTATTTAATAATCCATGTTATCACACTACACATGTACAGTTAGTACTACATCAATAATAATGTAATAATCTCTATGGTCAGGTCATTATAAATCCATCAATTAATCGATTTCTTTCGCGATTAGATTATTTAATAATCCATGTTATCACACTACACATGTACAGTTAGTACTACATCAATAATAATGTAATAATCTCTATGGTCAGGTCATTATAAATCCATCAATTAATCGATTTCTTTCGCGATTAGATTATTTAATAATCCATGTTATCACACTACACATGTACAGTTAGTACTACATCAATAATAATGTAATAATCTCTATGGTCAGGTCATTATAAATCCATCAATTAATCGATTTCTTTCGCGATTAGATTATTTAATAATCCATGTTATCACACTACACATGTACAGTTAGTACTACATCAATAATAATGTAATAATCTCTATGGTCAGGTCATTATAAATCCATCAATTAATCGATTTCTTTCGCGATTAGATTATTTAATAATCCATGTTATCACACTACACATGTACAGTTAGTAGTACCTCAGTAATAATGTAATAATCTCTATGGTCAGGTCATTATAAATCCATCAATTAATCTACTTCTTTAATTTAATATATTTTTTCCTTAACTATTTTGATCAACACATATTTACACAGAAAATGGATACTTCTGATAGGTACCCATTACTAGATCCCTCTTGAACAAGGTCGGGAGATCCGAGTTCTTTTGAGATGAGACCAGAATAAATGTCTTTCTGAATTGGTTTGATAATGAGATCATATATATATATATATATGTATGTAAAAGGAGAATGGTCTAAGGATGAACCTTCGTGGAATACTTGTTGAGACACCTCTGAGAAGACTTCTCAATAAAAATGGCCAGGTTATATCTGCTAAACCCGATACTTTTGACACAGACATATAAAAGTCGTGTGTGCAATTACATTTGAATTTATTGAGACCACTCCTTTATGTTATTTGTTACCAAAGTCCTTCGCGAGGTCTTGAAAAGTAGCTCAAGGCTCAAAGGGATCTTCACAATGTTGATAAACACTGTTACTGTTAAGTCGCCTGGAGAATAATCTAATCTTCTTCTTATGAGTGCATTGCCTGTTCATGGCATTGACAACCTCATCTCTTGTAACATGCCATTGTACTCGGTTGTATGCTTTCTTGACCAGTTTGGGCCCTCTTTTGAGAAATAAGTCCTCCGAGCAGCTGGTGGGTGACACGAGAAAATCATGAAACAAATGTTTTATATATATTTATAATTTAAAAATATCTTTTTTGAAAATTTCCATACGCATTCAGTGTTGCAGAGTTGCTCTAAAAGTTGTTTTAATAACAATTTTATTGTGCTCTTACTTTATATCTGGACAGTGAACAGTTTATATCAAGTTTCTTACAGTGTCTGCAAACGTTTATTACAAAGGATGCAAAATATTTGTATTGAAGCATCGTCACATCAATCTTCCTGATTAGAATTCATTGTTCTCTTTTTCCCCTTAGAAGCGTTACCATATCATATCTTACCAGCTGTTCTGTTCTACACGGTTATATCTATTTTTTAACCTGCTGTCATTACCAATGAAGAAACACAGTTCTGTACAATATCCCACAAAAATTTGGATGTAAAGCAAAATGTGAACTGTAACATTGTTATTAATAGCAAAAGGTATATGACTTTCTTTGCACCTATTCATACATCAGTGGTCTCCAAACAGTCTTTTGTTACAGTGTCAGGGTCAGACAGTATGTGACCGACGTGTCTTAAATATCCTTTTCCCTGTTTAATTTCTGTTTAAGATAAAAAGCGCCTTTGACCTCGTTCGTGATACACGAAGAGCGAGTTGGTCTTATCACGCAAGATTTCAAATATGAAACTTTGAAAAAGCTTAGTGTGAAGCAATTGTCTCTCATTAACGATACTCATCTCTTAACCACAAAGAAATGGTATCTGTAAGATTACAATAGATACAAAAATACTGATTGCTATTTTGAATAAAGGTGCTTGACGATTAAAATTAACTGCAACTATCATGAAATGAGTGTTATTGGCAAAAGAACAATAAAAACACATGGAGACAAAGAAAGAGTGATCCTGATAACTAGTACCCAAGGGAAGAGTTGAAGAAATAACTGAGACGTGAAGCAACTATGAGTCAAATGGTTATACAGTTTTCTGATCCCGTGGTCCATATTGTAAGATCACGTGACCCTGCTTCGTGGAAGCAAGAAATAAACATTTTATAGATCTCAGGGAGATAAGGAATTACTAGACACAAAAATGCCGATAATTAGTTCCTCTTCAATTTGTCCATAGTGTTTTGGCACTTCTTAAGTCTAGTTAATTATGATATTTACCCACTATTTTTATGACACAAAGACTGAAATCAGTATTGAGTAATGGTAATTAATCATTATTTCCACTACGTCGTTAGAGAATTGTTTTGAATCACGAAGAACAGGTGAATAAGACTGATATCGCTATGAAAACCGGTTGTTATGGCGGATCTCCACTAGACGATTTTTGTGACGATCGTCCTAAAAATTCGCGACGATTTTTCTTACGAAATTTTCAACGATTTCGTACAGGCATCTCCACTATTTGACGGTTTTTTGACGGTTTTCTTTAAACGAAAAACACATTTCGTAATGGCTGCCGTAAATAAAAGATATGTTCTCTATTTGCTGCTTCGTCGAAGGAAATTACTTCTTTATTATCAGCGTCAGAAAATGCTCAAGCAGAATAACGAAACTATAAAAAACAAATGTCGGTTCTGAGTAAGAAAGCTCTACGAGGAAAGAAATAGAAAGAGAGAATTTCAACTTTGGATACAAGACTTACGACTACACGACCACGAAATGTTCTTCAGACCACTTTGAATGTCCTGGACTTCACTGTTTTCTTCAGAGGCAGCTCCGGCAGCAAGAAATTGAGAAAATATTACCGGCACATCACTGCTACCTTTATTGTTGGCGGCTATGCTGGACTGATGAAATCGCTGCAAGCGTTTTTTCTGAAATCTGATGGGCTAATTCTTTGACGATCGTCAAGCGCACGACGAAAAGTTAAAACTGTTTTAACTTTTCGTCAGAACCAAAATCGTCAGAATTTTCGTCAGAAAAGCTTATTCTTTGCTACTGCGCATGTGTCGTCCCGAATTCTCATGACGATCGTCACAAAAATCGTCTAGTGGAGATCCACCTTAAAGCAAAGACAGTAGCAACAGAAAGAAAAAGAGACGTTGGACATATTTAATACAGACGGCAAGGTTCCGATGCATTTATGCATTTAAGTTTTTAAAAGAGTATACTGATTATAGCAGATCTGAAGATATTCTACCGATAACGAAACTATCGTCAGCTTTCGGAAAGACTGGTAGAGAACTATTCTCCCAGAGGACAGTCGTCACAACAAAACACATGTTCCCTTGCAATTATTACTGTGTGGGTTTAAATGAAAATAAATGTTTTTGTAGTTCTCAATGTGGTATCATGAAATTGAAAAGTAGAAACTAATGATAGGTTTAAGGCATTGATATACAAAGAATAAATAAACACAGAAAACAGTTCCGCATTGGACACGTAGATCTATTTTTCATGTATTTAGGCATTTTAGAGGCATATCGTCTGGAAACAATGGCATTTATGTAGCTGCATTACAGGGGTAATATCTTTCTGAGATTATTGATTTTTTCATCTATCAAAGACCCAGGGATTGTTTTCAAAGTACATGGCTAGAAGTATATCTAAAACGACATACTTCATTTTAACATGGTAATCAGATAATAGATATAATACATGAGTTCAACATGTATTAACACACTAATATAAAAAGCGTAAGACAATATATAGTCGACCCTTCATTGATTATCTCAATTTCACTGATAGTCACAATGCACCTCCCATATGGCCTTCTGGCACGAGAACTTCAGCGGAATGGATGCTGGAGAGCATTTCTACAATATCAGAAATCAACAGCAAAACGCCAACGCAACACCATCTGCATTGACTTTCTAATGAAGTGAAGCATTCAGACATCATCCCTTGATTCTTACGACTCAGAATCCCCAGCAATGGATGCTTTGATGATAAGACTGTGCACGATTTCCAACTTACGTTGTTAAAAAAGGAGATCATAAAAGCAAAAACGGACCTGAAATCGAACAGTGAGCGTCTGGCAGAAAAGCGCAGCACCATCTGGTCAAACGTAAATAGCATGTCCTTACCATCCATCCTTATGTCACGAGCGAATACAGCCAAAATACGTCGTTACCAGATACTGATCCACAGCAAAAAACTCAAAGCACTTGCAGAAGAGCAGCAACGTTCCCTCTTCAGCGTGAAGAATACTGTAATAGAATACGAATTTGATCAGCCCCTGCCGCAGTTTGTCACAACCACACTTGCTCTAGGACCAAAAAAATTCTGTCCTACACACATTCAATCCCAAAGATGCGCTTGCTGAACTCGATGATTTGCCGAGCCACTGCAGAGCGAATAAAGTGAGCAAAGAAATCATCACCGACATCAATGTTAAAACACTTACATACATGAAAAAGTGCAAGAAGATCAAGTCATCGCGTAACATCACATTGACGAAACGAAACTTGAAGGAAATGAACTTAGTAGCAGTTCCTTTTGACAAAGGAAATGTAATCTGTGTAATTACAAAAGGCGACCACACGAAACTAAATGCGATTCTGCAGCTGTCTCAATTTGAAAAAGTAACATACACCAGAAAGAACGCTTTGAATTCTATCCTGAAAGAGGAGAACTGTGTGGTCAAGGTTCTCAAAGACATGCGAAAAAACGCTCAAATCGATGAGGAGTTATTCAATAAACTCAGACCCTCAGGCAGCCAACCACCTCTTTTATACGGTCTTGCCAAAGTACACAAAAAGAACATTCCTTTTCGCCCTGTCTTGTCAATGCCTGGATCAGCATACCATCCGATTGCAGAACAAGTAGCAGAATGGCTTGAGACCGTACCTGAATGCAAAATCAATTCCTCAACGAAGATGACCAGTGACAAACTGAAACATATTGAGCTTGCGAAGGACGAGAAACGTGTAAGCTTTGACGTCTCATCCCTTTACACCAACGTACCAGTGATGGAATCTATCAAAGTGTGTGCAGACTTACTTTTTTGGGATGATATGAAACAGCCACCTGTAAGGAAATTAACTTTCATTGAAATGGCCAAAATTGCGTCGTGCAATGTAATAATGTCGGCACAAGATGGGTTTCACAAACAAACGGATGGATAAGCAATGGGCAGCCCACCTGCACCACACCTGGCCAATGGCTGGATGTCCAAATTCGACCTACAAATCCAAGACAATGCCAAACCATTTGCAAGATACATGGATGACATTCTGAGGGAGATAAAGCGCAGTGAAATTGACAATAAACTAGCAGAAATCAACAACCTGCATCCAACTTCTCCTTTACCATTGAGAAAGAAAGCGAGTCGACCCAACCATTCCTTGACGTGCAGCTATTCCAACAAGACAGTCAGGTGTCGTCCACCTGGTACACAAAACTAATAGATACGGGTTTTATCTTAAATGTTCATGCGTTAGCTCAAAAACGATACAAACATTCTGTAGTTTCCGGTTTTGTTCATCGTATGTACAGGGCATGCAGCAGTTGGAAACTATTCCACAGCAGCATACTAAAAGCAAAAGCCATCCTTGAACGCAACCAACACCCGCCCTCTTTTTGCGACCCAATACTTCATCTTGAGAGTATATTCAATCCCACCGATAAAGTTGCATCAAACTCTTCCCAATCACCATCGCGACAATAAGCAAATGGTGAAGGAGCAGAACAGTCATCAATCGAGATTCCAAAGCGAGCAGTATTCATTCAGTATCGGGGTAAATGTTCGGAGGACTACGCACTCAAATTGCACAAGAGCAAAACCCCCTACAATGTCATCCTCACCCTAAGAAAAATGAAAACTGTTCTTCCATGGCTGAAACTCGCAGTGGAGAAAGCCTTCAGGAGCGGAGTCGTATATCACATCAAATGTGCAGTGTGTAATGCTGCCTCTGTAGGCCAAACAGGTAGGCATCTAATGACTCGACTCAAGAAACACGACATAATATATCGCCAGTGAGCAAACACATGCAGAAATGCGGCGCGTCCTGTAATCTCGATTCCACAACTATTCTTCCCATAACATCACGAGGAGAAGGTTACCGCCCCACCCTGGAGGCACTCTACATTGAGGAGTTAAAACCGCAGATGAATACGAAGGAGGAATACCGGAACAGAACTCTCACCATTAAGTTCTTTAAGTGATGGTAGTGGAATTTACCCTCAAAACAATATCTGAGACAAGTTTGTGTTGCTTGCATATGATGAAATCAAATGACTGTTAATTATAACATGATTTTAATTTCATTTTAGGTTAGAAAATGATAGAAAATATCGAAAAATTTCACCAGAAAAACTAGAATTATTGTGTGCTCAATTGATTATCTCAATAAATCAGGAATATTAAACAAAAGACCAGAAAAGTAATTTTAAAGAATTTTCAACACTGAAAGCTGAAGGTCTTATTCCCTCTGATTCCAAATTGTGCATGATGGTGATGATGCTGATGATAAAAAATCGTTTGGAGATTAAACTGAAAGGAGAGAGGTAAACAAAATGCATTAAAAAGACAGGCTATGTATGTCAGGAAACATACCTAAATGAAAAGGAGAGAAGAGAGGGCGGGGTGCTTACCATATAAAAATGAAAACGCCTACTCCTATTTATATCAGAAATCAAACGTGATGTTGTGGAGAGAACAAAATGTGGCGTTTGAACATATAAATAATAGAGACGTCTACTCAGAAAGCCTACACAAATGTAGTGGATAGAAAATAAGATGGCTTGTTTTCCAAATGAAAATGGAGAAAGAAATGGAGGCTCCGATCTTTCTCACACAGCAGAGCACGCCAAGGCAGTCTGAAATTGAATTCTGACAAGTAAAAAAAATATGAAGTTGTTCATATTTCACTTGTACATGTTTACAGTAAGCTGTTTCCACAAGAGATCATATCATTGAAATTGAACACCAAAATCTAATAATATCAAATTAAAAAAAAGACAATTCTTGACACCGGGGGTCAGCCATGGCATATTTATAGGTTGTTTTTTTCGTATTTTGTTAAGTTGGTTTGGACGAATTCCAGCCGAAGGAAAGGCGTCTGATAAATATTTAGTCCCGTGATACTTGTTATGTATTCTCAGTGTAGATGAGACAGATATCTTTTATTTGTCAGTACGTATCTTCTAAAACGAGTGTATTTTTCAAATCTGCTCCCTGTTTTGTTGTTATCTGATAGCTTTTCATTACTTTTGTAATGTATCATTTACTATATGTTATTCATATCAGTTTAATCTGATATGGCTACGAGATTGAACTTAGGATCTAGAACATGTTGAAATATTTAAAAAATTTTGTGGGAAAACGTTTGAAGCCATTATATCTTAAATAAATAAGTTGCTTTGAAGCTTATCATGCAATATCCTAGCTTAAAAAACAAGAACAAAAATTATGAACAACAAATACAATTATATATACATACATTTATATTATATATACATATATATTTATTTATAAACATTTTTGAGGAGCCGTGGCTTAATGGTTAGTGCAACTGCATTGTAACCAAGAGTTCCGGGTTCGATTCCCCGAGCTGTCGAGGAGAATTTGGAACTTTGAAAATAAAATAAAAAGCCATTGGTTGGCGTCAGGAAGGGCATCCGGCCAAGAAATTCCTCACTGCCAAATCAAAGTCCCTCTGAAGGGCACCGTCTGAGCCCCAATTGCTGGGGGGAAATGACGTTAAAACTAAAAAAAAAAAAAAAATTTATTTATAAACATTCAAAATGTTTTATCGCATCCAAAATTCTCTAAAGTGTTTGAAAAAAGGGTATCCAAAGATGCAAGCGGAGACTAGAATATCCTAAATCTGTAAGAGCAGGTTTTTGTATGCTATAATAGTAAGGAAACGTAACACACTTTTAAAAGAAATTAAACATTTTATAATATATTTAATCTCATTATACAAACCGACTGGTTGTAAAATTCTAAGAATTTCACGTAGTACCAATATCTAATCTAATTTTTTAGGCTAGAGAGTAAAAAAATTGACATACTCTATCTTAGTAAGATCTTATTCCTATGGAATGAATTAAACGTGGCACTTCAAACACACTCGTTTCAATCAGTAAAATGAAAACAGTGCAAACTACAGAAACTCACGACTNGGGGGGGGGTGGGGGTGGGGGAGGGGGGGAGAGGGAGAGAGAGAGAGAGAGAGAGAGAGAGAGAGAGGTGGGGTGGGGGTGCAGCCAAACAGAGCCAAAGCGAAAGTTAAGAGGGAGAGGAAAGTAATATTTGAATATAGCATCACATCAATCACGATCAATTACAATGGACACCAAGTTGAGAGTTCTAAAGTGCTACGTCCTTCCTGTCTTGACATACGGATGTGAATCATGGACAATTACGGCAGAGTTAGAAAGAAGGTTGAATGCTGCTGAAGTTTGGATGCTACGTAGAATTTAAAGGATCTCCTGGACTGAACATATCAGCAACGAAGAAGTTTTTAGAAGAGCCAACTACAACAAAGAACTCTTGAACAGGATCAGGAAAAGGCAACTGTCATTCATTGGCCATGTGTTGAAAGAAGGATTAGAACACCTAGCTCTCACAGGCAAAATAAATGAGAAAAGAGGAAGAGGAAGAGAACGGAAGAAGTTCCTCAAAAGTATATCGATATGGACAGGCATCAGAACACCAAAGCTGTTAGAAAAATCAAAAGACCGAGTTCAGTGGAAAAGCGTGATCAGTAAAGTCCTGCAGGGACATGACACCTGAAGAGGAGGAGGAGCATTACATAAAGTCAACATTGATAGAGGACTCACACACGGTTATTCTACTTAGCAGTAATACCAAATACGACACTTACAAATGCCTTTATCTACTACAACATTGACACCGATTGCCTACAGAAGCAAAAAGAGTTTGATTACAGTGACTAAACCTTTTTTGTATTGGTTATTAACATTTATGCTCGTGCAACAGAAATCGTGAAAATCTGACGGTTCTAGGCTTATTTTAGAATCTGGGATTGGATTGGATTAGTGTCATATTGCAGGTATGGAAGAGAACATGTAGCCTTTATTTATAGGCTGTCACTGCTGGCTTAGTTGATACATACAAATACGAAGTGAAAAGAGATTCCTTTACTTAAGGAGAAATTTCAAGTAATTTAAGATAATGACTCCTGGAAAATGCAGAGCTGGGATTGGGCCAGCCTGCTAGCACGAACACTTAACATTGCGAAAAAAGGCAGCTGAGATGTATATGCAGCAAACCAACCAAATCCCGAGTATTGCAGCAGTATCCATCGAACCAATACAAGTTAGGACATACCCGAGTACAGAGCAGGAATTCACAAATCAGGATCCTCCAAAAAGTCGTGCCTCTTTTGTGCTGGTCCATTTCATGCTGACAATGCCTTCTGTCCAGCCCACAGTATTGTTTGCCACAACGTCAGGAGATTTTACAAGAGTATTTAAATCGATTGAAAAGGAATCTCCTGTAAAGCAATGTAGGGCAGTTTGAAAGCCCAGTCTTTGTGCCATTACAACTGGTTGTCCTGACAATGCTTGTGTCAATGGAGCTGCTTGTTCTTCCAACCTTAATCATGCCTCAGCTCTAGGTATAATAAGTGGTGAAACCTTGAATGTCTTAACAGATTCATGTAGCTTTGGCAGCTTTGTAAGTGAAGAAGACCTCCAAGGAGTTGAACATTCCAATAAAATCATAATGGACTCGGTATGGTTATATTATATATATATTATGTATATATATTATATATATTATGTAGCTTAATTTAAATACGATCGCTAGTTTAGTACCAGGTAAAACGTCTGAAGGATTAAAGTCAAACGCGCATATAGGCTTCTTGATCGTTTCTTCTTTACAAGGCGTGATAACATTGGAGTTGATGTTACATTCATACTCAGACCAAGTACAGCAGCTCATAGGTTGCAGCAAGATAACACCTAAAGAAAGGATTGGATAGCTGACTGCTTAGTTCTGCTTGATTTGTAATGAAAACATGAAACAGTCCCCTTCTAGATTCCCCGTCTGTCTGTGACCTTCGTGGAAAAAAAGGGTCATCCCTAACAGTCAGACGCCTTTGTACAAAACGATGATCATAAGAAATTCCAATGAGTTATGTTAGAAGATTTTTTTGTAGCCCAGTAGGCGAATATCTTTAATTATAATTATCATAAACAATTATTACTAAGTTAAAAACAAAATTGTAATACAATACACTATTACTAAGTATACAGGTAGGTCTAATTACAACAGCACATATTATACAAGAATATTCGTTTATCACCAGAGAAAGGTCACAAACTAAGCTGATCCCATTTGAATTTTCTTGCTGATATCATTTTTACGACTCAAAACGCGCCTGTGTTGTGAATGCACTTCGAAATAAATGCAACCTATATTATATATAATACTGCAATGACAAATATTCAGAAAATCCATTCAAATAATTTTATAAAAGACTCTTGGTATCCCTCAAAAGTAACATAAAAACAATCTTACTTTTACTTTACTTTGTTGGAAAGAAGTGGCGGAAAAATTACTTCTGAAGAACGTTCGCCAACGACGAGAATTCAACAACAATATCGCCTACTCGAATCGTTGTTCTGACCTTTCTCTTGAAGGTAATTTTATATTATGACGAATTCATTGATATATGGAGAGATCGCTTCTGCATTAGTCTTTTTTACAGCTGCAAAATTTTTCGCTGTGGAAAAATTGTGCCGCTATTCCACTACCTATTTTGAAGCATGAGATGAGTTACGATGAAAACGATGATATCGGTACACCGACATATTCGCTAGTGTCCTTTAATGAGGGTTTCCATTGCAGGCGATCTACCTGTATAAACATCAATTCTTTTATAGTCTTCCCATAAAAAGAACATAATAAAAGCTATTTCATACGCCTCTATATAGTTTTTGTAATCAGCCAACTGAGGACATCAGTCGTAAGTACATTTATGAATTGACGATATATAAGATAAGATGTTTAAAAGATGAGGCAGTTTTTGATAAAAAGGGAGTTTTTAATCAAAGATGTGTTAAGTATTAAAAAGTGACAGTTTAATCTACACGACGTTAGATCGGGTTTCTCTATCACGCAGTAAGTTACTTGGTTTTGGCAGTAAGGATTTTTGTGGCCGGATGCTCTTCCTGACGCCAACCAATGGCTTTTTCGCCTGTTTACTTCCAAAGTCTTTTCTCCCGCTCGGGGAATTGAGCCCGAAACCTTTTTTTTTTTACGGTGGAACTGCACTAATCATTAAGCAATGTCTCCTCGTCTTCAAGTCTATTTTTACATAAAATATAAATAGTCTAGAAATCAGGATTAAAGCTGAACTCTTCAACATAATCTCTGGTAATAAGACTGGAAGCTGAACTAACAGGCAAATGAAAGAAGTGAAGCTGATTTCCTTGTATTTACACGGGTGTTGAAAACCATTTAAAAGTATGAAAGTGTATTGACAATACTCCGACAGAATTCAACAACCATAGAGCAATCATTTGAAGAAAGTGATAAATACAAACAAACAAACAAACAACAAAAAAGATATTGCCAAGGATGGGCATATAAACAACTTATTGGGTACTTCAACGGAAATGCTCACAAGCAATGGAGCAACCGAAGGCACACGTCAGAAAAAAAGTCTAAGGCATTAGAGGTATTTAGCTATGATCATCTTATGCTATCAAAAGGAAATTTGTTTTAGAATTTTCGTTTGAAAGAAATAGTATATTTTATATTAAACTGTATTTATATACAGAAAATGTATATATATGGGCGCGGGAATCTTATTGGCAATATACTTTGCAAACTTTTATACCCTCAGGTATAAATCATAAAAGGGTTCCGTTGTTTTAAGTGGATCTTTGGGTTGTATTTTTTAGAAACCATTTATGCTGCTTCGCCTTTTTTTGCGCCTTTCTGAACGTGTATATCGTTCATTGAAAGGTCTGGGCTATAGCTTTTGCATAGTTCCAGTTAGCACATTTTTGGTTTCTTTGGTCAAATTCGTTTTTTTTCCCAAATTCATCTTATTATTATTGTTGTTATTTTGAGGTTTTGATGTTTTCTACATAATTTTCTCAATTATATACTTTTGGTTATTTGCACGCTCATATCACATTGTCTCAGTGTGATCTGGTATTTTTTTTATCAACATGATTTTTGTACTTTATACTTTGTACTCCCCTCTGGCCTTAAAATTTTTTTATTGTTTTTGCCATGTATGTTTAACTAATACACACATTTTGTGTTTCTATTATATTTTTAAAAATTTTATTCTATCAAGGGACTGTAAATAAATAACCCCCATTGTAATTTTTATTCTCGTGGAATTTTAGATTACTTTATATATGCCTACATTGTAAATATGGATCAGACCTGACGAAGTTAATATACGAAAGCTTGCCCTATCATACAAAATGTCTTTGTTGTTGAAATTTATATATATATAAAAAGCTTTCAATTCGGTTATCCGTATTAAAGTGCTCAATACATAAATGCAGAGCGTAATATAAGATATGATAAGTTGGAAAGAATCAAAAAACTACTGTGTAGTTTTTTGATTCTTTCCAACTTATCATATCTTATATATATACTTGTAATGATAGAATATGATATGCACCTATACATCTATAATATATAATATATACATATAGGTGTATGTACACATATAAATTAATAGTTTATTTAATATTTGTCCTAGAAATGTAGTTATTTTTTAATTTTCAATCAAATGGTCCGATGGTATTCAGCTAAAAATTTTGTAAGGTCTATTTCGTTTATGATCTTTTAAAAAAATGTATATTTTGGGGAGTAATATAGGAAGTGGAAATTTTAAGCTAAAACTAAACAACTGATTATACCCTTTTGTTTATGTGTTTATTTATTTACTCTGGAAAGATTGCTCAAATAACCAGCAAGCAACATAGCTGATTTTGTACAAGTGATTTTAAAAATTATTAAATATTAAAAAAGAAGTTATTGATACGGTGAGTTCAGCTTTCACATAAATTTCCTTGAATTCTCGTGTACGTATGATAGCATAAGTTATCTTCATAAAGGAATACGTTGGGAGTGCCTGGATGAGGGAACGTAAGAACGTAAGTGAAATCAAAACAAAAATCAGGATGACTTTTATCCATATATGGAATACCACAAAAATATGCCAGGCTAAAAAAAGGAAGCTTACACTAAAAGCACTAAAAACAAAAAACCCACTAAAAACACAAAAAAACCACTAAAAACAAAAAAACACTAAAAACAAACGAACACTAAAAACAAAAAAACACTAAAAACAAAAAAACCCCACTAAAAACAAAAAAACACACTAAAAACAAAAAAAACACTAAAAACAAAAAACACCAAAAACAAAAAAACACTAAAAACAAAAAAACCATTAAAACAAAAAACACTAAAAACAAAAAACACTAAAAACAAAAAACACTAAAAACAAAAAAACACTAAAAACAAAAAAATAGCCAGCAAGGAATAAAACAAATAGTATTAATACATGTACGCTTGCTTCTTTCAAATATTTGTCATATACACAAAATAAAATATTTTTACAAACAATTCTATGACCTATCCTTTAAAATATAGTATTCTGCATACTTTCTTCGGATGATTAGCATTAAATACCACAATTTAATACCAATCTTTGACCTGGATGACAAACGTCAGCAAGTTCATTGTCTGTAGAACATCGGGCAGGGTCCACTCTTGGCATTTCATCTTTTGTATCAAGGCTTGAAAAGTATTCACAGCTTTGGAATTTAATTGCCTGAACAGAAAAAAGCGGAAAAAAGCGGAATAAAGCATAAAGACGTGGAAATTCTTCCTATTTCTAGTTAGCAGTGCTATTCAAGCAGTAAAAAAAATGGATTACAGACATTGAAGCCTAAGAATACAAAAATAAACAGTATCCATTTCAATCATTTCTTGCGGGTACTGTTGCAGCTCTCAACCTCTTGATTCTCATGCAGTTATTTCTTGTTGCAATTCATTTTTCTATGAAGGCATTTCTTTTCTTCAGACGGCTAAATTTAGGAGCCCATTGGCTCTGAGTCCTTTCCTTTGTCATATGTCTTGAACAATTTTTGTCTTAGCTGATATCCTACCACTTGGTTTGAGTATACGTTGGTAAATTGTTTCTCTTTTCTCCACACTTTGGATCACTTTGTGGCTTTGTGCCTTGTTTTTTTTTTCTTGATTTATCTCAAAGTGATATGAAAGTGATATTAACAAGTTTTTGACGTCATTGTGTTGATGGCTTACAATGGCTTGCGTTTTCAAAGAAAATTCTCATACCACATATTTTTGGATAGAACTAACGATTCAGAAACTTCACTTGAGAATTCTCCTCACCATCAATTTGTATTCCAAAGATCCGTGTTATTTGTAAGTTGCATTTGTTAGGGTAACAAGTCAAGTGACAAACAAAAATTCCTTTTACTACGAACAGGATCATCCGGGGTAGTTGTTGACCATCGATTTCTCGGTAATTTATAAGATTCGTTCCTCTTTCGTAAGTTAATATCTGTCATGATTTTTTACGTCCCAAGAAAATTACATTTTAATAATTACAAACTGCTATAAAAATTTATAACATTTGAAACAATTCTTTCTAAAACTTGAAATTGTAAAATTATTTGGGATACAACTTCCTGTAATCAAAACACCTTTTCCCACCCTGGGTGCCTTTTGCGAATATTTATAAATTATATTAATAAATAATAATACTTTTCAACTTTTACCACCTAAATTCGTATGTTTCTTGTCACTGTTTGAATTAATAAATATTTGATGGTTTAAGACTATTGTATTTCACAAATGCCAAAGATTAGCAAAGAAGGAAAGACACCACTTGTCAACTTTCTACACACTAGAAACCTCCGCTTAGCGCAGACACAGTAAAATAAATATAACATCGCATGGATTTTGTAAATGCGTTACTTTATTGCGTCAGAAGTCTATTATTTTTCTTTGTGCACTATTTGAGGACAACAGGTATAAGCCACCGTAGAGTAATTCACAAACAACTACGCGAACAAGATACAATCACAAGGGCTGTTTTGCGATGGACACTCCCAGGATTGTAAGGAGGGGGGAGGCCGAAAGCGACATGACAGGCTTCTTTGAAAAGAATCCGAAGAAGCGGGGAACCAGCAACCAAGAGCCGTATTTATCTTTGCATGGCCTGGATAAGGTCCTAGAGCCTGACCATCTTTACAAAAACGTTACTCTTTTCAGGTAGTCGAAATGCTAAAAGCCAAAACTCATTTGATTTTGTTTACTTTACAACATATGACAGATCATCCTAAACTACATTAAATATGAAGGTATATATCAAACTACAACTTATTCTCTAGAAACTCAGAAGAAAGTACAATCTTGATCAATCTTCAAAGAGGGCTATAAAAATGAGTGATCTTTCAACTCCAAAGTTTAAATCTGATAGTCACGTTAGTTGGGATTGGCCTGTCACCTGAAAAAAAAGTAGGTATTAATAATGGTATTTGTAGGTAATGGGGAAAACAACTTTTCTTATTTCCTTCTTTATTCCTGGTTCACATTGTCTACAAAGCTCGTACTACGGATTTATGCATATGTAAGGAACGTACGTTGTTAATGATTTCTTTGCTGCAACGAATTAAGAAAAGTAGGCACACACTGTTTACCCCAATAGATTTCACAAAAGGAATGAAATAATTGCTAGTTGGATAGTTTCAAACGTTTTTTAGTGAACTGGTATGTGTTTATATACAGCAGTATATAATCAGGTCATTATATTCTTGATTTATTTTGTAGATTTTGATCCAAAATGAAATAATAAATGAAATGGGAATGAAATAAGATAAACGAAATAAAAAAGAACTTCACTTAATTCAAAATAAAACTTCTGCAATTAAAATTTTAAAAATTCATAATTATTTTACAAGTTAAGGGGATGCTATAATATATGATATACTGCACGGGTTTTTTTACACAAGGTAAATTAAACATTCTTTTGCATTCAGACTTTACCATGATGAAACCTCCTGAAAAATATTGCACAGTTATATATAGAATATTGGAACTATATCCTGTTAATGAATCAGAATTACAATTGCTAGATGAAAATAAGTAATGAAAAGATTCATTGAGAATGAATGAAACAACGAACGAAATTATTATTATTGCATACCATCGTCAAAAGTGCAATATTGCCAAGAACATGATGCCACCATTCGAAAAATCTAGACGTGCTAAAACAGTATTAAATACTTACCTTTACTCATGTACAAGCAATTCACAGCCAGAAAACTGTTCAAATGTCTTACAAGCTTATTTTAATATTGTACACACACAAAATAAGAGGTTCAGAATGCAGCAAGGTCTATTAAAAATGAAAACTGTACAAGCACCAACGTCAGATATTCTGTCAGATATTCTGTCAATAACTACAGGAATCTTTTGAAAAGCTATTAATTCATATAACATTCCATAAAACAACAATTTGAACAATATATGAGGTTCCAATATCATGGTTAACGTAATGACGCCTTTTCCAAAACAAAGAATAATACAAGCTAAGAATTAGAAAGTCTTCTTTCATACCAATAATATCAAAACTTCAGTCTTGGACAAACATTTCTCCAAGGTCACTTCTCTTTTGGAAATATGTTTATAATGCTTAATTGAATTTCGAACAAATAGGTTCAGTTCTCATATAAATACTGTTTTAAAAGGTCTATTACAAAATAACTTGAAGTTAACTCATTATTATTAGGAAAAGTGAAAAGCTGTCTGCAACTGGGCTCATTATTAAGTGTATCTTATATTTAGACTATTTCAAAATCATCCATAAAAATCTCTTCATACCCAAGCAGCTGGATAAATGAAACGAAAACATTTGATTAAAACCATGACACGCACTGATCAAGGTCGTAAAAAATCACCCTTTATTTTTATATGTGCACTGATTTTGTTTTATGTGTAAAAAACGCCTTTAATCTGTACTTTAATACTGATATCGCCTTGCAAATCATTGGCCTTTTTAAAATCGAAATGTTTACAATACCTGATGTTGTTTATGTTTAGGAGTGGTTGTATATGGAAAACATCTAATTTATTTACGTAAAAAATACTTGATATTGTGAAGATACAAGTAAGTCATTTGCATGCTTTGGCAGGCCAATATGATGACATAAACAAGAAGAATGGTTTTCAATTTTATCTAAAGCTGTATTAAATAAAGGATCACTTGTAATTGTCAGAGATATTCCGTCTATAAAGATGTCAGAAAAGTCCTATATCAGGTGGTGTCACGATAACAAACTATTCTTGCTTGTCAAAGTGGCGCAACTACAAAATAGAAAACAAAAAATAATTATCTCACATTGCATAGTCTCTCTATAATTAAAATGGGATGAGTTCGAGCATGCCTATCAGATTACAGAATTAAAAGCACTCCACTAGATTTTCAGTTTTGCAGCTTTTCATTCGTCCAATGATGTGTAAGATGACCACGTGATTCAAATCAAGGAAATGAAAAGACTGAAAGCATGTAGCAAGCATTCTCAGCAAAGATGGTAATAGCTTACTACCATAAAGCATTGAGAAGTGAAGCATTTGTCATTAATGCAAAATGACAAAAAGTGCAGAAATGGGGTCACATCTTACTAGTTAGGTTGTCGCTGATCTTGATTGGGTGTGCAGATTTTCAAAATACGCCTTTTAAGCAATTAAATGCACTTTACTTAATACCGAATATTTCACAAATAATAAGATTTTGTCAGATATACTATTCATATTTAAGGCAGCTTGGTTACCTTTTCCGTTTGAAGAAAAGAATACAATTGCGATCAGTGCTTAAAAACAGAATAATATTAGCTGCATCTGGTGTTCAACTGAATAAAAAAACCCACAAACAAAACAACAAAAAAACAAACTATAAACAAGAAGTCGTTTATTACTTTAATGCAAGAAATATTAAAATGTTATTGTTTGAAAGAAAAAGTTTCAAAGTGTCACAATAAACACAATAATAATATTGACAAGGACGATATTTACTGGTGCGAAATTCGGTGTAAAAGGTGATTTCTGTTCCTGAGAGAATTTTCTTAACCCGATCTCATCATTCGAGAAATACAGACAATTGTTCAGGATCTGTTGGTGGCAATGGAACAGCATGAAATCTGAAATCAAATAGTATTAATTTATTTGGCCAAGACTGCAGAATGACAATGATGACATTGGTGAGCATATTCTTCATGCCGCAACATATATAACTATGCTTATATTCGAGCTGGCGAAATCATAAAAATACGATAAACGATGAAAAAAGAAATCACAGGGGACATTTTAATTTCTTTCATTCATTCCAATTGGTGAGGCCAATTGGTGATGCCACATTTCATTGACAGATTTAGTAATATAATGTCCGAATTACATCCACATAAAACAGATCCTACAGCCTCGAAATACTTGAATGGCATCAATGCATCATCTTTTCTACAGCTTATACAACAAGCCAATTTTCAGCCCACTTTAAGTAATGTAAAACTATCTTAAATTAAATCACCTGTATTAAACTGAACCATAGTAAAGGTGGGGTGACTATCTCCTACCTAGTGTGTTCATGAGCAACAAAAAATGGAGCGGTTCGAGGGTATGGAGGTCAAGATGGTCAGGCTATCGGTAGGCATGGAGGATAAGGTCAGCCAGGATATTTGCAAATACTGTCTCTAAAAATATCTCATATACCCGAGGAAGGGGCTATCAAGTTAATGGTAGGTGACCTAAAGCCCCACTGTCTTGTGAGTATGACCAAGTGGTTAAAATGTATGGGTAAACTCGAAACAAATACGTGAGAGGGGTAGTCAACCATTGACGTATCGTCTTCTGCTTCATACAACCCAAGTCCAACTGTGTAGCTGGCTTAGTCGATAATTGCAGTTGGCTGATGAGTGCAGTCAGTCGCTGTCATCTTTTTTTCATATGCTTCTATGCATTGCAATGCATTGCTCTGATTCCCAGCAGATTCATGTAGCACTTTCACACGTTACTCCACCTTGTTCGCTCTCTTTTTATGCTTCTTCTTCCCATCATCAGCATCCCAATTGCCATCTTTACTGGATTGTTCTCATTGGGTTGATGCACAAGCCCAATAGATTTCGTTGGTGCATCTCTTCCTTCCCCTTTTGTATTACTTAATCTACATATTTTTCCTACATCTTTACTCTTCCTTCCATCTGACATTGATATACAGGCTATCCATCTTATCATTATTATTTCCGTTCTTTCCAGAATAGCTTCTTTTTCCTTCTTTGAGGTCCATGTTTCTGCTCGATACAAAGGTGCAGTTTTCAGTAAGTATTTTTTGGTAGACTTTCGTTCGTAATTTCAATAGTGTTTTCTGATCTAAGATAACTGCACATAAGTCTATACATTTCCGCTACGCCTCTTTGCTTGATCGATTTTTCTGTTCTTCTATTATCTGAAAGTAGTGATCCCAGCCATTTCAATCATTTTGTCACTTTTACTCTTTCATACCCCTCATTTTTTTTGCTTTCACCCTACGCAAGGATGAAAGCCCCTTCAGGACCGAGGTTTACTTTTCCAATTAAATTTCTCTTTGTACTTTTTTAATATTTACACTTTTTCTCCCTCCTTTCCATTTATGAAAACGTATTATGCCACTTATAAAAGACAATGGCTGAAACATGGGAAGCAAAACCAATGCACGTCCAATACCCAACAAGAAGTCACAAAGCAGATGCCAAAGAAGACCAGACACACAAGTGGCTTTCGAGTTCAGGTCTCAAGGTAGAAACTGAAGGAAAGACCATAGCACCACAAGACCAGTGCCTGGCTATAAAATCTTACCAACACATTGTAAACAATGCTCGGTCTCATTAATAAATTATATCATTTAGCATTTGGAAAACATTTATCAAAGGGATAATAAGTATCAGAATCGGACCGAACAGATCCAACCTGTAGGATTTGTAACGAACTTGAAGAGATCACAAGCGGTATAAACATCAGCCACAAATTGTTACAGAAAATGAAACCATCACAGTGTTGTGGGGCATGCCAGTGAACACAAACGGAGATATGCCCAACAGATCAGACATCATTGTCAAGAATTAAGAGGAACAGACCTGCATTATGATTGATATGACCGCACCACCTGAAAGAAATATCACAATGAAATAACTCGAAAAACTGTAGGAATACAAGGATCTCGAGACAGAAGTGACAAGAATATAGGGAACGAAGGCGACGGCAGTTCGGATAAAAAATTGGTGCACTTGGCCTCATCAAAAAGGGACTGGAAGCAAGATTACAACAGACTCCAGGAAAACCAACAATCGAGGAACTCCAGAAGTTCGTACTCCTCGGAAGTGCATAGATCATCGAAGAACGCTCTCCAAAAACTACATATACCCTGATTACAGCCCAAGAATCGTGGTTTACTTCCAGCGCATCAGTTCAATTACACCAAAGTGTAAACCAAAGCCAAAATATAATAATAAACAAAGTTCATGTCCAGCATGACAGCCCGCACAGGGAGATGGTATTCACCTGCCGGACGAGAAAACTTAACCCCGGCTACCGACCAGTAGCTTTAGAGGTTAAGCACCTTCCTCAATATGTTGGTAGTTCCAATGATGGTAGATGTTTGGAGTCCACCCAAGACATCAGGGATGCCCAACTCTTTCAAACTGCGCTCCAAGCGCTTCGTCACCACTCCTAAGCTTCCCACGACGATTGGGACAACGCTGGTACATACACTATGTAACTTTCGGATTTGTTGGGCCAAGGGAGAATATTTAGTGATCTTTTCTTCTTCTTTAGCTGTCACATTTCGATCGGAAGGCACAGCAAAATCTACAACCAGCCATCTCTTCTTAGTGCGGTCAACAACAACAACATCCGGACGATTAGATTCCACCTGTTGCATTGTCTCCACTGATCTATCCCACCAAACTTCAAACCTACCATCTTCACTCTTTCTAACTTTGTCAGGCACCTCTTCAAACCATTTCCCCGCACATTTCAACCCATACTTCTTGCACAGCTCCCAATATATTCTCAATCCCATCCTATCATGTCGCCTCTTGTACTCCTTCTGAGCCAGTACCTTACACCCACACGCAACATGCCAAACTGACTCAGATTCAATTCCGCAGATGCGACACATAGGACTAACACCACCATCCCACTTCGACTGCGCCAACCTTGTCCTCAATGCTTGCTCTTGAGCAGCAAACACAAATGCCTCTGTGCTTTTTGCAAGGAAACCACCCTTAACCCACTGTACTGATCTTTCTGTTGCATTTTCATCCATCTCCCGAAAGAACCTACCATGCAGAGCCTTCTCCATCAATCTCTCCTTTCTCTCCTCAACCACTCTCGTCTTGTAATGCTTAATAATAATAATAATAATAAATAATAATAATTAATAATAATAATAATTAACAATAATGATAATAATAATACTAACTGTCGAATAAAACACTCCAGCAACAAAAGCTGCAAAAACTGTCAAACAGAAAGCTAAAAAGATCGGAAAGCAACAGCTTGCTGATAAAATGCAGCTAGCAAACTCTCCAGGGTCAGTATGTTTTTCGGTGTCGCTAAACTGATGTTGACCAAAATGCTACCCATCAGTGGCTCCGAAGTTCAAGTCTGAAGGCAGAGACTGAAGGGTTCATAATTGCAGCTCAAGACCAAGTCATTTCACGAGAAACTACCAGACTACCAAATATATTACACAATGGTGCAGATCCCAAGTATCGATTCTGTGACCAATTCATAGTGACTATTGATCACCTCGTCTCTGGATGCACTGTACTTACCCCTAGCGAGTACGTGAAACGGCATGACCGTGTAGGGCAATATATTCATTGGGGAATATGTCGGTACTTTCAGATACCCGTACCTCCAAACTGGTATGAACATAAACCTTCACCAGTCATCAACTCAGAGGACGTTACAATTCTTTCGGATCTCCCGATTAACACAGATAGGGCTATCCAAGCCAACAGACCCGACATAGTAATAAAAGACTGAAAATCAAAAACATGCACCTTGATAGATATGAGTATACCAACTGACAGAAACATTGCCGTGAAAGAGTTTGACAAACGTAGCAAGTATAAGGACTCGGAAATCGAAATTCAAAGAATGTGGAAACTCAAAATCACAAAAATCCCCGTGATAGTAGGTGCATTATGGATGATCAACAAAAGGCACACAAAAATATTTAGACAAAATACCCGGGGAACCACAGCTTCAAGAAATTCAAAAAATTGTTATAACTTGAACAGCTCATATCTTAATTGAAACCCTTTCAATTTGAAAATTCTGAAATAATTTTTTATCTGTTTTCTCTAGCCAATTTTACACTTTCTTTTTACACGAACGTTTAAATTGAAAAATTTTAATACTATTTTAACCTATATTTCTATACTGATTTTGTACTTAATTCGCCGTTTTGTTAATTTTCATGATAGTATTTTGTATTCTAAAATGTGTGTAGCTTGTATTATTTAGTATTTATTGTTTGTAAAAACGTCTCTTAAAACCTTTGTGTGCCCCAGGTCACTGGGAATGATCCGATGAACAATTGTATCAAATAGCTAACTTTATGAAAATGCATAATACCGTAATAATGATAATAATAATAAATAATAAAAATATAAATAATAATAAAAAATAACCTGGGTATGATGGAAAACTGCTTCCAGTTGTGGAGACTTGAGGTGGGAGAATGAGGTTACCCTTCGCTGCAACTACCTCCAGGTCACCCTTGGGCAAGGTGTAGCACCTGTTAACCTATCATGGGTCTTCGGCGGGGTCCAGTCTTTCTAATCTCCCAAAATGAGCTAGTGAGGTCTGGCCTCTTAACCTTCTTGAAGCAAACTAGACTAGGAGCTGAAGAATGTCTGACAAAATCTTAGGGAAAACTGGTATTTGTAGCATCTGGCATCTAGCAAGTATGGCCTATGAGATGGCAAGTGTCACAAGTAAGTATCAAGGCCAGGTTGGGGTCTCAAGCTTCAGTTAGCAGCCTCCCTAGAGATGATGTCTCAATAAAAGTACTGGTCGTTGTGACACCTTATCACCACTGATCGTCTTATGAGTGTCAAGTCAAAATAAAATGTTTCTGCCAAGGGTGTTAACAAGACTAGAGGTGGCACTTTAGGTCCTTCGTCCACCACGTGTATCACGAGTGAACAGCATTATCCTGGTTATCAAACCCCTACTAGGGTGGTATGAAATGTAGAGCTAAACAGTGCTGTAATGAAGTGTTACTATTTAGGTAAACCTAACGATCACGAAGGAAAACTTACCAGACGCTATGAAAAGCGAATGCATGTTACTTGGAGAGAGAGACAGGAACTAGAAATGACTGAACAAAGGGTCTGTGCAAGAAAACCCAGAACACACGGTTGGCTTACAAGTTGGAAGACATAAAACGCAGAATATTAAATGATAATGTCAAGACGCACAAAGATGGTAATGAAGTGTCCGAAATTGTTGAGAATGCGGAAATACCTGAAAATGTTGGTAAAGGTGCTGAGACCAATACCAATAAATGCAATGAAAATATTGATCGTCTTAGGATAAGACTGAAGAGAAATTTGATCTAATCATTAATAAACATTTGGGAAAAAAAATCAATGGTTTTGAAAGTGTTGATTGAACAACACTCAAAGAGAACGCAGAAAAGAGTAATAGAATTTGGCCCAAAATAAGGAGTGACAATCCAACAGGAACGAAAAATCTGTGAAAAGCTTGCTCAATTTTAAGTAATAGATTTATTGGCTTAAAAACCTTGAAACAACAAAATACTGGAAAGGACACATGGTGGAAAGAAGGCTTAAAAATTTAATTATAGAGTATTATTGATAAAAAGAAGAGAAACGAGTAAAGATACAGAGAAAACACAAAGCATTAGAAAAAAAATACTCAAACAAAAAACTTTAGGCACTGCAACAGAAGAACTAATGCAATGCTTCCAGGTCAAAACGCTATGAGCAAAGAATCGAATGATTCAAAATGAATAAGTTCATTCTTAATCAATGAGCAAAAGAAAGTTTTGTTATAATAAAGTATCAGCAGCGAGAAACATATAAACAAATACGACACGATGTGATTTGCATAAATTGTAATCAATGGTAACAACATAACTTGTACAAGGCTCGTGCAGATCAAACTAACTTAACCCAAAACAAAAGACAAAAATGGGCTGCAGTGGTTGGCAGGACAGACATGGACAACCGCTGTAATGAGGCACTGGTGTCACCTGGCTGCACAATCTCCAACAAGTTTACCAACAGCCAAATGGGAAATCATGTAGCAACGAGAAACTTGAGCACAGTGCTTGAGGGATAATGCTGCAAGATTTATGAAAAATAAAGCGATAATGAACCTTAAAGAAGTGAGGAAATGGCAAGATGTAATGGAAGAAAATATTGATAGGTGTGAACAGAAAGTAGAGAATGTTGAACATAAGAAAGAGGATAACAAAAGTGTAAATAAGAAAGGGAACAGCAAGAAATAATATCAACGAGAGTAGAAACTAAACAGAAGAGACTGCTTGATAAAGAGGATGAAGACGAAGAAGAAATATTTGAAAAATTTTCACAAGCTAACTACTACAGCAAAAGAGAAAATTGAAGGAAAGTAGAGCTTGATGAAAATTAAAACAAAACTGAGAAAGGAAGAGATAGCATTAGTAAAAAAAGATATTGAAAAGAAACTTGAAAGGAAATGATGATAGGTTTTAGGTGATTGATACAGTATGTGCAATGGCAAGAAAAATGGAGGAAAGACTGGGAATGAAACGAGGCGGAAAAGACGGAAAGACAACAACAACAATAAAGAAAATAGAAGGATTAGAAAGTTTGAATTTAAATTAAAAGATGAAAGACAGAGAGTAGCAAGAATAGCAATTGAATTACATCGAAGGAGGATAAGGCAAAAAGCAACAACAAAAAAAGATTTCTGGAAGGTTGAAAGGATTAGCCCAGAATCCACTGGTTGAAAACCAACAACTACGGAAGGAGAAATGGGTGAGCGAGCTAAGAAATTTGAAAGTAAAGTTAGAAAGAAACAAAGGAAAAGATGTAAAGGCAAAGGTTAATAGGTTGTTTAGGGAGGATCAAAGACGATTTTACTGACGAATTGAATCAGAACAAGAAAGGAAAGGAAATGTTCTTGAAATGCAGACGTTTGCGCAATTTTTGGGCGGGTAAATGGAACGATGAAGAAAATATGACACCATACCAGAAATGGATGAGCAGAGTGACACAGAAGAATAGGGAAAACGTTATACAGACGAATGAATTAGAAATCGCCAAGGAAGGTGGATAGGAAATAGCAAGAAAGAAAAAGAAATGGTCAGCACCAATTATTGATGAAATACAAAACTATTCATGGCAGAAATTTGTTAGTGCTAGAACATCAGTGGTGAAATGTATGAATAAATGGATCGAAAGCCCGCAGGAAATGTCAAACAGATGGAACAACAGTGTTATTCCTAAAGACACCCAGCTTGGATGATGAGAAGGAGTATCGACCAATAATAACTTTGAACACCTGTTACAAAATGTTTACAGGTATGGTAGCCAAGTACATGAAAGATCATTTGACCACATATGGACTTTGGGACAAAAGTCAGCTGGGGACCTTATCGGGAGTGTTCAATTGTAGGTCTATAACGCCATAATGGATAAGGCGAGGAAAAGAAAAGAAACTTGACAGTGGTATTCTATGACTCCCAAAACGAGTATGATATGGTCAGACACGATTGGATGGGGAGAGTTTACAGATGGTCAAGAATACCCGATAAAGTTTCAGAACTCTTGAAAGTAACGATGAAAAGACGGCGCACACGACTGGAAATTAATGACAGTGGAAAGAGAAAAATGAGCAGATGAATAAAGATAAAAGAGGGGTTGCTAAAAGGAGACAATTACTCACCGGTGGGGTTTTGTCTGACATAGGTACCAATTGCGATGTTATTATAGGAAATAGATGAATATCGGATGAGAGTACCAGGAGAAAGAACCATCAGGAAGACTCATACCCTAGAATGCTTGGATAAAATAGTCAAAGATGAGCTAAGCGGTGCCAACAGCTACGGGCACCAGGCTAGCGACGACAGACTATACACAGATAGAAAAAAAGGAGAAAGAGTTTGAGAAGCTTCAAAGACATGTACAATGAAACAAGAGTAAGAGTTGCATGTTATTTGGCAACAACAACAAACGAATGGTTAGGGAAAGCATAGGAAAATGAATATGTGAAAGAACGGACATTGAAAACGGAGGTGGAAGATATTTTGCAGATGTACAGTAAGGAGGTGAAAGTAGGTAAAGGATTAGTTGAATGCAATGAAGAAGAGCGACATGACGATTTGAAATTAATTTGGAGAAAACTAAAAAGTGAACTCAAGGAGGAAACAAAACAAGTGCGTTTACAGAAACTTGAGGAAAAGAACATGCAAAGTGAAGTAATATTGCGGTATATAGAGAAATATGGATAGTTGGCGGGAGACGGGACAACACTTGTTATCAGGATACAAAAAGATAGCAGCGTCAGAGTATATGAGATATGATAATGCACTAAAGATATTGGCGGTAGAATGGGGAAAGAAAGAAGATTTATTTAAAGGAAAGATGGTGTGGTACAAGGAAAACTGGGAAAAACTACAAGTGTTTGAGAACAATGGCAAAAACATCTTGTGGGATTGGGAACATGAAATGAGGACACATTGTACAGGAAGAAAACCAGGCATGACTTTAGAGGACGTGATAAAAAAAGAAATTCACATTGTTGATATGGCTTACCCTGGACAATGAAACAAAAAGATAGCGAGAAACTAGAAAATTATGAAATATTAACGACCACGAGAGAGAGATGATAAGGGTTCAATGTGAAAGTTATACCTGCAGTGATTGCTTGTTATGGCGATGAATGAAGGAATTGAAAAATGCGACAAAAGAACTATTTGGTGAAAATGTTGCAGATAAACTTGCGAACAAAATGCAAAAGACAGTGTTATGAGAAAGCGAAACAATTATTAGCAAAGTATTGTTTGGTTTAATTGGATGAATTATGTTTAAATTAGCTACCAAAACTTGTTAGCTAAAGACTCCGAGCATTGAAATATATCAACTGTTTATTGAAAAATGTGTGTGCTGTTTATCTGTAGCTACAAAATTACATAACGATAATAACAACAATAATAACATACATCATTACTAATATTATTATTATTATTATTATTATTATTATTATTATTATTATTATTAGTAGTAGTAGTAGTAGTAGTAGTAGTAGTAGAAGTAGTAGCAGTAGTAGTAGAAGTAGTAGAAGTATTGTCATTATTATTCAGAAAAAGTTTTGAAATACTGTTAAATACTCCAAAAAAATATGAAGGTATATATAACACTGTTCATAAAATCTAAACTATAAAAAAAACCGTTTCACATTATGTCTTTCCCTAATTTATTGTAAGGTATTGACTGGAGCAGCAACTACGCAATCACTGAGCATTACGACACTCGAGTAGCAACAAAAGAGAAACTAAAGAACATTCGAAACGTCTCCATTTGGTTCTTTGTTATTTCATTTGCCGTCTATTTTAGTCTTTTATATCTTTGTTTTTTCTGGAATATATCATATGCTATTTTTCGCTCATGATTATCTCATCCACTTCGCCTCACTATTTTCGCAAAATTCGACTTAGGAAACCATGGTGTAATACACACGAATATAAATTTCCCAACGGTTGCTCGAGAGAGACAACTGGCGTTAATGAAATCATTTGGCCATTTGGAAAATAAAGTTGACTTGGGCTGAGCAATTTACTACAATAACAAACGCTGGTAATGCGTACAGAAGGACTTCCGTCCGACAAAACATAAAAAGACATGACGAGATTCATTGATCCCAATTGAATAACATAACAAAGCGAGATGGAAAAACACCCCTTTTTGGGCCTTTTCCCGGTAACGGGTACAATAGTATGTTGCAGAAAGAGAAATTTATTTTCAAACGTAAATATTGTTAAGGAAAACAGGTAAGTTCTCGACAAATAGTTATCGGGTTACACTTGCATATATCAGCATTAACATGACAATGTCTAATCAAACTTTATTTTAAAAGAGCTCTCATTTGTGATGGCGTTTCTCAAGGTCTATTCTAGGTCAACATATCTTCCATTTTTAAAAAGTGATCTCCCTGGTAAGATGCTTCAGTTCATCAACACCAATGCTTGTGATACTACTTATACTCTGAAAATGGTGACAAGGGCACCTCAGCCGAAACAGATGAAATCTAGTAGAGTTGGAGTTTGATCTTCACAGGATGGAAGTGTCTCCATTGTTTTAATAGTGCAAACACGCAACTGATGTCGTTTCTTGTATCTCATGTAAATCATTTCTGTCAACGCCTCCATCCTCTTGCAGTAGTCCCTCAGGCTAATATATCTTTGTATGAATGTAGTTTGTTTCCCTGGGATGGCCAGAATGTGGAGGTCTCTCGTCCCTAGGTGGTTTCGTCCATTGAGTTCGAATCATTTCTTGGAGTAAAAATATTTTCTGTCTTTTCTTCAAGGTTCATTACACTTAGTGCCTTTATGCGTTGTATAGTTCTTCACCATTAAAAAAAGCGATCCACAATACAGGAAAGAGTCGTTACATTTTTGTGGCCTCAACTGAGAAGCCAGGTGTGATAGAATGTGAATGGCATCAATGTCATGAGTCACCTGACCAAAGAGGTCTTTTTCAGAGCGCGACAAACACTTAAATATTTTAAGTCTTAGCAAAAAGAGCAAAAATGGAAGAATGAGCTGCAATGACCTCGTCAAAATGTCAGGAGGTAGTTTTTTAAGAAAGATGGTTATCTATGTCTCAAATAAATCTCGCAATTGAGGAGAAACGAACTGACCACCTACATTCATAACATTCATCAAAACGAGTTTAAATAGTCTGTGTCTTTGGGTATACATATTGATAATCTAACCAAAAAGTGATGAAATCTTAGCTAATGACGTACAACCGCACTTTATACCAAGTAAAGTACATTGATATAGTCTTCTGCCTTTGTCAGTAAATACAGCAAACTCTAGGAAACAAATTTTTCAAAGCAGAGAGTCCTTTTATTGAGTTTCAGGCAGTGGTACAGCCATCTTCCGTCCGTGTTGTTGCTATAGTAAAAATAACCCAATACCACCTGACAATTGGAGACTAACATCAATCATTAAAAACACCAGCCAACAATAAAATGATATAAAAAAGGTCTAATATCACAGCTAGATGAGTTACCTCATTTCCCCAACTTGTCCAGCCTGGGGTCAGATTTCTGGCAAAAAGCTCCAGTGCATGAAAACCATGTGGTAAGATACGTTTGAGTACATCTAAATAAAATATTTTAGCATCTGAATGAAAAGGTGAAGCACTTGAACAGAAATATCCTAACAGTTAAAAGACGAAAATTATGCAATATGCTGCTAAACAAGGCACTTACTATTGCAAAAACAATAAATTTTACTTTGGGCGCGTAATTGATTATTCTTTACCGCTAGTCTAACCGTTCAATAACGACAGCTGAATCTATATAAGATAAGGTATACTTCCTATGTACATTCACTCATATATATAAATATATATATACATATATATATAAATATATTATATATATTATATTATATATTATATATATTATACATATTATATATATATATTAACAAATGAATATGAAATGTCATCAGCAACAGTGCTCTACCACATTAAAACGTAGGAGCTATCATATAATCAGATGTACGAGTAAGAAAAACTCTTGAGTACTGTAAAGTTAGTTTTTCTTACTGGTACATCTGATTATATATATATTGTCAGCAACGGAAAGTTAATGTCTATTACCATAAACTCAATTAATTTTGTAAAAATATTGTTAAAATTCAAGCCAAATTTTCCCTTTCCAGCCTTGCGCCAGAATCCAGAAGCTCAAGCCACGTCAAACCGAATTGAGAGATTCTTTTAGCCAATTAGATGGCTCTAATTTGCTGAAAGAATAACACCCATGCACATGGATCAAAGGGTTAGGAATCCAATTCCCGTAAAGAAAGTAAGGGGAATTTGTCAGTAAATCTATCACCTTGGCCTGAGACGTATCGGTAAAAAGATGTGAAAGCTAGATAGTATTAAAAGTATTAAAATCACTGATGAGCAAAATGATCAGGATTTCGGATGACAAGCAACACTGATACTGAATCAATTACGAGCCTTTAGAAGAAAATACAAAAAAAATTGTCATCAGAATGTTGTCAACCTTGTCAAGTAACATATTCTTACGATTTCAATGATCCACTTAAAAATATTATATGCAATGACTGATGACAGGGAACCAATGTTATCACAAATACTACTTTACTTACTTACTTATCTTCTTCAGGCGATGAGCGGCTCATAAGGCTTGACAGCATCCTCCACCATCTCTCTCTGTCTTTGGCTATGCTCCTAACTTCTTTCCATGTTTGCCATCCCAGGTCATTTCTTCCTGCTTCCGCACTCCTCCGCAATGTTGTTCGCGGGCGTCCTCTCTTTCTTTTTCCCTCTGGTGTCCATGTTAAGGCTACTCTACAGCTAGCATTTTGTGTTTTTCATAGAGTATGTCCAATCCATCTCCATCTCCTACACCTTATGAGCTCTCCTACTGGATTGGTCTTCGTCCTAAGGTAGAGCTCGTTGTTTGTGATTTTGTGGCCCAGAAGATACGGAGAATCCTTTTCAGACATTTTATATGATATTTCCANTGTCTTTGGCTATGCTCCTAACTTCTTTCCATGTTTGCCATCCCAGGTCATTTCTTCCTGCTTCCGCACTCCTCCGCAATGTTGTTCGCGGGCG
Source organism: Morbakka virulenta (assembly GCA_003991215.1). Lineage (NCBI taxonomy): Eukaryota > Metazoa > Cnidaria > Cubozoa > Carybdeida > Carukiidae > Morbakka > Morbakka virulenta. Next base: position 1,257,353 of record RDPX01000214.1, read on the forward strand.
TCCTCTCTTTCTTTTTCCCTCTGGTGTCCATGTTAAGGCTACTCTACAGCTAGCATTTTGTGTTTTTCATAGAGTATGTCCAATCCATCTCCATCTCCTACACCTTATGAGCTCTCCTACTGGATTGGTCTTCGTCCTAAGGTAGAGCTCGTTGTTTGTGATTTTGTGGCCCAGAAGATACGGAGAATCCTTTTCAGACATTTTATATGAAATATTTCCAATCTGGTAATATCATTTCCATTTAATTTCCACATCGCTCCTCCACAGAGTAGCACGGACATTACGTTGCTGTTATACACTCGAATCTTGGTCTTACTACTATATTGGTTTGACGTCCAGAGTGGGTTAAGCATGGCAAGCGCATTTCTTGCTGGACTCAGCCTATGTTTGATATCTTCAGTGGATCCTCCTGTTTTGTTTATTATGGCACCGAGGTATGTGAAGGTGTTCACGTCTTCAACACGTCTGCCCTTGACCTCGATTGGGCGGTTTTCCTTGTGATTAAGTCTCAACACCTTGGTCTTGTCTGTGTTGATTTTGAGACCGACACTTTCAGCATATTTACATAGCTTTTCAGTTTTTTTCTGCATATGTTGGTGCTTGCTGGATAGGAGGGCGATATCGCCTGCATAGTCTAAGTCTTCAAGCTGGGTGGTAAACTTCCATCTTATTCCTGTTTTCTTTGTCGTTGTTGCTTTCCTCATGTTCCAATCTATAGTAATAATGAAGGGGAGGTCTGACATTACACAGCCTTGTCGAACTCCAGTGTTTACAGAGAACCACTCTGATGTCTGCCCATTGTTAATGATGCAACTACTAATTCCTCTGTACATTTCCTTTATGATCTCTGTGAAGAGATATGGAACTCCATAAAACTTCAGAATCTTCCAGAGTTTCTCTCTGTCGATGTTATCGAAAGCTTTACGGAAGTCAATAAAGTTAATGTACATTGATGCTTGCCACTCAATGCACTGTTCAACAATATATCGAAGGATGAAAATCTGCTCAGCTGTCCCGTGTCCTTTTCTATATGCTGCGTGCTCATTTCTCAGTTTTTCTTCTGCTCCTTTCCTGATTCTCTCTAAAACAACTCTGCAGAAAACTTTCCCAGGTATGGAGAGCAGGGACATTCCTCTACTATTGTCGCATTTAGTAAGGTCACCTTTCTTTGGTACTTTAGCTATCATTGATTTCTTCCAGCCACTTGGCATATTGTTGTTCTCTCTCACTTTGTCGAACATGTGTAGTAATCTCTTGTATGTGATCTTGCTTCCAGCTTTTAACATTTCTCCGCTGATGTTATCTAATCCTGCTGCTTTATTGCTCTTCAACTTTTTTACTGCTATCTTCACTTCCTCTTCGGTGAAGGGGCCTGTGTTGATTTCTTCGATGGTTTCAATATTACCGATCTCAAACTCATCTTCCTTCACATTTTTGTCACATTCATTCTCAACATTTAATACTTCTTCGAAGTGTTCTTTCCATCTTTGAAGTATCTGGTTATCTTCAATGAGTAGCTTACCAGTATTGTCTCTAACACCAGTTGCTGATTGTTTTCTCTTGTTGCACAATAGCTTCGTAATCCTGTACAGGGTTCCCATGTCATTGTTTTTTTCTGCATGCTCGGCTTCTTCAGCGAGCCCATTTCTCATCTCACGTTTATCTTCTCTGACCTTTTTCTTTACACTCTTGTCCATCTCACTATACTTCTGTTTTTTGATAGCACGAATTCTCTCAGATCTTGCACAGTTTATCTCCTTTTTCACTTTCTTCCTTTCGTCTATAGCTTCCCACGTTTCACTGCTTATCCACTCTTTATGCTCCTTTCTTTTCCTACCCAGGATCTTTTCAGCTGTCTCCGTGTAGATTGTGGAAAAATCTTCCCATTCTTTTTGTATGTTTGCCTCTACCATGGTTGTTTCCATGCTCTCTTCCAGTGCTTCAAACCTGTTTTTCAACTCTATGTGAATTGCTTTTGGATTTCTTTTTGTTTCAAAAGTGCAGTGTTGAATGTTGCCCTTCAAAGCCTAAGCTTCACTTTGCCGACCACAAGGTTATGATCAGTTCCAGCATCTGCACCCCTCATGGCTCATACATCAGCGAGAGACCTCCTGTATCTGCCATTGATGATGAAGTGATCAATTTGGTTTTTGTCTCTGTTGTTTGGTGAGGTCCATGTGTAATGATGAATGTTTTTGTGCTTGAAGAATGTGCCTCCAATCACAAGATCATTTTTTTCACATAACTCAATAAGTCTTTCACCATTCTCATTCATGACGCCTAAGCCTTCTGTCCCTAAAACTTTCTCATGGATTTTGTTGTTACAACCCACTTTGGCATTTGCGTCTCCCATAACGATCAACATGTTATGCTTCGGTGTTGACTCAATCTCTTTCTGTAGTTGTTCGTAGAAATTATCCTTCTCCTCTTCATCTGCTTCATTTGTAGGCCTGTAGATCTGAATAATGGTGGCTTTTACATAATTTGAGTTGAGTCTAGCACTAATGATCCTTTCATTCACTGAATTCCACTTGATTAGGAATTTCCTAGTCTCAGGCTCAACATGATTCCTACACCTCCATGATGTTGTTCATCTGACCCAGAATACAGCACAGACTCTCCAGTGTTGACCTTCACTTCTCCGAAACAAGTCCATCTTGCTTCGCCTATGCCTAGTATCTGTAGATGGTATTTCCTAATTTCCCTTGCTATTATTGCAGTTTTCCCGGTGGCGTACATGGTTCTTACATTCCAACATCTTACATGGATGTATCTTTTTGGTGTTAGAGGTGATCTCATGCATGTCGTTCTCAGGTTGGAGACTTCCCGTAGGCTTTCGCCACCAGCCGTCATATGCGTGTCTTCCCATCTGAGGTCATTATCTTCAGGGATTTCACACGACATGGTTATGTGATCATAGGTAGTTTTGTTTGCTGCCCAAATTTCCGTAATCGGTGGTTGTTTTACGGGAAGGGGTGATTGGCCCCTTGCCCAACCCTCCTCCTTTTTCACCCGGGCTTGGGACCGGCCATTGCGGAGTTACAAATACTACTTTAATTACGTCAATAACTACTGCTGTTAAAACTACTCTAGGTTTGACTAATATTACTATCATGTCTACTCCTACTCCTTTTGCTACTACTACTACTACTACTACTACTACTACTACTACTACTGCTACTACTACTTCTGCTATTTCTACTACTACTACTACTACTACTACTACTACTACTGCTACTACTACTTCAACCGTTACTACTACTACTACTACTACTACTACTACTACTACTACCACTACCACTCCTATTACTATTACTGCTGCTGCTACTACTATTACTACTACTACTACTACTGCTACTAGTCCTATTATTATTACTACTACTACTACTACTGCTACTACTACTACT
>RDPX01000214.1:1293267-1307488 GCA_003991215.1 Morbakka virulenta
AAAGAAACTAATACATGTATGTGTTATATAACAGTTTGTGCCATTGTGGACCATCTGGAAGCTGGTACGAAATAACGTCAAGAAGTGTAGCATGGGTACACGTTGATGCTCATTTATGACCATTCATCATCATCATTAATTTGTTTTAGATCATGTCTTCAACTGAATTGGGTTAGATCTCCCCAATGATTCTCTTCCATTTGACCCTTTCCATGGCCCATTCTTCAGATACTTTAAGCTCTCTTATGTACTCCTTTGTACAGACATTCCAGGTCTTTGGGGGTCTTCCACGAAGGTTTCTTCCCTTCAGCTCTAGATTTTTGGTTCATTTAATTATGTGCTCTGGTAGTCTCCGTCTGACATGACCATACCATCTTAGCCTTCTTTTCTTTAAGATCTTCTTGACATCAACAGTTCCACATCTCTCCACTACTTCTTCATTTGACAGCCCCTCTTCCCATTTAATTCCATGTATCTGAGCATGCAACAATCGCAGCTTCTGATTTGGTCTTCTAGTTTCTTAGACGAGGCCCACGTTTCTGATTCATACAGACCAGGTCTGATACAGGCTGAGAAGATGTAAGCTCTACTTCTTAGGGGAATCTTCTTATTAACTAAGAGGCTGGCTAATTCGTTCCATTTCCTCCAGGCTGACGCAATCCTTGTTTTCACAGTACTATCGTATCCTGGTTTGCAGCTCATAATGTCTCTCAAGTAACAGAATTCTTCGACTACATCTAGTTCACCTTCAGGTGTTTTCAAGTTTGTTGGTGCTTCCATTCTTGGGGTTTTACAACTTTTGCATCTGAAAGTTAAGCTGACTTTTGGTAGTCTTTTCAGTCCTTTACACCTCATATGACACCATTGACTACAGTTTGAGCAGAGAACAGAGCTCCTCCACAAACCCTACATGGCCATCTAACCTTTTTTATTTTGTGACTGTCTTTTTCCCTAGTATCATGGCTTTTGTTTTTCCCATATTTACTTTACGTCCTCTGTATTGTAGTGCTTTTTAACATTTTTGGAACCAATCTGCTGACGTTTCCTCTTGTTCTGTAGCAATGACCAGGTCGTCTGCATAGAGGAGTTCCCAGAGATCTTCTTTCTTCGTATCATCCCCATTCGTGGATGTGCCCTCTTGCACCTCTTGCACATTTGCGGTGGTGATGGTGTCCACTTTATAATTTCCCCTCGCTTCTTCCATTACTAGGATGAAAAGGAGAGGGTTAAGAGCAGATCCTTGGTGAACCCCTACTTTTATTTCAAACTCTTCACTTTTTCCTGATGGAGTAAGAATACGTGATCTTGAATTTACACAGAGCGCCATCAACTGGTTTATCGGCCTTTCTGGAACTTTTTGTCTTCTTAGCACCCATCTTATAGCTTCCCTGGGTACTCTATCAAAAGCTTTATGGTCATTATCTGACCTATTATAACTCTCTGTATACTTACATCAATAGAGTAGCCATAGATCAAGCTACTGCTAAAACCCTCATATTGTTTTTTATTGCAAGCAGCATAAAGGCAATATATTTTATGAAATGAGGTATTTATTTCTTGAATGTTTGGTGTGAAGAAGAATAAAAGTTCCGAAATTTTAATAATCAATAAAAAAACAAATGAATAATAAGTTCCTAGAGAAAACTGCAATGTCACGTAACACAGAAGATGTCAACAGAGTAAGCAAACAAGTAAGATGTTGCAAAGCGACTTCCAACTTTTAGTGGTGAGTAGAAGCAAAAAAAACCTGCACTTTCGCAGCCTTTACACCTCTTTAAGCTATACTTGTCAAGCTATCAAAAAATAAAATTATAGCACCCTCCGTTTTGAGGGTAGTCAAAACTATTTTATGTAATATAGTTTTTCAATATTTCTTATAAGATCATGCTTTGTCTGTTTGGACTTCAGTCTACATAAACTCATTAAATAAAGTTAGGGTCTTGATAAATTAAGTGAAGTCCTTGTACTACTAAAGAGGATCTACATGAATTAAATCACAAATAAAAATAGATTTGAAAAAATATTCATTGAAATAGTTAACACTGAGATATCCTTACATACAAAGCTTCAACCTACTGGAACTAACGTCTATACTATCGCCTACGAATAAGAATGTTTTTTCGTCATATTGTTCACTTGAAAATGATGTCCATGATAAAAGAAAGCCAAAAGAAAAACAAGAACATAAAAAATGGAGGTCTTCTTTAGAATACAACCCCTGGCCACTAAATACAACTACACAAACTATAACAGCAACAAATTTAGTAGAAAGCTCTTACAATACAAACAACATATAACACACACATAACATACCATGTTCATCACAAGTACCAAAGTAACCCATTTTTCCCCCACAAGAAGTCAACGTCTCTTTGACAGCCTTGATGAAGTCTTTACACTAGAAAAACAACCCAAACATTCAACAAAGTTATTATCATAAAAGGGTTTTACATTTTTCTTCAGAGTGACATTTCCCATGATATAGGATCACATCTAGTTACCTGGGGGTATCAAGGTATTAGGAGATGCTTTCAAATCAAAATGGCAACATTACCTCAACCTTGCAAGTACCGCCCCACAACCAGTGAGGAATGACACATAGCTCAAGTTGTTGTTGTTGTTGTTGTATGATATTTTGGATTTTCAACATCCTAACGTTCTTTCACATATTTCATAAAACCTCTACCTTTTATAAGTGCCCTTCTTCATCTATCATCAAAATTAACTGTCATATCAGTCGTCCATTCTAGTCATATACATGTTTGTACCACTTCTGTTATCTCCTGGTTACTGTTTTAACTATTTCTTGCATTATTCCTCCTCAATCCTTCTTTCTTAAACCTTTTGGCATCATCGGTTATGTTTTGGGCTGCCCGCTTTACTTTCGGATATTCTTCATTCCATCTAGCTTTAATTCTTTTCATAAAATTTCTTCCTCTTTTTCTTTCCTCCTTGTCTACTTCCACAGTCCTTCTCTTTTGCTCCTCTGTTCATTCTCCATCATTCATAGTATGTAATTATTGTCATTGACATGATTTGCTCAATCATCCGCATCTATTGGTGCCACTGTATTCTTAGCAACATCACGTACGATTCTCAGTTGAAGGTGATTGTTATCTAGGTCTCCAATAAAAAATTTAGTAAATGATACACAGATTGGGTTTCCTTCCATCTTGTCACGATGGGGAGGCTTGTTTGTTTTGTTGATTCTGAGAGCTATGCTGGCTTGAGCCTTGTGCTCCTGGTAGGGCCACCCATGCCAGACAGGTCGAAGGGGAGAAGCCAGACAAAATGTGATCCATGGTCCTCCAGTTTGGGGTTTTTGTTTGGGTTAACAACCCACTCATGTAAAAAAAGCAATGTTACAGAAACTTTAAACATCATTACTCACGAATATCAGAGAGTAGCGGAGATTGCCAAGCTGGCATTTTGAAGACGTTGGGATGGAGCCTTCGGGAAGCTCAGCGTCCGATGGGATCTTTTGCTAACCACCAAAACCGATTAATATCGGGCATTGGAATGTAAGATTTATGTATAGGAGTGGAACAGCAGCACAGGTGGATGGTTACCGATTGGACATCCTTGGAATCAGCGAATGCAGATGGACGAAAGCGGGTAAAATGAAGTTGGCCACCGGGCAGACACTGACCTACAGCAGCGATGAAGAACTGTATGAAGGAGGTGTTAGAGTGGACACCAATAAGCAGGAGGGTCATAACAGCGAGATTCTACTCGAAATATAAGAGAGTGACTGCTATTCAAGTCAACGCGCCTTACAATGAAAAAGAAGATTCAGAAAAAGACCAATTCTACCAAGAACTCCAAGAAACTTTCGATGTGTGCAATAAAAATATCACGATAATAATCATGGGAAGCCTGAACGCCAAAGTCGGAAGCGATAACAGTGGTTATGAGAAAACGATGGGTATACACGGGCTTGGAGTACAGAATGATAACGAGGAAAAGGTTATGCAAAGTTTGTGAAATGAACGGATTGGTAATAACGGGAACTTTTTTTCTTCACAAAAACGTACACAAAGCTGCCTGTGTGTCGCCAGATGGGAGCACAAAGAATCGCATCGACCACCTTTTGATAAGTGGACATTGCAGATCATCAGTGCTTGACTGCCGCAAACAGAGGGGAGCTGATATCAGTGATCACTACTTGATCAGGGCCCGCATCAAGCTACGTCTCATCTCACACAGTAATATGAAGAAGAACAAGGCCAGACCTGACGTGGAACGCCTTGAAGACGAAGAAACGAAAATGAAGTTTTGCGAGGCAGTGAAGAAAAGACTGGAAGAAAACAGAAACAGCGAGTGTCGAGACTAGGAGGAAGTGTGGGAACATCAGAATAATGCCTATATCAGGTCAGCGGAAAAGCCGATTGGTTTCAAGAAGGGAAAGAGGAATCCATGATTACGAGAAAAAACCTGGAGACTAATAGACGAGCGGAAAGCAATCAAGACCAGAATTTATAGCACATGTTTAGCGAGGTTCAAAGACAGACTGAAGCAACAATACAAAGAGAATGGCCGGCGTGTGAAGAGAAGTGTGAGGGAAGACAAGAGGGCGTGGGTGCAAGAGAAAGCAGGAAGGGGTAAGAATGCAGCACAATATGGGAGACAGAAAGAATTGTATAGAATAGTGAAGCAACTCATTGGACGGAGTTTTAGAGAGATAGCAGAAGTCAAGAACAAGAATGGAGATCTGCGGAAGGGTATGGAACAGAAAGATGGAAAGAGCACTTCCATGAAGTTCTCAACAGAGAGGTACCAACTGAGCTACCAGAGAATGACACCGAGCAAATAGAAGACCTTGACATATCAGTGGAAACACCTGCAATTGAAGAAATTGAAGTGGCAAAGAAAGCGCTGAAAAATGGGAAGTCCCCTAAAGTGGACCAAATCACTGTAGAGTTGCTTAAGGAAGACGTTTCAATAACGAGCACAGAGATGAAGCATGTTCTTGGCCTTATTTGGGAAAATACCAGAGTTCCAACATAATGGAACAAGGGTCTTATATGCAAGGTCCCCAAGAAAGGGAATCTACAAGAATGTGGAAACTGGCGAGGAATTACTCTACTACCACTGGCCAGCAAAGTGCTTAGCAAGATTATCATCAGCAGGATACAAAAAGAGGTTGATACAAGTCTTAGCAAGGTACAGGCAAGCTTTAGAAATGGCAGAGGAACAGTCAACCTGATCTTCATTCCTAGGAATATACTAGGACAAGCGAATGAATGGAATGCCTTTCTTTACAGCCATACTGTTGATTTTGAAAAGGCATTCGACTCCATCCACCGTCTTTGGAGGATGATGAGACAGTAAGGAATTCCCAAAAAGCTTATAGAGATGGTCAAAGCACTGTACAAAGACTTCCAGTGCTGTGCAATCGACGAAAATGAGACAACTAATTGGTTCACAGTGAGGAATGGAGTGAAGCAAGGATGCTGGATGTCAGGATTTCTGTTTCTCTTGGGAATCGACTGCGTGATGCGAAGAACACAAGACGGTGAAGGAACACGTATTCGCTGGAATTTTATTACAATGCTGGAAGATCTTGACTTTGCAGATGACATAACCCTTCCATCATCAACAATGCAACACCTACACCACAAAACTAGCAAACTGGAAGACTATGCAGTGAAAATTGGACTCAAGATGAATGAAAAGAAATGCCTAATCATGAAAACGTACAGCAAGAGTGACAGTAAGTTGAAGGTTAAAGAGAGCAAAGTGGAAGAGGTAGTCAGTTTCACACACCTAGGAGCGACCGCTAACAAAGATGGAGGTACGACAGCAGATATCAGAAAGAGAATTGCACTGGCAAGCGCACAAATGAAGTGACTATCGAACATAAGGAAAGCCAGTGGCTCAGTCATAAGACGAAAGCCTCACTGTTCAGGAGTCTCGTCTTGTCCGTGCTGCTCTATGGATGTGAAACCTGGAAATTAACCAAGAAAGAAGAAGCTAAGCTGGATAGTTTTCAAACCAAATGCCTGAGAAGAATCTTCAAGGTCCATTGGCAGGAACATACCAATAACAAAATAGTGCTACTGATGGCATCAACGGAAAAGGTTAGTGAAGGGATTAGAATGCATCAGTGGAATTGGATAGGACACGTGTTAAGGAAGGACCTGTTATATGGCTGTGCTGTTGCCCTCAGCTGGACACCAGAAAAAAGAAGGAAAAGAGGTTGGCCAAAAACAATGTGATGCAGAATGGTTGAGATGGATTACAACAAAGCAGGCTGGAGAATGTGGAATGCAACATGCTGTGCCGCTGCAGATTGATCCAAGTGGAGGAGTGGTGTCGGAGCCTTATGTGCCTTCTGGCACAGAGAGGATTAAGGTTCAGGTAGGGGTTTGGTTTACTCCACCCAGGGTTGCCCGGCACTCTGGATAAAGCATTCATTTTGATAGGGGTGCCTTATCTACCACATTCCATGAATATCATCCACCCATACAATTGCTTATGTAGTTTCCACTAGACCGACTGGCCTTCCAGGCTAAAGAGCCCTGTCTCCCCTGGTTTCGAAATCAGAGATTTTTCTTGTCCTAGAACAACTGCTGACAATGCTGATCTCTCACAGTTTGAAACATAATTGTTGATATTTCTCAATCTTTTAATTTCTCTTTGCCTGTTTGTCTCATTCTCCAGGGCATGTTATATCCACAATACATATTTTTTTTTATCTTGTCCTCCATGGTTTTCTTGCTGTACAGTGTGTTCTTATTTGATGTACCCAATCCTACAAAATCTTTTTCTCATTGTTCTCAAAAACATGTCCTTTTCCCCATTTTTCCTTGTACCACATCCTATTTTCTTTAAACCTTTCTTTCTCCATTTGACTGCCAGTATATGTAGGGCATTATCATGTCTCCCCATAAACTCTGAAGCTGCAAGCTTTTTGCATCCTGATAACAAGTGTTTTACCATTTCCCTTATTTCACCACATAACCTGCAACTGTCTACTTTTACAATTCAATTAACTTCCTTCCAAGCTCTTGTTTTCATTATCTGTTCCATCATGTCAGATATAGATGCTGTCTTCCTAGGGTCTTTATTGCACTTCACCCACCCATAGTCCTCTTTTGTATGCCCCTTATTTCACATTGCATTTTCTTTTCCTTAAATTTCTTTAAAGGCATTCTTTGTGTTCCCTCTTGGAGTTCTTTTTTCCCCCTAATCATCTGTGAATGAAATCATGCAGTGGTAGACATGATGGTATACAAGATGGCAGTAGAAAATCCCAACATGCAAGTGGATGATGTACTTGCTGATGGTGTGAGTGCAAAGAATGGTCTCTACAACTACAATGAATTTACTCAGATTCAGCTTGTTACTGGCTCACTTGCAAATCTTCCAAGTGTTTTGAATGATGCTTTGCCAGCCTTGGTGAATCCAAATNTAAGGGGCAATCAAAAGAGGACTATGGGTGGGTACCCATAGTCCTCTTTTGATTGCCCCTTATTTCACATTGCATTTTCTTTTCCTTAAATTTCTTTAAAGGCATTCTTTGTGTTCCCTCTTGGAGTTATTTTTCCCCCCTAATCATCTGTGAATGAAATCATGCAGTGGTAGACATGATGGTATACAAGATGGCTGTAGAAAATCCCAACATGCAAGTGGATGATGTACTTGCTGATGGTGTGAGTGCAAAGAATGGTCTCTACAACTACAATGAATTTACTCTGATTCAGCTTGTTACTGGCTCACTTGCAAATCTTCCAAGTGTTTTGAATGATGCTTTGCCAGCCTTGGTGAATCCAAATTCCTCTGACACCAAAAGATACCTCTTGGCTGTACACTGCACATGACATGCATTTAGGAAGCACAATCATCTGAAAAGATCAATAAATTCTTCAATGGTGACAAAGTCTTTTACAAGCATGATGATAGCAGACATTGGCAGTGACTTGGAAAAGTTCTAGGTCAATTTGGTCTCATCCATATACATCAAGCTGGGAGATAAGGGTATCAGATTCTAACAGCTCCATACAGAATACTATTCTTGATGCTACAAGCAAGGAAAAGCAACATAAACAAGATCAAGTCAATGCTGCAAGTCAAGTTGATTCTACAAGCACTGAGATGGTTGAGCAGGTGGCTACCAATAATAGCATAATAAGAAGCAACACTTGCAACAACCAAATCAACCAAACAAACAGCAAAGAAAACCAGCAAAATAAAGAAAATAATTCACACCAAAGACTTGCTCAAAAATGTAAAGCTCTGAGTACATATATTCCAGAAGAAGGACCATGGCAATGTCCAAGCAAAGAAATGAATGTAGTTATGGTTGTGAAAGAATGCCAACCCATCAAGCCATCACTGAAGCAAAAAAAGTGGAACTCGTCATTTAGAGATAAATGGAAGTTTTTGGCATGGTGAAAGACAAAGGTCAGAAAGTTAACAGCACCTGATGGGTCACTACAAAGAAAGTCAACAGAGGTTCAACTAAAACCAAAGCAAGACTTGTGATATCGGCTTTTTAAGAAGAAGAAGAGGTATAAATCAATGCATGAATAGCTGCAATCAAACAATAGATATCATAGGCACACTTTTGCATGTCAGTAATTTTTTGGTCAATATTGGGCTCTAAGATTCATTGAGATTGTTGTTCAAAAAGTTTATACAAAATTCAAAGTTTGAAAGAAACAGCAAGGCAGTTTCAAAGACATTGGTTTAAATATCAACAAAACATCAAAAGACATATTTATCAACCAAGATAAATACACTCTGGAAATCAGTTACATAAAAATAAAAAAAGATACACAGACAAAGAACAGAACATTGAATGCCAGCAAACTACATATGTTGTAAGGTGCAATTGGCCAAATTCGATGCCTGAGTCCTCTAACCAGACCTGATATATACTTGATGCATTAGACCTTAGCATTGAGAAAAATAATGCATCAGTTGCAACACTTAAACATTCTAGAAAAGTAGTCAAGAAATTGAAGTCTTCAGCATTTGAGTTTATAATCAAACCAATGGCGAGCTCAACTAGACTGAAAATTTATTCTGATGCTTCTTTTGTAACCTTCCAAATTGGTTCTTCAAACACACAGGGATTTGTAATTCTACTCAATGGGAACAGAAATGCATGTCTACTAGATTGGGGACCAGTGAAAAGCAAGCATAAGGTTTCCTGGAAGCAGAAGCTGTAGCACTTAAAGAAATGATAAACAATGCCATCTACATTTGAAGTCTCCTATTAGAGTTTCTTTTAAATACTCTTCTTCATCAAAGTTATATGGAATATGATCTTTTGTTTTTGTTTACTTTTTATTCTGCAACTTCCTTTTACTAAAATAAAGTAAAAATTTTACTTTTTCTTACTTTGTTATGGTATTGCTCTGCAAGTATTTCCCCATGATTCTTCTGTGACTTTCGTACCCTCTAAAATGTGAAAAATATATTTTAAAGCAACTCAAGTTGAAGGAACAGAATTATGGGAATGATGTTTGCTGGACATGTTAGGATGTTATTTTTGTAGGCATTTGATCTAAGTACATTAACAATAAAATCATTTTTTTAGTAAATAAACAATAACTGATGAACAAGTGATTAGAAGTGAATATATAAGAAGGAAAACAAATAACAGTTATAAAATAGGGATTCAAAATGCAAGGGAAAATTATATTGGAAAATACCACCAAAAAAACAATTTCAAAACCTACAATATTGCTACCAGTTTTTAAAAAAATAAAAATAAAACCTTATCTTAAGTCTCTCTGTGCTAGGAGGGGCATAAGGCTCTGATATCACTTCTTGACTTAAATTGGTCAACAGCTGCACAGCAAGCTGTCCACCCAAGGACAACAGCACAGTAATCTGGTGGGTCATTTCTCATACACTTTCTAATTCCCTCACTGATCTTTTCTGCCATCTCTAGCATGGTCTTGTTGGAGATGTGTTGCTGCCATTTAATTTCAATATTCTTCTCAAACATATGATTTGAAAGGTATCCAGCCTCTGTTCTTCCCTCTTGGTCAATTTCCAGGTTTCACATCCATAGAGCAGCACAAACAAGGCAAGACTCATGAACAAAGAGGCTTTCATATTATGACTGATGTCACTGGCTTTCCAAATGATGAAAATTCTTAAATGTAAGAGCTTTATCCTGTCTTGAGTCATCAGGCTTCAATTATCAACCTGAGAATGAGGACTATCACTTGATATGGAGCTCAGAAAAAGCTTATGATTCAAGACATGATGAAGCTCTTACATCCATGACTTCCTCTGAGTCCATAAAGTTCAGAACTTTCAAGTTTCAAGATGTAAAGTCTCTTATCTGTGAACTGGCCAGTGCAACTCTCTGTCTGTCTGTCTGTGTTTGTCTATCTGTCTCTCTCTCTCTGACATCTGCTGCTGTACCTCTATCCTCATTAGCTGTTGCTCCCAGATATGCAAATTTCTATACTTTATCCACTTTACTCTCTCTTACCCTAAGCTTGTTGTCACTTTTGGTGTTTGTTTTCATGACTTTGCATTTCCTTTTGTTCAGCTTAAGTCCAATTTTCACAACTGTCTTCCAGTTTAGTGAATGATTAAATAAGTGTCTATTAAAACATCTAGTGTAGGTCTTGCCCAAGATATGATGGAGGGTCACACCATTAGCATTAGTGCAACACTAATTAATATGGACACACAAATGCAATTTCACATATCATTTCATGGCAACACTTATTTTCTTGATAACCAACTAATTAATAAGAAACAAGGACTGGGATAAGCCAATTTTATGGAACTTGTAGCTTCATAGTAGAACCTCAAAGCAGCTACACAAAAATTAAAAAAAACCCACAGGAAATATTAACCTTGTTTTGGTTCAAAGATTTTACTTTATTTTCTGGCAGTAATAAAAAAATTGTTTAAAAATTGGAATATGAAAGAGAGCAGATTTGGCCTAAGCTTACATATTAATTTTACCAAAGAGTTTGATAAGTTGTGATGACATCTCTCCTTTTACATGCTAACAGTTAAGCAACTCACAAGCACTTGAAAATTCAATTTGTCATTTGTTTTAGAATCTCAATGCCACCAAACAATTAAGGTGTAATTACTAAATGTTTTGATTGTTTTTGAATCCAGATTCATAAAGTTATTTCACAATTAACTTTACTGGAGCAATTGACTAATGTATTACAAATTACATCAAATGAGCCAAAGCTTTCTATTCTGTATGGCGTTTACTTAGATTATCAATTTGCAATGTCAAATATATTAAGCAACCTTTTAAGCTTGTCCTGAGTTGAATTGCTTTTTACAAAAGGTTAATAACCCACGTTTCTCTTCTGAGGTAAAGGTGAGTTTACCACGTTGTAACACAAAATACCAAGAGTCAAAAGATTAAAACAAATGTATCTCGAAACATCGAGGTGAATATTCTTTTAAATCAATTGGGCTCTGTTTTAAGCCAAAGAAACAACCTTATAGCAAATGATTTAGGATTCAAATAGCTAATCATATCAAAATAACATGAATAAGGACAGATTACCTTTCTTTTCACACGGTTTCTTTTCTTCTCACTTTCTTCCTTTAACTCCAAAGGACCTTGTGAATTATAATGACATGGACCAGTATGGCTCAACTTACTATCTTGTTTGTTGCTGCATTCTCCGTGTTGAGGCCTTGACTTTAAGTAGGGTAAGCAAACCTTAAACAGTCCTCTTCGTAGCTGCAGCTTAACCCCACTAGTGACACAATTAATCATTTGGGCTTGATCAACAAGCCAACCTTGGCCTACTTCTGCAATGACAGCCATTAAACTACTTGCTGGAAAGATTAGGATCACTAAGCAACTATTTTGATACAAGAGCTTATTCAAATATATACACACTTCTTCAGTAAGTATAAACAAAGTAAGTTGATCAGTGGCAAATGTGATGGGTATCGATGTTTCGGATACTTTAGCTGGCTTCACTTAGTCATAGCTATTGTATTAAAAAAAAATTGTTCTTCGAAAATGAACGAACATATGAACGTCTATTTTTTTCTGTTCTTAAGGTACTTTACGATGGTTAAAAAAGATACTCATGTAACAGGATACTAGAATTGAAGAGAAGCTACTCTCAGTACTGTCAGTACATTTATAATAACCACAGAATACTTCTTAGCTAGCTTTAATCCAACCTTACTGTATTATTCGTAAGTTCACTCAGTTCACACTGTGCTTCGAGAATTTCTTACGTGCTCTTAGCGTCATTCTGAAGGTCTTTCCAACCACTATTATTTTTGTGCAAATACCTTTTTAGTAGTATAGTTTATTTTCAAGACTGTCCGAGAAGATTATACAATTTCTTAAGCGTTTCAATCGCAACATGAATCTCTTTATTCTGCATCATGATTATTCAACACATCGCCATCGCTTGTTTTCTCGTCATTAGATGTTTCGTGTTCTTTACATGGGGATACTCAACCAATTATGAAAGAATGGTGTCCTCGTTGCATGGAGATACATATATATATATATATATATATATATATATATATATATATATATATATACAAAAGTGGAAAACACCGGGATCACACAAATTACCAAACTTTCACAATCTCAAATCTCAATTGCGGTCAACAGACAAATCTAGTATTGATGGAGATAACCTTCCTTGAAAAGTTACAGCTGTTGTTTCTTCTGATACCATAACACAGCAGACCAGCAAAATCCAGTTATATTCGAGGAACACATTGAAAATAAGAATAACTATTGATACTTTATATCTGTTATCCTTGGTAAATCTGACGTGTATATTTATATTTTTGTATACATTTTTGAGCTTTACCCAATAAATTCGTTTGAAATCAAATCGATATCATCGCCGATATAATTGATAAAATTTTTGTTTTGATTCAAAGTACTTGCAGCACCACATTCGATTATTATAACATGACTATATATTTCTTTTACTTCTGTGCACACTAAAAGTACACATTCACTACAAAATCCACAATCACAAGCCACAGCCGTTGTTTAGGTGGCTGAGCCGAATATGGTTGTGTCTTTTTTCGATGGCTTCGTTTTCTTAACAATAACACATTATTCATTCTTTTCTTTTTTTAAGATGCTATTTCCATGTACTAATAAGTAATGAAATCAAGAAAGCCAGATGGAAAATACTTGGACATGTTTTACGGTTGAATGAAAATACACCAGCTCAACAAAGTATGAAATTTTATTTTGAAAATGTTGACAACAGAAAGAAGTTTAGAGGTAGGCCTAGAACTACTCTCCCTGTGGTGATAGAGAAGGATATTAAAATTGCTAATGAATTGAATCCTGAGCTTATGAATATTAAAACCTTGAACTGTGTATATGACCTCGAATGTCTGAAAATGTTAGCTCAGGATAGAAATAGGTGGAAGGACATTGTAGGACTTGTCTGTGAATCTGGGTAAAGCGAAGAGCCGTGGATTGATCTATTAGCTCAATCCACCTCGCTCTAAGCTGGCCACCCCTTTTATATATATATATATATATATATATAGAGAGAGAGAGAGAGAGAGAGAGAGAGAAAGAGAGAGAGAGAGTTATGTCTCAGAAGTTCTGTGCTGCACTGACGAGCCCACAAAGGGCGGAACAGTACTATCTGCAGATTGAGTATATATATATATATATATATATATATATATATACTCAATCTGCAGATAGAAAAAAAAGAAAAGAATGAATAATGTGTTATTGTTAAGAAAACGAAGCCATCGAAAAAAGACACAACCATATTCGGCTCAGCCACCTAAACAACGGCTGTGGCTTGTGATTGTGGATTTTGTAGTGAATGTGTACTTTTAGTGTGCACAGAAGTAAAAGAAATATATAGTCATGTTATAATAATCGAATGTGGTGCTGCAAGTACTTTGAATCAAAACAAAAATTTTATCAATTATATCGGCGATGATATCGATTTGATTTCAAACGAATTTATTGGGTAAAGCTCAAAAATGTATACAAAAATATAAATATACACGTCAGATTTACCAAGGATAACAGATATAAAGTATCAATAGTTATTCTTATTTTCAATGTGTTCCTCGAATATAACTGGATTTTGCTGGTCTGCTGTGTTATGGTATCAGAAGAAACAACAGCTGTAACTTTTCAAGGAAGGTTATCTCCATCAATACTAGATTTGTCTGTTGACCGCAATTGAGATTTGAGATTGTGAAAGTTTGGTAATTTGTGTGATCCCGGTGTTTTCCACTTTTGTAT
>RDPX01000214.1:1310118-1327840 GCA_003991215.1 Morbakka virulenta
GATATTACACGATTTTGTTTTACTTAAATTCAGTTTTGTTTTGTTATTACTAAAAAACTGCCAGAGGAATTATTTCAAAATTTTTATTAATATTTGATTGGCAATGTCCCCCTGTCAAGTCAAACCTCTCCACTTTGAATTTCTTGGCCTTGCTCCTGCAAGTTGGGTAAGTGATACCAATAACAACATCCAATTAAAGGACTTTCAAATATTGGATGACCTAGTCTTACCAGTATGTGACTTAATAGACTCTTATACCACAATCAAACGGTACTTTAATCAGTCATCCAGATACCTAAGACAACACCGAGTAACTCTACAAGTAAGGGTATATAACGTTAACAATAACATATATAGGGTATAATAATATATATAATAATAACAACATTAAAAATGACCATTTCAATATTCATCTTAAGAATGTATGAACTAACAAATAAAATTTATTCAGTCTTTTTGAGGTCATTTGGTTGGTGAAGCAATAAATTCCTCCATCTTGTCTTTCTTTTGAGAA
Organism: Morbakka virulenta; assembly: GCA_003991215.1. NCBI lineage: Eukaryota > Metazoa > Cnidaria > Cubozoa > Carybdeida > Carukiidae > Morbakka > Morbakka virulenta. The sequence continues at coordinate 1,310,633 of RDPX01000214.1, forward strand.
CAATGACAAACAGGTAAACAGCGAAAGAGATCTTATCCTTTTTCTCTTTATGTTTTGTAAATATAGTATTATCTTTTTATTTAGAACGTGTATAAAGATTAAGTAAACTGTCAGGTGGGAAGTCCTCAGCTTGTTACCGAGAAACTGAAATAACATTTTTGTAAACAAAATTTTTGATTAACTTTTATTGGCAAACAGAAAATCAGACAGTTAATCTAAAGAAACAAAGATCATCGCCTACTGGGAACCTGTTATGGACATAATTGTTGGGGAGAATCATAGAAAATGGACCATAAAATTTTTTGGGTTGATATTCATTTGAAACACGTTTTAATAAATTTTTGGATATGATGGAGGTAACAACCGAGCAGTCCACCAGCCCCATTATTGGCCAATATATAGTACATGGATGCACAGGTATGATAACAAGAGCAAGGCTACTACAAAGTTATTATCTCGTTGCATAGAAGACATTGCTCATGGTGTTCAGAATTCTTTAATTGTTGAGAAGTTTAAGGAAATCAATAACCTTCATTCTTAGTTGAAATTCACTACTTTACAAGAAATTGATTGTACAATATCCTTTTTGGACTTAAGAATCATTCCATCTACTAGAATATTGGTGTCAATATGTTATGTCAAACCAAATGAAATAAATTTAATTTTGAACTTTCAGGCTTTAAGCGTTATAAAAGATCAGTGGCTACAAGTTTCTTTCACAGGATATGTTGTGTTTGTACAAGCTGAAATTTTATCACGACATCCTGTCAAAAGCAAATAATATTCTGGAAAAGAAGCATTACCATTTTGAGTTTTACATGCAGATCATAAGTGAGACTCTTGATAAGGTCTTGAAATTTGATGAAAATGACTGCTCCTACAAAGAGATCGATCTTCCAGAATACGAGGAAAAGCATACAATATAGAATAAAAGTAACTGTGGAATACGCAAAAGGCATAAAAAATGCAAGGCACTATGTAAAGTCGTAATAATTTTGAGGAAGCTAAAATCTGTATTACAATCACTCGCTCTTTCTTGTTTTTCCCCTTGACATCATCATATGTCAGTCGCCTCCAGCACTGTAACAGTGATAAGACGGAAATCGTCTGGCTCCACTGGTGGTAGGAGTGAACATCCTTAAAATATGTGGTCTGTCATGTGTTCCTGGCCACATTCACATAGTGGGCTGTCTGTTATACCAATCTTATGAAACCAGTTTTTAAACCTTACAGCACCTGACCTTAATCTATATAGCCGTAATCTCAGCTTGTAGCCTTGGCCAAAACTCTTGCTATAACATACTGGAACTATGAGAAAGTCCTTTAGTTTTGATGTAGATGACTGCCATTAAATAAACCGGGTCAAGTGAAGCCACAAATTGGCACTATGGTACTCGTCGCTGAATACTGGATTTTCTAAACAGTCTCTAAAGTTCTTTCGAGACTTTAAACGATGGTGTCTGCTAATATGATGTTCTGCCTCCTCACAGCTTTGGTGTACCAGTGAGAGTAGTTGTTGAGCTCTTCTCATTTCGGCTGAAGCAAGACCAAACAGTGCAGGAACATATCGACAGTGCAATTTAAGGTACATTCATTGATTATTATCATGATAGAGTTTGGAACAGTATCTAGCTTTTTAACATAAACACTTTTTGCCATACCAGTTAGCAGTATTCACCAGCACAGAGGGCTAAAGCACTCGATTTTTAAGTGTGGAGAAAGTTGCATTCCAAGATGTTCTTGCAAGTGTGCATAGCAGCACAAGCCTGGTATATGTCGTCTTGGCAGCCTTTTCTAGTTGTTTTTTGTATGTTAGGGTGCGGACCAAAGTAACGTCAAGATATACAGGGTTCTCTGTGAATGGTAGAAACTGGCCAGTAAATCTAATCTGATCTTCTGATGGGTCATCGAGTGATACAGGTGGAACAGAGAAGCTGTCGTTTTTGGTAAGCTGATACGTAGTGTCCAGTTGTTAGAATACTGGGCTATTGTGGACATATCTTGCGCCAGTTTCCTTTCAATGGTTTTAGATATCTCGTAGACACTGAGGTTGCTAGATTGTCAGAATGAAGGTACGTGTGACCATTTGTTGCTGACATATGGGAGTTGTAGATGTTGAGTATGGGCTTGTGGTCTCAGCATTGTGGTACTCCATTTTTTAGTTGTTTAACTTTGCTGCGGTCATTGTTGCTTGTTGTCAGAATAAAAGATCGATTAGGTACCATGTTTAAGAGTAGGGCAGCAAACGTGCGATTAGGCATGGTTTGAAGCAGCTTACTTTCTTACCCTTTACGTCCAACTGTGTCAAGCTGCGGTTAGATCAACAAGGATGTTACTACTTTTTTTTTTCTGTGGAAGGCATCCTCAATATCTTGTGTGAGACCGACAACTTGGTCTGTGGTTGATCTATATTCCAAAAACCGGCCTGTTCCTTTGGTACGGTATCTTGTACAATATCAGTTATTCTATGAAGCAGCAATCTCTCCATCAGTTTTTGTGGTATTGGGAGTATTGAGCTTGGCCTGAAACTTTGTTTCATTTGGATCCTTCGCTGGTTTGGGGATGGCGATTACAAAGTATTCATGCAATCGTTTTGGTAGTCTGTTGGTTTTCGAACATTGGGGGGAAAATGCTTGTAACCAAGACCTCATTCTGTGTCCCATGGTCTTGATGAATTCAAGGTAGATGGCATCAAGTCTAGCTGTTTTGCCAGCAGGAAAAAGATAATATAGTTGCATTCATTTCTTTATCACTGAAATCAAATGTCAGGTTCAGGTCAACTGTAGGTCTTCTTTTTAGAGTTGAGGTTAATTTTCTTATCTTATGGAGGACACTTTGTCTGGATTAAGTTAGTAGCTTTTTTGTATGAGTTGTTTGGCGATGGCATTTGCCGTAACAGGACATGCTCTAGGCTGTCTTCACTTTCAATTTAGTCAATATAGGGTTGCCCATGCCTTATGATTGGAGTGGTTGAAGTCCTTGTCATTGATCTTTTCATTCTACCATTCCTGCTTCATGTTGTTAGTGTGATTTTTAAGCTGTTCTGATATGCTATATGGAATATTTTTCTTCGGTATCTAAACTATGTTGTTGACAAACTGTGTGTACGTGGTTGCTACATTTGTTGAATCTGGATCGGGTAATTGAGTTATGCTTTCTCAGCTGCCTGATAGAAAGCATTCCAAATGACTTTTAGCAAGAGGACGTAGGAGGTTCACTGGGTACACCATTGGTTTGAGTGTAGATGCCATTGTTAAAGAGGAAGCATTTGTGAGAATGCTCGTATTAGATTCACTATACCGAAAGAGTTCAATGCAGTTCTTGAAGGGAATGATACATCACGTTTAAGAGAGGCCTCAACAATTTGTACGCTTGTCGTCGATGGGATTACTTAAGCATAATGATGTGACATCAAAGGATAATATGATTTTATCTGCCTGGATTCTTTGCTGTGTGACGAAGGCTGGAAAAGCAGTGCTATTATTGCACTGGTGTGGCTATATTTTTGTGTTTAAGGATAGGAGGTCATCTATGTAGTGTGAAAAAGAATGAAAGGGGCTTACAGTGTAAGCAACGATCAAACATATGGTAACACTAAGCTTGTGTAGTTTTGGTAATCCATAGACCTGTGGCAAAGAAGAATTACTGGATTTCAATTTGTGGTTGGTACAATTATCAAGGCAATCTTTTTTTGGTGATGCAATTGGTGTTTTGCTTAATTTGACCTTGACAGAGTTCATTGTGTCAGCCTTTACTGTGCAGTATGGCCCATTCTTGAGGTGTTTATGGCACTTTTGAATGAAGTCAGCCTTTTAAAAGATTAACATTGAACCATTATTCTTTAGAGTTTGGATGGCATTTTTTTCTTTTTCGCATGGTTATCAATGGGATAAAAGATTATTCGGATTGTGTTTGATTTACTGTTGGGAAGATCTATTATTTCTTTTTCAACTATTGAGACGACCTCCTTTGCCAGGATGATCTCAGGAGTTGCAGAAAAGTTTACAGCTTTCGCAAGAAATTGTTCCGTTAATTATAGTGTTCGACTAGATAGGTTCATAACCCAATGAGACTTGCTTGTTCGTTTTGGTGCTGGTGATAACTTCCGTTTCAGTTTCTCGAATTTCGTTGGATATTTTTCTAGTGGAGAGAAATCTTTGTTTGTGAGTATCATTCATTGGTGAATTTAGTTCCTGATAGTTTTCGGTTTTAGTCTGCTCGAAAGGAAGGATTCAGCTTCTTGAATATCTAGAGCAAGTCGTAAACATTTCCTGTGATTCAGATGAGTTCTTTCTTGAATTAGCTTGGAACTTAGAATAATTTGGAATAATTTGATTGTGTAGACATTTTAAGGAACACCGTTGACTATTGGTAAATTTAGCAATGTAATATTTGTTCTTTGCAGACGTTAGGAAGATTAAAAGCTATAATTTTTTTACGTTACTCTAATAATCATGAAATATATTGTCTTCGTGGACTCAGTGAAGAAGCCGTAGATGTCGCAGTTTTATCAAGTCTTGAGTCATAAGCTCTTTCCAAGTTACCTTTTGAGAGATGCTTCTCCCATCGTCAGGGCGCTGAAGTAACTACGTAAGGCTGTTTTATGTTTTGATAATAAGGCCTTCGTGTAGACAGGGATCAATGTCTTTACAACATAGGTAAGGTGCCACTCTCCCCAAAGAGATATTCATTTCTTTCATAACATCAACCATCAACATCAACAGACCAAGTCTCTTTTAAAGTAAGGAACACAGTAGTTTACAGACTTCACTGTAAGGACTGTCATTTCTCTTGATTTAGTGAATCAAAGCCTTCTTTGAGCCAAAGAGAAAAAGAGTAGGAGAAAGCTGTTAAGAAAATGGTGACACCAAGAGTTATAAAACAGCGGAGCACAAATGAACACAAGAAAAATGATAAGATAAAGAAATTAAAACAATCACAAGAAGATTGAAAGAAATAATCCATTCACTATACCACTGCAATTAAGTCAACAGAAATTTAACTTCAAGCCTAAATAAACTAACTGAAATAGGTATGACGCCACTCCTCCAAAAAACCCAATACATGTCTACACATAGGTCCTCATTGTCGAAGTATAAAACGGGAGTACTTAAAAATGTAGTCTGACGATAGAAGGAGTATCTCTCAAAGCATTGCCCAGAATACGCTTGCGACTTATGGCATGGCAAAGCTTCTGCATCAGAAGGTTGTTTAACAAAGTGGAAGGGTCAGCAAATATATTTTTTTCCATTAATTTGTTTTCGAAGGAACCAACTAGTTAAATTTTAAATCAGTGTCATTCTCAGGTTTATAATAAATATGAGGAAAAAAGGAGGGCTCAGTCATGTTTTCCAAATATATTAAATTCCATCGCAATTGAAAAATAATAACATTATATAGAAGTCTTCTTAGCCACCATTTGTTGTTTTTCTGCTCTTTGACTTTTTATTTCAACATTACTTTTGACTGATGCTTTGATCTACTGTTCTAACTGTATTTTGTAGACAATGGAACAGCAGTCTAATCTTTTGTGATCAGTTGTTTAAACAAACCAGTCCTCATGGATTTATGGTTTTCTTAATAAAATCAAGCGCAGGCTGTTGTCTTGAAGAATTGAGTGTATATACACAGGTCCATAAGACAACGAGCTCAACAGCATAAATGTTGTACTAAAAGTCGAAATAAACCTATTGTTTACAAGGAGTACGATCAAAAAAGGCCTCATATTTTCTAGTTTATACCATATTAAAAGGGTTTAATAGAAGGGGGAAACACACCAACGAAATGCAGTAAACTGTACTTACTTACTTTATCGTCTTCTCACCCTGTGATGCATAGGGACGTCAGCAGAGCTCGCCACCTTGTTTTATCGGCAGCACACCTTCACAGGTAGCCCTTTGTCCAACCCTGTTCTTTCATCTCTCTATGGAACATCCTTCTCCAGGTCTCCTTGCGTCGTTAGGAGCACATGTCCTATCCATCTTCATTGCTGTATCTTGACCTCCTGGGTGATAGGTTTGGCAGGAATACTATTGTGCAATTCACTATCACAAATCTTTCTTGGCCAGACGACGTTATGGACCCTTCTGAGACATCTTTTCTTGAAGACTTCTAGTTTCTGGCTGATAGTGTTTATCATCTTCTACGACTCTGCATCTTTCAAGAGTGTGCTCAGCACAATGCTCTTGAATAGTCTTACCTTTTTCTTTCGTAGTGATGTTCTTGACCCTCGAGGCATTTTTTAGTCTGAAAAGGCTTGGCTAAGTTTTAAAATTTCTGTCTGATTCCAGTCAGTGTCTCCACTCTTGGTTTACTTGGAACCCAGGTAGATTAAGTGTCTTCAATTTCCTCTTCATCCAATGCAGCAGGTGAGTCTCTTCTGTTGTTCATCCCCGTGGTGCTTGGTCTTGCAGATGCTGATCTTCAGGGCAATCTTTTTGCCGCTTCCAACATCTCAACTGTTACCTCGTCAATCCCCGCTACCTTTCCATTTTTCGTTGTCTTGATCGGTGTCTTAAATTCTTCAACAGTTGATGGTTCTATGGTAATTTTTCAGTCTTCTTCTGCAGGCGGTATGTTGATAATCTCTGTATACCCAGGTCTGTTAAAAACATTCACAAAGTTGCTATTTCAATCACCTAATCTTCTCATCTTTACTAGACATTTAGATGCCGCACTTGTCTTTCACAGGGCGTTCGTTGTTGTCAAAATTTCCTCTCAGTGTCTTTGTAATTTATTTTGAATATTTTAGGTCCTGTCTTGCCATTGCCTCTTCTGCCATGTCTGCCACTCTCTCTACATCCTGCTTCTTGTCGTTTTTGGCCAGCTTCTTCACCTTTTTGCCCAGCTCAAGGTATTTCCCTCTGCGCTTATTTATTCCTTTCAAATCTTGTAGACACAATCTTTTGTTTCACTTCTTTCATCTCGTTGGGGTTTTTTTTGCCATATTTCTGCTAAGATCCACTTCCCCTTCCTTTTCTTTTCAAATTCCAGAACTATCTCTCCAACTTCTCAAAAAACTTGAATGAATCGGTCAACATCCATCCCTTGGTCTATCCATGTATTCTGAAGCGGTATCCAGCTTCCTGTCTAATAAATTGCGAGATGGTTTTTTCCTTTAATTTTGGCGAGTCAATCCCTTTTCCTCTCTCGTATCCCTTTCTTGTCTTGCGCAGCTACGTGTAACGCTTGACACAACAAGATTATGATTACTGGGGATATTAGGCCATCTGCAGACCGTTACGTCCTGTAGTGAGGTTTTCAACTTTCAGTTAGTCAGGGCGTGGTTAATTTGATAACGGGTGATTTCCCCATCTAGAGATGTCCAGGTTGTCTTATGGATAGCTCGATGTTTGAAAAATATTTATCCTATGACCAGGTCATGTTCTTGAAAGAAGTGATACATGCATTCTCCATTCCTGTTGATGTCTCCACAACCCTGTCTCCCCATGACACACTGTCTTCCTCTGTTCGCATTGGTAATGTTTTGATTTACATCTCCGATGACTCGGGGTATGTAATAAAACTCGACTTCGCCTGTTGAAGCTTAAAGTTGTCTCTAGAAAATGTTTTTATCACCCTTCTCTGTATCTTTAATTAGGGCATAACAAACTACAATAGTTACATTGTTGTTGTTGTATTTTGAGTTGCCTCTGACCTTCATACGTTGAGGACCTATTAGCTTCCACTCTGACAAGGTCTTCTTCATCCTCTTGCTGACAATCAGGGCAATTTCCTCTGGTGGTCTGCCTGAATACAATGTTGTGTGACCAGATGCTAGCTTCCGTTTTCTATCTCCTTTCCATATTGCTTCACTAATTACTAAAAAGTCTAACCGGTACACATTGGACGCCTTTCCTTCCTGGACCATTGGAACCTTGTCCTTTGTCCGCGCTTAGAACCTGCAGAGTTTCATAAAAAGCTTTAGGCGGAGTCTCCGTAAACTGTAGGATCATTGAGTGTAATGGCTAACTATCTGTAATTTGTTGTAGACTGAGATCTTTTGTAATTGCTGTGCAATGCAGGACTAGAAGTGGATTTAGACAAAAATAATGCTGAATTTAAAACTTGTTGTGCCTCTTTTTTATAGCGTGACAGCCAAGTTGCTCAATACCAGGGGTTCCCAACCTTTCCCGTCACGCGACACCAAAATTTAAGCCTTTGAAACAAGCCACCCCAGCGCTTTATTTTTATGAAATTTCTCAGGAAAAGTCATCAAGGCCAGTATGAAATTGCACATACATGTACTTGGATGTAATAAATACATGTATAATAGCTATGTACTCGATTGTCAAAGGTAGCAACACCATACTTACCGCATCAATGTGAGCCTTGAGATTGTGTCGATGCGCACAGTCTGGAGTGGCCGAGGAAAGAGCACATCGCATGTCCGCTGATACATCTAAACGACTGCGATACTTTGTCTTTATTGCGACCAACATGCTGATGCCCTTTTCGCATAAATACGATGTCCTAAATTGGACTAATATGTACCGTGCTTGCTTGCTACATTTTGGATAGATGTCTTTAACACGAATCCAAAAGTCTGATAAAGTATCCAGAGAAAACATAGATTTTATAGTTCTGTCGTGTTTTAACTCAAGCAGCTCTTCAATATACTCATCGAGGTTTGAGTCGATGTAATCCACATTGAACGGATTTCTAATCCAATCATATTTTTCAACAGCAAGATCTGAAAAATATGATTCGAAGCTTAATTTCAAGCTCTGCAGGTGACAGCTCACAATCTTCTTGCATCCAATATTCTCATTGCCTGACGCCAACAGGTTGTTTAGAGTTGGAAAAGCTGTAAAATTTTCTTTCACAACACACTGTTGCCAATACTGTAATTTGGATACAAAGGCGGAGCGTTTGTCGTGGAGGGTGAAAACAGTTTTGTCCTTGCCCTGTAGTGAAGTATTAAGCTCGCTTAACTTGGAAAATATGTCACAAAGGTAGCTCATAAGTAGAACTTTTTTGTTATCCGACAAGAATTCCAAGTGTTTGTAAGCCTTGATCTATGTTAAATAGCTCTCTAGCTCACCACGTAGTTCGAAAACACGAAGCACGACATTCCCACGAGATAACCATCTGACTTCAGTATGGTTGGAACCTAACTCTTGACAGAGTTTTGTGAAAAGTCGTGGTCGAAGCGAACTTGTTTTTACAAAGTTTACAAGTGCCACAACTTTAGTCAGAACACATGAGAGTTCAGAATTCAACGATTTTGAGGCTAACTGTTCTTGGTGCATTACGCAGTGTATCCACTTACACTTGGGAGCTTTCTCACGTACGAGCTTTTGAAGTCCCTTCTTTGTGCCTACCATAGCGGGGGCTCCATCTGTACAAAACCCCAGTAGTTTATCCAAAGGTATACTGAAAATATCTGATGCAGTTTCGCGCTCTAAAATGGTGTGACAAAACAAAAAGTCTTCTTCAAATGTTTCATGCCAAATATAGCGAACGTAAACTAATAAGTAGGCTTGCTGGCCTTCTGTACTGCAGTCTGCTTGAAGGCTGAATCCTTCTGTTACTCGTAATCTATTGATGAGAGTTTGCTCCTGACTCTCGGAAATAAGCTTAATTTGACGTTTCACAGTTTTATTAGATAATGGAACAGCCATCAATTTAGTCGCTTCTGCATCTCCAATGACATGTTTAACCATAGAAATCGCTGCCGGAAGAATTAAAGATTCTGCAATCGTATCTGGATTCTAACACTTGGCAATTTGATAACTGACCTCGAACGATGCTTGAAGGGCTTTTGTCGCTGTGCTGGCAGTTGCAGTAAATTGTGCAGATTGCTTCTTCTTCTGGCTGAGCTTTTGTTGAAAATAGGACAGTGGTTTTCCAATAAGCTCCGGGTGATTGGGCTTCAGGTGTCGTTCCTACTTATTTCGTTTTAAACTTTCGGATGATAAAACAGAAAGACAAATGAGACATTTTGGCTTTTCAACCTGGTTTTCAATAATGCTAGTAAAACCAAGATGAAGGAAATCGTCCTGATATTTTCTTTTCCTCTGAACTTTAGTACTACCACTAGCATTAGTAGAGCTATCAGTAGTTTCTTTTGATGAAATTTTGCACAAGAACTTATCCATTGCGACTAGATAGCAACAACAACTGATCAGTGATTATGCTATCATAGTAGCGAGGAACTTGAACCGTTGCAAGGAGTCTGAGATTGTCAAATTACAGCCAAATGTTTTCGATTGTGGTTTGAGATGGGTAAATCAACATGGCGCTAATTAAATCGTTATGTGTAGTCTGATAGTCTCCAAATAAGTGCGAAATGTTTGCAATTGCGGTTTGAGATTGATGATTCAACATGACGCTACGTCGTAAAGCACTAGTTACAATCCTTTGAGTTAAATTCACAACGTACAGCTTGCACAGTTGCAAGCATTCAGTGACGGAGTGAAAATTAAGGGAGCCCGTCTTATCAACACTAAAGCATGATGTTGTTTTATTAAGTTTTTATTAAATTTAGACATGCTTTAGCCATACAATCTGCAAAAAACAATAACACTTGTAATTGAGTTGTAACAGCGTCTTGAATTCATGTCCTATACAAGATCTCGTCTTTCACCCCGCTACCCCATCCTAGCATCACGCGACCTCAATGGGGTTGCGACCCCAAGGTTGGTAATTATTGCTCTAGACCAATTCTATACAGGCAACGAACTTATACCCGTCAGTTAAATTTTAGAAGAGCCTTAAGAAGAATGGCGTGTGGTCGTCCATTTTCTCTAGCTCCGTTTTACGATAAATTGAGTAACTGAGATTCAGGCCTTATTTTCCCCCAATAAATTGGATTACTGCCCAAAACATTTCGACATACTTAAACACGAATATACCGTAGTCATTGACAAATACATTACATTCTAAAAGATTGTTTTATTAGCTTACATTTTTTTATGTGTAACCTCAGATTTCTTTCATGGATGTTTGTCCCCTTAAATATAAAATAAATATGATTTCTGTTGATTTTTTTATATCTCTTGATGTCTGAGGCCGTTGGCAGTAATTTCTTTCCACATTTCGTGCTTGTTGCGTTCAAAATGTCAATTATTGATGAATCTATTCATTTCGACGGACAGTTGTAAATGGCTTTAAGGCCTTCTCTTCCACTACTCCTTTTGATATTTCTAGTTTTCGATTATCAACACGAATATTGCTAGATTGAAAAGTTCCCATGCTTACCATTATGTATATTCTTCTGGCTTGTGCCGACCCTAAATGCTCTTTAAGAGTAAGCAGACGCTTTCCTAAACAAAGCTTTTTAATGTTAATTTTCACAGAATAATTGAAACCAATTAGAGAGAAGAAATAAAGATTTTGAAGCAAATATGTCGAGAAAACAGTTAATCATCTCGACAACCCAATATCTAGTGTTCCTTCTTCTAAGAATCTGCTTTGAGAGAGACACCTTTAAAACTCAGCCCTACTTAAAAAGAGAAACACTTTAGAATAAAAACTACTTTGCAGAGACGGCCCTGTCTTCTATTTTGGTGACTCAAAACGTTTAAGTGTACAAAAGTTACAGGGGATAAATGAGCTATTCAACCAGATGACACTGGAAATCAAGAAATAGTGGAACACTGATTAATAAAAGATTGCACCCTTGACTGAGTAAAAAAAAAAGAATTCTAGACAAGAAAATCAGTACCATAAAAAGAACAACAAACACCAACCCATTCAGCATTCAACACACCACAACAATTACATCAACAATATATCTTACAATCTCCCAAATATGTGGCTTTTAGCACTAAAGAAAACCAATACACAATAAACACAACATAGATATTGTGCCATTAAAAACAACTGATCTCTGTCAACCCGAATGTCCGCACCCTCAAAATATAAAAGAGCTGTACCTAGTTATTTTTAGTAGCCTGAAGATGCAGATGTATCTCTTGAAACGTAGTTTTTCATGTAAAGTTAAGGTGCAGACGAAATTGTCCAAAGCTATATCTCTCACACCTAGTTAGATGTTGATAAGTATCATTTTTAGATGAAATACTTTCTTCTTGTCTGTTAATTATAAAACAGAGATTTGTTGCGTAGCTTATATATGCCATAAAATTTTAATCCATTTCCAGATAAGTTTTTAATTACACTGGTGAAATACTGGCTAGAATATAAAAATAAAAGAGAAATTTACAATTTATTCTAATACGTCATTCTGATATATGATATATTTTTCGTAAGCGAGCATTTGTGTCAGCTGGGACGAATGTACAAAGACTTGGCATCATTTTTCTACTTTCAGTAATGTCTTTCTTAATTGATGAACTAGGGCAGTCTCAGTTTGACCACAACACCATAAATACTATGTGTATAATTTTTTCAACAAAATTGTCTACCAGGCATACCTTTGAAACAACATCGATACTATACATACATGAATAGTTATAGAGTTTCAAATTGACAGCGTAAAAGTTTGGGCTGAAAAAATCATTAATTTATAGTAAAGTGCTGATGACTATGTTGCTATTCAAAATTTGTAATTAATATACTCTCAGACTGGGGCATTTTGAAGGATTAAAAGGAATGATTTAGTCCGAAAGGAAAAAAGGCATCTTCCAGGCGTCCTTGAAGGCAGGAACGCCCAGGAGAAAAAAGCAGAGATAGAAAAAGGAGAAGAAAAACCAAAATGAGGCAACCAATTAAACAGCCTACATTCATAACTATGAACTTTTTTTTATCATAATGGATATATTTTCAAATGTTTTTTCGTTAATGGAATGATATGTTGCAACAGAATTGCGATGACACTGAGATGATAGCAATATTTTTAAAGATATGTCTTACTCTTTGTTAGGTTTAAAATCCATCAATTCAATATTTTTCTTCTCTGACTTTTAAATCAATCAATACGCATATCCTCTGTTATGGGTTTGTACATTTTTGTTCAGACTTGTGATAAACTTTTATCTTCTGTTTTCTTTGCTTCTTTTACCCTCATTCTTTCTTGCATTCGTCATTTCTTTCACTCTTTGACATTTCATTTTATACCACAGAAGCTTCTTCTTTTGGTTTCGGCCTCTCCCATTAAGTTTCGCCACAGCGGATCAAGGTACCTCATTTTGTACTGTCTGTCGCATCTTCCTACTGTACACCTGCTGCCCTCATATCCTCAGTTATATTGTACATGTATCTCTTTTTTGGTTTTCCTCTCTTTCTTCCCCTTGGCCCATCCATTTCCAACATTCTCCTTCCAATATATTCTTCTTCCCTCCCTCTTCCTCCCGAACCATCTGAGCCCGGCCTCCCTTTGCTTGTCTCCCAATCTCCTTGCGTAGGCAGCACCCGTTTTATTCTCGTACTGTATTCTGCACAGCCGAGTGACCCAAAAGGAGCACCGAATCATTCTTAGGTCTGCGACTTCTTGTTCAAGTTCCTCCTTTTTTAGATGACGCCACTTACTCTAGTCCAAACAGTAATGCTTGTCTTACAACTGTTTTGTAGATTTTTCTTCCTTGACGTATTTTCTTTTGCAAACGGTGTAGTTAACTTGCGTGTTTCTCCCTCGGCTTTTATAGGTTATTCTCTGCTCTCCTATTTTCCCCAAATGATTTTTCAACATTGTTATCTCTACTCTCTTTCCAAAGTCAGCTACCCTATGTCCTCCTTGGTTTCTCTTACCGTAGTCATGCCTTCCTATTACATCTTCGTCACCTCTGTACCATTTTTCAACATGTCCATCAGGATCCGTTTCGATAACACTTCCCTATCCTCTTGGTATTCTCATGATTGTGGTATTCATGCCCTTTCAAAATTCTTCTTTCCCTTCCTGTGGACATCTAGGTCGTGGCCTGTTTGCAGTAACTGCATTTACCGTTTGGCCTTTCATCTGGAATATCATGCTTATCACCCTGTCAGAAGCCCTTTCTAACTCCACCATACCCTCTAAATAAGTGTCTTTTACAACCATGCCTACGCCATACCTTTCGTTTTCCACTACATGGTAGAATAAATTGTACCCATATCCAAGGTGGCTTGATCTGTTAGTTTTTTTGCAAGGCAGGTTTGTTCAGACCTTACCTGTCACAGAAACCTCATTGTTTATTTTACTGAACATTAGTTAAATTGGTGAAGAGCTGGAGTATAGCTGTACCTATGCTTATTCTTCTGAGAAGTATGATAGTCAGTAAGAAAATATTTTGTCTCCACTTAACCATAATTTGTTGGCCAAAGACTTCTGCACAAGCTTGCATAACAGAGCCATTTGTGACCGCCAATTTTGACTTTATTTGTTGTTGTTGTATTTCTTTGCTGGTGAGCATGCAACCGAGGCTACAACAAAATCGAAAATGTCGGCAGCAAAGCGTCGAAGAAAAACTAAAGTCAAGGAAGTTTTACAGGTTTCTCAGATTTTTGTGCTACCTGACAATGTTATGCTTAATGTGTTTCAATTTCTTGATATCTATGCCCTTAGCAATGCATCAAAGACCTGTAGGAAATGGTTTTCCTTGTCCAAAGATCCAGTTCTTTGGAAAAGAGTTGATCTTCGAGGCAAAACGATTACTTTGAAAAGTCTCTGGAAATTATCGCGTGCGAGGTATTTATTTCTTATTTCCAGCTTGTNCTTTGTAATGAACGACCAGCTATCAAGAACATCTGCCTAGAGCTAACCATATCTAGTAGCTCGCGTTTAAAAATCCCCCTACACACGGTTTAAGATTTCCCTACACCCGGGTTCCCTCCGTCTTCACTATTTTACACTTTGTTCTACTATTCTCTTGCATCTCTTCTTGATTGTGATGCTAACTTTGCATACTACAACTTCATACTGTGCAGTTACTCACTCTCCTCCCAAGACGTTGTAGCCACTAACTTCCTTGACGTATCTTCTTTTGCAAACTGTGTAGTTAACTTGCGTGTTTCTCCCTCCGCTTTTATAGGTTATTCTCTTCTCTCCTATTTTCCCCAAATGATTTTTCAACATTGTTATCTCTACTCTCTTTGCAAAGTCAGCTACCCTATGTCCTCCTTGGTTTCTCTTACCGTAGTCATGCCTTCCTATTACATCTTCGTCACCTCTGTACCATTCTTCAACCTGTCCATGAGGATCCGTTTCGATAACACTTCCCTATCCTCTTGGTATTCTCATGATTGTGGTATTCATGCCCTTTCAAAATTCTTCTTTCCCTTCCTGTGGACATCTAGGTCGTGGCCTGTTTGCAGTAACTGCATTTACCGTTTGGCCTTTCATCTGGAATATCATGCTTATCACCCTGTCAGAAGCCCTTTCTAACTCCACCATACCCTCTAAATAAGTGTCTTTTACAACCATGCCTACGCCATACCTTTCGTTTTCCACTACATGGTAGAATAAATTGTACCCATATCCAAGGTGGCTTGATCTGTTAGTTTTTTTGCAAGGCAGGTTTGTTCAGACCTTACCTGTCACAGAAACCTCATTGTTTATTTTACTGAACATTAGATAAATTGGAGAAGAGCTGGAGTATAGCTGTACCTATGCTTATTCTTCTGAGAAGTATGATAGTCAGTAAGAAAATATTTTGTCTCCACTTAACCATAATTTGTTGGCCAAAGACTTCTGCACAAGCTTGCATAACTGAGCCATTTGTGACCGCCAATTTTGACTTTATTTGTTGTTGTTGTATTTCTTTGCTGGTGAGCATGCAACCGAGGCTACAACAAAATCGAAAATGTCGGCAGCAAAGCGTCGAAGAAAAACTAAAGTCAAGGAAGTTTTACAGGTTTCTCAGATTTTTGTGCTACCTGACAATGTTATGCTTAATGTGTTTCAATTTCTTGATATCTATGCCCTTAGCAATGCATCAAAGACCTGTAGGAAATGGTTTTCCTTGTCCAAAGATCCAGTTCTTTGGAAAAGAGTTGATCTTCGAGGCAAAACGATTACTTTGAAAAGTCTCTGGAAATTATCGCGTGCGAGGTATTTATTTCTTATTTCCAGCTTGTAAATGAAACATCTAAGTTACTTTCGACTCATTGATATTGCAAGTAACTATTTTTATTTTAGTTGTAGCTTCGAAAAGGAGGAGCAACATTGCTACAATTCTGTGTCTTTCTGGGTCTGTCTTTATCTGTCAACTACGTTGCCTTGCAGCGGAATTTCAGGTGTTTTATGCTCAATTGACATTGTTTTGCTGCTTAACGTAATTCCTCCAAGGCCTGTCTTTAAATTTTCTTACAATTACAACTGTCCCCACATTTTATCTGCCTTTTGTGACACAGAGCAGACAGATAACAATTTTTAAATCCTCGGGCTATTTATGATATTGCAGCGATATGTCAAGAACTTGAAATGGGACTACGAAAATAGAGTGTGTGTTGTCGTGCTTTGTTACTTTTATGTAAGGAATTTACAGTAAAGCCCCAACGTAAAATACTGAACACAGAATTGGTACTTCTGACAATTAAGTTAAAGCTTGTGTACATATTAACTTAAAAGTACATATGTCCTGAAAGTACAACTGAATTAGGATCCAGAAATATGGCAACAGCATTATTATATTTGCATCCCTGAAAAGTTCAGAATGTAAATTTGTCAATTTGGACAAGTTTCAAATTGTAAATAATCAATGTGAAACTTTATGAAACATTTTCAAACCAATACTTATTTGAGATTACCTCCATTTCAGTCAAAAATACCCAAGTGATTGCCAAATGGGCCCTTGGGGTTTAAGTGTAGCTTTAGATTTTTTCTGTCCTACAAATAGAAAAGAGTTTTCCAAAATGTACATTTGTGGCTGTGCAAGCTTAATCAGTAAAAAATTTTGAAGATTTTCTTTTCCTGTAAAGGTCAGTTTAATGAATTAAACCACAAATGTATCCCAAAAAACAAGATATGTTTAAAAACAAGCGTCATGAAAACCACTAATGGGCCAAATTAGTAAAATAAGTAATGACTTCTGCTTACAAATAAGTAATGACTTCTGCTTACAAATAAGTAATGACTTCTGCTTCTGGCTGGGGTCAGGTGAATTTTTTTCATGATGTTTTGTATTCGTACACATTGCACATTATCATTACTTAATCAGGAAAACTGTCTTTCAAGGCCTATACATTTAAAATTAACATGAGTGTTGCATGCAAACAGTTCATTATAGCAAAGTATTTATTAATTTTGAAGTCTACCAAGACCTCTAGAAAATTAAGTGAATCAGCATTTTGTTGATGTTATTTTGCAAAACCAAAGAAGGTGAATAAGTT
>RDPX01000214.1:1330197-1341140 GCA_003991215.1 Morbakka virulenta
AATGACAGTTAAATCAAAAGGCTGCCCTTTCAGCTTGACAAGCAGAACTCTTTCTGAAAGGGCCCAATATCCAGAAACACATTTACTCAGGTCTTTGTCCAGAATCATAGCAACTCCTCTTTTATGCTTATCTCCTCCAGAGTATATGACCTTATGTCCTTCCATGTCGAAACATCCTGTATCAGTCCATCTTGTTTCACATAAACCCAGCATATTAATATTCAGTCTTTCCATTTCCATTTTCACATTTGCCAATTTCCCTGCTTGATACAAAGTGCATACGTTCCATGTACCAATTCGTAGAGTGGTTTTGTTTCTGACAGTACCAGGCTGATGGTCTGGTCTCACCTGTCAACTGAGTGTCCCTACCGAGCAAGGTGTTGATGGCTGCATGGTCATCAATCCCATTCACGCTGTTAGCATTAGACATTAATCTGTGCATTGTCATGATTCTTCTAGGCAGGATACAGTGGTGGTTTGCCATTGCCTTCCACCGGCAGATGGCCACTCATACTAATGTCTCATTTGTGCCCTCAGCATACCACAATGCACGTGCAGGTTACACTTTCATTACCATTGGTCTAAGTGGTGACTCTTCTGCCAACTCTGTCGTTTCCTGACTTCATGCGCTTCAGTGCGAGACATGCACTTCTCACCAGTGACAAGTTGTTGGCTACCCTCATGTCGTTTAGCCCACCAGCTGAAGTGGTTTACCAGGGTGTGGCCACTGCCACGCACAGGCAGCTACTTGGAGCCAGACATGAGAGTTGGGTACCTTCAGGAGACCTGTAGGTCCATCGCCCGGAGGCCAGCTGATAGTTGCTACTGGATGGTACTCCGTCCGGACACCCCTACACCCCTGATATAGAACAAACAAAAGAATAAACATTAAGTAAATTATTACACGAAAAGAAATAATTATACAATACTGAAAGGTACAGAGAAATTAGATCATTACACTTTCCATCTGCATTTTGTGTTATATGCAAGCACTGGGTGCATAAAAATTGCAGTGGGATAAAAGGAAGGTTGTCAGAAAACTCTCGTTTTCACTGCAAAAAGTGTGAGAGTGGAGATCGAAGTAGCAGTCTTGAGATTGAAAATGTGCATCTTGATGGTGAAAAATTTGTGGAGACATTCTGTTACCTTGGTAGCAACATAAATGCCAGTGTAGGGGTGGAGGCAAGTGTGACTGCAATGGTGAGGAGGATTGAGTAAGTTCTGTGAACTATTGTCACTGCTAACCAGTAGACTTATATCTTCTCCAACCAAAGGCAGAATCTACCAGGCTTGTATACAGAGTGTTATGATATATGGTAGTAAAACACGGCCAGTAAAAGCTGAAGATCTGCTGCATGGAAAGAAATGACATGAGAATGATTTGGTGGATGTGTAATGTAACCCTGAAGGATATGTATCCCAGGAAAAGATTAAGGTTGGATAGCATCAATGAGTGCATGCAGAAAAGACCACTTCGTTGGTTTGACTATGACATGATTGGGTGAAGAAGTGCATATCAATGAAAGTGGAAGGTGCTGTTATGAAAGGGAGACCAAAGAATACAAGGGGGGAAGTAATCAAATTGGATTTGAACCAAAAGTGTGTCACCAGATATCTACTAAAGAACAGACTAGTCCTGGAAGTCCATTTTATTAAACCATTCAACACACTCCAACATGTAAAATGGATATAAAACCAAATGATGATGATGTTAATGATCTGCATGCCCTCACTTTTCAAAGGAGGTCTTTGGAGGTCCCACAACTGCTTGTGAGCCATATTTTATTGCTGTAAGTTCTAATTAGAATTTGGTCATGAGTGGCTGTTTCTTTCAGCAGTGCATGTATTAAATGTAAATTGAGAGGTGCAATGCTTAGCTTCCTTCTGAACTCTGTTACAAGAGCACATATAGCATGGAAAATTTGACACTATATGCAATTTTGCTATCCATGATCATTCAATTGTCCAAAATTCGACATATGCCCTCCCATGTTATGATTACAGCCTCCCTTCACCTTAGTATACTGTCTATTAAACTTTGGCAATACTCCTTCAAGATTTCTCTAACCCAGACCTCTTATCACTCTAGCCAACTCGGAAGCACTTGATGGTTATTGTTCCAACACTTTAACCTTCAATATTGTCCACAAGTTTTCAGTTGGCTTGAGGTCAGGGCTATTTCCCAGCCTTTCGAGCACTTTGGCTTTGTTCACAGCCAGAAACTTGATTGCAACTTTGGAATGGTGGCATGGCACTCCATCCTGCATGAAAACATCTCAGTTATGGACTTCCATGTGAAGTTTGAGTTTGCCTGACAACAACTTGGCATTCTTTGGTCCATTCATAGTGGTTCCTGGGGTCAAAAAGTGGAGACCACTAACCAATTCTTGGACATTACCCCCCAAATCATCTGACTTGGACTCCTGATGTGGCACTTGCACACTGAGAACTGTTGAAGGGTAGAATTTTCTGAGAATAATACCCTTCCCCACTGTGCAGTCCTCCAGTGGCGATGTTTCAATGCAAATATCAGGCACGTAGCTTTCATCACATGAGTAAGCCTCGGGTTTCTTGCCAGTTTGTAGGATTTCAACTGAAATTTTTTCGATAAACGACGAGAAACTGTCAGATGAGTCACTTTGCATCTCCTGCAGTAGATCTGCCCCGATTTTCTTCATGGAATTGTTGGAGACCTGATGACCATCCTTTTCATCAAGATTTCATTGTGCTTGATGGTGCCTCTAGGTCTTCCACTTCTCTTCCAATCCTCATAGATTCCTAATTCTTTGTAGTTGACGATTGCCTGATGCATGGCTGACTTGCTGACACTCAATTTCTTGGCAATGTTGCATTCCATCAACTTTTGACTGTGTAGGACTATGATTCAGGTCCTCTGAACAATTGTCAGGGACTTTTTACACCCCATGTCAGCTATTCTCCAACTTCCAAAAAATCGGCAAAAATCAGAACGAGGTGTTGACAGCAGCTAAGAAACCATTCAAAGGAACAACTAAATTTAAAACAATTAATATGATGCTATGAGAACAACTGGCTGATGCAGTCTGATGGAATACCCAATTTTCTGCTATTTTCACTGTTTGGTCTTAAACTTTTGTTCATGACTGTAAAAGAAAAATATATATACAGGTCAAAAGGAATTGAACATGTTCCTCAAATGGAATAATAATTTTAGCATTTTACTGTAAATAATAACCTAGATCTTATTTTCTTGTGTTATTCAAAATGTATGTGTTTTAAACCTTCAAATTTTTTCATGAAATAAAACAGTAGCCCTCTGTGCAGTTTTTTTGACACCACTGGTCAATTCTCCCAAAACTCATTTAATGCTGTGAACTTTTCTAATGCTAAGAAAGAGAGTGTTGATGTGGTTTCATGCAGATGAATATGGATTCCCAGGATGTTCTTGGTGAAAATTGTGAATTTTTGGCCATTGCTATGTGTATGTTAATGCTGACTATAAATGAAGTAGAAATGATAATTTAGAAATATGCAGAGCATCAGAGGAAAAGATCAGAGAAAAATGGAACTTCATACACCTACCAACTGCTTCTTGATAGTTACATGTTCAGAACATGATACAAGTGGCTTCCAGAGAAATTGATCTGTTGTGTAAATTTCCTGTCAAATAAGTATGATTTCCCTGTATGACAGTCTGGGTATTCTGATTTGTTATTTTTTCTTGATGGCTAGATAGTTTAAGGTAGCAGACAGATAGCACCATTCCAGGCAAAAATTGACTATGTAACAATAGTGATTAAAAGGTGGCTCCATGGTTCTTAAAAGACTGAAACTTGTGAGCCAGTGCTCAACTTCCAGATTCAATTTTAAAGGCATACCCAGAACTGAGGGTTTGTTGTAGAGGATGTATTTGTAACAAGAATTTTTATGATGTACGGAAAAGTTGACCTTATGAATAAAAGTGGTGCAGGAGGATCTTATTGTAGTTTTATCCTAATTTTCCCCTTTTATTTAAGAAAGTCTGAGCCCCAATTGCTGGGGGAAAATGACATTAAAACTAAAAAAAATAAATTGAAGAAAGTCTTACCTAAGTTTATACTTACCTTTGTTCCACATAAGACCATAAGAGAGAGAGAGAGTGTGTGTGTGTGAGAGAGAGAGAGACAGAGACAGAGAGACAGAGAGACACACAGAGAGAGGCAGACAGAGAGATACAGACACACAGAGAGAGAGAGACAAAATAATGAGGGAGCTCATTATTTTGTGGAAGACTCAGTGCTATTTATGTGATTGGGATGAAATGCGGAATAACAGCGATCTGAGGAAAGAACGTTGTTCTTGAATGAAAGAAATGGTTAAAAAAAGATCTGTTCAAAATTGGGTGCCAACAGCTTACTTGGTAAAGCATTTGACCACTATAAACATTGGTTAGATTACAGTTTGGTGGACAAATATTTTTAATTTTTCTGTAGTTCCAAACTTGTCTTCCTATATAAATCAATTCTTATTGTGTTTCTGGAATTTTCCTCATTTAAAAAAAACACCATTAACAATCAAAAGTAGGCGGGGGGAACATTTGTTTTGATTATATTCTTCATTATTTTAGTAAATATTTATATTTTGCCCTAGAGGGTATGGTGAGTAGGGTACACTCAGATAAAGACCCATTTTTTACTTCTCAGAATCATATTGTTGTTGTTGCTGTAATTGTATGAAGAAGAAGGAAAGCATGAATACCTGGGGCATATAAGAAATACTATTTTGTTTGTGTTTTTTCAGATGTGGCCCATGGCTTTTGGAATTTCACTTGCGCGGAACAGTAGGAATTACCAAGGGAATGCTGGATAAAGTTACCCCAGCCTTTCTTCAAGATCTTAAACAGAAAAGCCCAAATCTTACAGCAATAAGTCTTGAACACTTTGACTTAAGGGACAGTGATTTTGATATTTCAATGTTACCATCACAACTGACTTACCTGTCTTTACGACACACCATGATAAAGATTGGATGGTTTGATGAATTGAAAGGACAATTCAAATTGGACAATCTGCAATATTTAGATCTTCATGAATGCAACAAGGTGACTAATAATGAATTAGAAGCCCTTAGTTACCTTAAAAATATAAGGACACTCAATTTAAGTAAATGCTACAGGATTTCTGCACGTGGTATTCCAATTATTTGTGCCAATATGGTCGATCTGGTAACTTTGGATGTCTCTTGTTGCCCAGGAATTAATGATGTTGCACTTTTCTATTTTGGCAGGCACCTGAGACAATTGAAACACCTTTATCTTCCCTTTTGCCATTTAGTAACAGATGGTGGGATCTCTTCCTTGGTAAAAGGAGTGCCAAAGTTACATAGTCTTAACCTATTTTGTTGTCATGAGATCACTGATCAATCTCTGGAACTGATTTCAGCGAATAGCCCAGGTCTCAAGTTATTGGACATACGTGGGTGTAAGGTGACTGATGCAGCTGTTGATGTGTTGCAGAAAGATATGCCTGGTTGTTCTATTACATATGTTAGGCAAGGAGGGAGCACATGAGAAAAAATTGTACTATATATTGGATGGTTTATTTTCGTTTTCAAAATACCACACTTGTTTTCACCCAGGTTGCTCATTACGTTATTTTGCATCCTTCGAAATTTCACGATTTGAAAGGATATTTGTTACACCAAAAAAGTATGTCAGGAATGAAAAGTGGAATAGTCAATATTATTGATAACTCATGAAATTGTTAAATATAATATATGTGTACAGGTGTGTAGAACCCATTTGTATGAGGTGATTTAAGACTAGTAACAATAAAGTTAGGGTTGGTATTTTAACATCTTTAAACTCATTTTGCTTGACGTTGCCCAGAAAGTCATTGTTGTCTTGAATTAATGTCTTGAAATGGATGTTCTTATATTCCATCCCTCATACCGAATACCACCATCAAAGAATTGTAAAATCACATTTTAAAAACTCCTTTTCTACCACTGTATTATGATGAAACAGACTGCATCCATTTTTTTAAGCTCAGGGTCTTGTTGGGTTATTTTATAGGGTTTGCAGTTATAGACGTTAGGAGCCACTTCAGTGGGAGAGAGTTGTGTGTTATTCAATGTTTTTCTCACATATTTTGTGGTTTGTTATTTATTCATTTCATACCTAGTGTTATATAGGATTTTCTCAAACATAAGCACATTCACAAAATAAAAATAAAAATTAGCAGCACCCAAAATAGATTATTTTTGTTGATTCGTCAGTTCTATAATTAAACCTTATATGTATTTTTTAAACCCATATTTTTCTTCCACTCCCATAACTAACCCCTTTTATTTGTTTAGCAACTACCAATTATACTACCTTGAATCAAGATCTGTACTTTATCTTGTTAACATCTATTTCCACTCTTCCTCAGAGTTTGTAATTTCATGTATTCTCTATTCTCTTTCGGCCATATATTCCTTCTCAATCCATTTTATATACCCGGCAAACTTTGTTTTCAATATGCACGATGATCGTATTGAAAATAAACTATATAATGCCTTTAAAAATGCCAATTTTTAATAACCCAGTACTCTGACTTTCTCATATTACTGACGACATTCTTTCTTATCGAAGTCACGATAAACAACACTTGTACCCCGTTTCACGAAGAAAAATACGGAACATACGCGTGGCAAAATTGCACAGTTGCTCCTTACATAAACGTTTTGGTCCGACCAGGGGTATTTTGGGGGAGGACTACTAGTTAAACTCCTTCGTATTGAGTAACGCACAAGGCCTTGTTTCTGTAGTCTCCTGGATTTTTAACATGAATGAGTTGCTAGCCCACTGCACAAGCTGTCTCGTTCGTCGTCCGGGCTTATGACCGGTTATGGCAGAGTATTTTGGGAAGGACTGCGGAGTATTTTGGTCAGATTACTCTTTAATCTAGATAATCTAATTATGATTGGCTGCCCTTATCGATTCATTTTTTGTTGATGGACTGATACCTCTGTTCGCTAATATCATTCATAGATGTATAATTGGTGTAATGTCAATTGTAGTTGACTGTATTTTAAAGTAATTGCATAATGGTTTGTATAGTTGCTCATACAATTTTTGTGTGGTATGTAGATAGATGCAAGTACGATGTAACTGAGAAAGATTACTGTTTCATTTTTTCCTTTTCCTTTCACTTTTTGCCTC
This sequence comes from Morbakka virulenta, assembly GCA_003991215.1. Lineage (NCBI taxonomy): Eukaryota > Metazoa > Cnidaria > Cubozoa > Carybdeida > Carukiidae > Morbakka > Morbakka virulenta. The sequence goes on from RDPX01000214.1 coordinate 1,337,360, forward strand.
GAGATGCATCCTAAACTAAGTAACTCCTTATAAATAGCAATTTATTGTTTCGTTGCAATTAAGATTGGACATTGATTAGGTACATTTGATAATGAATAAAATGATGAACTTTGAATTAGATATCGAATTAGATATTTTGAATTAAAAGAGTGTATTTTGGTCAAATTGAAGTTTACACTACCCAGTGGTTTTACGCTCAAGCCTGTTCTTCACGGTTGAAGCGGCGGTGAATGACGATAAGTGAGCGTGGATTCCAATGTCACCGGAGATTTTTGTCAGACTTCTAGTTATATTTCAAATTTTGGATCGTCATTGGTTTATAAATAGCTGCCCGTTTAATGTACTATTTTGGAAATATTAAACACGGCAAGTGTTGGGCAAGCAGCTACCGCTTTTGTTTGGAGTAGCAATAGGTGAGTGGTAGTCTGGTGTAACCACAAAAGAAGTTGCGTGATGTTTATGAAAACTTATGTTATCTTCTCTGGCCGCAGCCCATGCCACAGCAAGTTAAACTCATTCCCGCTGATTGGCGAATTGGCTGCCCTCATGCTTGATCTTGTTTTACCCTTAAAGGTACTGTTTCCATTGTTGCTGGTGGTTTTTTTCACTGTTTTGCTTCCACCTTTGACTCGGAACGAAAACAAAAATATGTATGAAGGCTATCTGTTTATGCCGCGATATATATTGCTTTCTACCCGCAACTGATTGACAATCCGGTCATTTTGATTTGCTTCTTTCAAACCACCAGTCTATTCTGTACTGGCATTGGATAATTTATGCTGTGGGAAAAACCAATGTTGATTCCAATTTTGAGCTTAATGACAATGCTTCCCTCTTCCTTACATCATTCTTTATTCGCTTGTTTGATTTGATGCTGCTTTTCCTTGTTTGGATAAAATGTTACCAGTTTGGTATCCGTGGTACCTTCTCACTGTTGGTCTCTACACCCTTGCCCTGTATTGGTATTTATCTGAGCTTGAGGTAATGTTTTAAATTACTTTTATAAGAAACGTAATTCAAACACGTTTCCAGAATCATTTCTGGTGCCACTAGATACTTTCTACCACGTTTTTGCCAGAGACCTCTCCCCACTACGCCACCGTTCTTGATTAATGTTACTTCTATGGTCGTACTGCTTCCAGTTAGGAATGAGGTATTCCCAGGTTCACGTGTAGTTGTCTGTGATTCAGGGGTGTGTTTGTGTTGCACTGCAGTGGTGTTCACGTTTGCTACGTCCTCCGCCTTTTCACTTATTTCCTTCCATGACTTAAAAGAGAAGTGACGGTATTTTGGTTGATACAACGCAGCAACGTAAATGTTTTATTTTACTTATTTGAACAGTTTTTTTGACAAAGGGGAGAGGAAAATTCAGTGAGCTGTAGTTTTTGTAGAGTGTCAAGGTACTGGTTTAATGTGGAAGACCCTTCCCTTTTCCGATGTCAGTATGGATGTGTTTGATTTTTTTTACTTTGGTTAAAGCTACTTCGATTGTTAGATGTTGCAAAAATCAATAATAAACAATGTGATTAATGAGTGAAATAAATAAAATAGTATTAATAAAAATGAAGTGCTATTTAAATTAACCTAACTTTAAGTTTATCAGACATTCTAGTAGTATTAACTCTAGTGGGGCTTTCTACTTCTGGACCCTAAACTTCACTACCTACTCCTGTATTTTTCGTTGACGTTTCCTTATTCTTCCACATTAAGATATTTTTCTTGTTCTTTGCGACACGCTATTTTTTTGCCATATATAATAATTTGTTTGTGACCTGACGTTTGTGAATGTGGCGCACCTTGTATTTTGCATTGAATCTCAGCCATACCCACCGCATTAGCTGAGCTAGGCATTTAGGAGTGATCACAATACCTCCAATGCTGGAACCAAAATTACATAGTTTTACTAGAATCCCCCTTAGCTGATAATACCCAATTAGCTGTAGTGATCTGTAGTGATTTATTTTGTGGCATTGAGTATTGATTTAGTCATAGGGTGAGCCACTTGATTTAGATTGTTATCTTACGGCTGTTCCTATTTTCAGTAATTTTTAACAGTTAACTTCTTCTTCTTCATCTTTCGGCTGCTCCCGTCAGGGGTCGCCACAGCGGATCAATCGCCTCCATTTGGCGCGGTCGTCAGCGTCCTCTCTCCTCACTCCTAATGTCCTCATATCCTCTTCAATTTTAACAGTTAACAAACTTCCAATTTAAGTTGGCAACAGGTCTCCATCATCAGCTACTGTTCTTCCGTAGGAGTCCGGAAGTGCGAAGTGTTGTATTGCCGTCGGGTGAATTGTTTAAGTTTAGCCACATGCAAGTTCTGCTGACTTTATTCTTCATTATATGTTGATCTTGGTCAAAGTATTATGTTTTATGCTACCTTGAATTCCTGGCAAGTAAGCTTAGCGTAATTATGCGTTATTGAGTCCATTTTTATGTATGGCGTTTATCTTCCATTTGGTAATTCAGACAAGATCTTCCTATTTAGTACTGTTGCTTTACGAAATTTCTCAAGCATACTCGAATACTTGTTCTAAGGTTGTTAGATACCTTCAGTTCTGCATAATTTATCAGAGTTGTTTACACCGCATTGTGACTTGTGAAGGTCTTGAATTTGAGCCTTTTGTACTGTTTGTAAACTTTGTAAGGGATTATTCCGTCTGGACTCATTGCATCCTTTGACCTGTGCCTTTTGTATCAGTTTTGCATTCTCACATTTTTAGTTTGCTTATATCAGATTTAATACCAGTTAGTATGTGCTATTTATAGATGAAGTATCTTTATCTGCGTGCGCATCACTATGAAAGACGTTGGAGTTGCGTCTCGTATTCCTTGGCGCACTCCAGCTCGCCGCTTTTGTCCTCGTGAAGTTGAAAGGTTATAAAGATTTTCAATAATTTTTTTTCTGCCTTCTTTTGTTGATTTCCTTGTCTTCTCTGGCTTCTTTAGGTTCCACTACTATTTCTCTGTCCTCTCCATAAATAATTATAATACCTGCTTTTACGTCTTTCGGTGCCTCGAGGCAGTGTTTTTTTGATTCATCATTTTTCTGTCCATATTTCAGTAATAGGTCTTAATCTTGAAGCTGGTCCATACGGTGTCTGTTTCTTTTTCTCCTTGATAACCATTTTTACTCAGAAAATAGCTTCGCAGTTTCGGTGAAATATGTCAGAGCTTATGGTCAGTGTAATTTTTCTTCAGCCAATCATTCATATTACTGACTTTCATAATGGTGTTCTCAAAATCCTCTGGAAAGTATTATATAAAACGTCTTCGTCCGCCGTTTTTGCAGGCATATAAACGTCACCGTTTTTTCCAGGGCGACACACACGAGGAACGAACCCCTCCAATTCTAAGTTGATTTTATCGCTTTCTCTGACAGACTCATTTCACTGCGAGATTTGAACCGTTTGCCTCCCTCAGTAGAGACACTATTCACAAGTGTTTCTGGATGTTTTTTCCTTTTTACATTTCGTGGTGCATTTCGACGTTCCACTCTGTTGCCGTATGATCTATACTGTTGGCTGCATGCTCCTTGATGAAGTGGGCCTTTTCCCCTTCACCCGCCCATTCGAGTTGGAAGTATGCAAGGTACTGGATAAGGTTGTGAAAGACTTAAACAACCATAGTTTATGCATGATAGTGAGTGGTCTTACACGAAAAAAAAGGTTACCTAACTAAGATAAGAACATACAAAGATAAGCAAAGATAAGAATTCAGAGAGAGAGAGAGAGACACAGAGAGAGAGAGAGAGAGAGAGAGAGAGAGAGAGAGAGAGAGA
>RDPX01000214.1:1347193-1365411 GCA_003991215.1 Morbakka virulenta
TAGTGTGTGAGTATGTTGTCGCTAGTCCTTTACAGATATGCAATCGTGTGCTCTCGCGCTCTCTCTCGCTCGCACTCTCGCTCTCTCTCTCTCTCTCTCTCTCTCTCTCTCTCTGTCTCTCTCTCTTTCTCTCTGTCTCTCTCTCTCTCTCTCTCTCTCTCTCTCTCTCTCTCTCTCTCTCTCTCTCTCTCTCTGCACTGTCTTCGTCCATGTTTCATTCGAATGGTCAATCTTTTAGTGAATATGAAGGACCTTCGGCAGGGGTGGCTGTTGCTTGCAGAACACACAAAACAATTTATCACCATTTCTTTCCCTAAACTTGCTGGATGAATGCTGGATGTGTCCTCGTGGTGTTGTAAAACGCAGTTTGATGTGCTAGTTAACCAAAAGATACAGATATCTTTAAGAATCATCTGTTCTGAAAAATGTTTGGTTCGTGCCCATTGGTACTCTTTATATCACATATGTACATATAGTAACATTGTTAGAACGGCGCAATAGCAGTGACGTAATGCCTATTGTTAGCATTTGCATTGCTACCTCGACGGCATAAAGCTGTCAAAGCATTCATATCCCAATGTTGGAGCATGCTCATGTGGGATGCAAGTTAAATATCACACACTGGGCCAGTAGAATTTATGATTGCAAGTCTTACATTAAATGTCCCCTACTTAAATACAAAAAGCCTCGAATGTACAGTTTCATCAAATAATTATCAACCTTGAAAAGTAAGAAGTTATTATCTATTTTCGATGTTGATATAGATTTTTATCTCCTTCAGGAGAAAGCTATGGCCATTTCATCCTAATATTAGCATCTTCTTAATTATAGTGTCAGCGGAATTTGATTTTGAGATTTTAATTTTGTATTTCTGTACAGGGCTTTAGAAAATACTTGCTTGGAGACGCAGACAAATGCAAAAAAAATGCATCTGGCAACTTAAGCTGATCTGCAAATGACCCCCTATACCAATGACAACAGACGTTAAGGCAATGAGGAGTAAAGTTTAAGGATTGGCAAATCCCGTAGAAAATCTGTCAACTTGGTAGCCCTATGTATTTTGACATAGCCAAATCATAAGCCTGCAAAAAGTCCAGATTACCTCGTAGTATCTGACAAAAAGTTGAGATGGTAGTCTGATTCTCTCTTCGGTCCAAGAAAATATGGCAACATGCGGAGTAATACCCCAATACCTAAATACGATAAAAGCGCCCCATGCTCGTTTAAGTGCAAGCATAAAACGATACCAACTACGTAAGGTAACTTGATGGGCCACACAGCATATTTAACTGAGAAGAGCAATACCACTGTAAATTACAGATTAAGCAGTGTTACTACTGACTTGGATCAAGGAAACGAATACTGGCACTCAATAGGCGACCAAATGACATATTCTCTGCTGTGGAGAGTAGAATTTGTTTTCTACTTCATCCCGTGTGAAGATTTATTTCATTTACAATCACTGACCACAGACTGCATTCTGCTGAACTGATAAAATCCATCTTAATTAAAACTGACAATTGCGTCCCTCAATTAAACTTTTAGGACAGACGGTGAGCTAAACCGTGAACGTGGGCATTCTGCCTTCCAACCAAATGCCACTTTTCCTACAATAAGGGGAGTATAGACATTAACTTAATGCATGTTTGGACATGGTATTGGTTAAGAATGTACAAATGACCGCTTATCTTTGTGAGGTTTTAACCTTTTGTTGCTTGTTACTACTCTAAGAAGCCTAATAAATGCTCCCCTGCGTATCAGCATAGCATGGCGTTTAATCAAGACGGATCAACGATAAAAGTTCTGTTGATAAAGGCCGTGTGGTCGAGAAAACTGATGCTTGTCCGCAGAAATCATATGAATTAAGGTCATATGGACGAAAGATTCTTTAAACGTTTGACGAAAATCGACATAAAATGTAGACCCTATTCGGAATACATGTAAGTAATATTCCAGAAGTGTTTTGTTGCTTTTTCTTCTAAAGTTTATGTTTTTTCTTCCTGTCTTTAATTATTTCAAAAATTCTACAAGTCAAAATAAGTAAAAAGAGTAAATAATTACAACGCTCCAAATTTTACCACCTCAACTTTTATTTTGATCCCCACATTTTTTGATCTGGAAAAATCCATCAAGCTCATTGATTCGTCAACGGACAACGACTGCAGAAATTACAACTGGATTTAAACCTGCATAGGATGAGTGAACTTGTAAAATATTCCGATTTGGATCTGGATGTCCTCTTAAGTGAAGTGAAGACATGTGTTGCTTTTTTCACATATCGTATATTATGAATTTCTACATATTTCTTCTGCCACTAGTTTAGAACTGTGTCGAAACATTTGTGGATGAAATAACGTATAATGGCCGATTAATCCGCCTTTGTTACATATGAAGCACAAAAAACGAATTAAACATAACAACATTTAAGAAACAAGATACATGACAAAAATGTCTCGGCTTTTTTTTAAATTTTATTGATAATAGTCCAATTTAGCAGATCACTAACACAGATAGCATAAAAATAAGGAAAATAATTGAGAGGCAATATGTTTCTTTCTATTTCACTGACTTTGGTACTTTAATGGGTTTTGGTAATTTAAAGGCTATACGTTCATCAGCTTTTAAATACTGTGCTAGCATAGGTCGTTTAGCAAAGCTCGTATAAAATTGCTTTAGTGTTGGAAACGAATCCAAGAAAAAGATATCTTTTTCTGACGTTTTTGAACGTGTGGCATTTATAAATTCATCATGCGCTTCAAGCAGATCAAATACTAAATAGTCCACCCACGTGACCCTATCTCCTCCGAAGTAGCTGTCATCTTGTCTTTGTTTCATCCGAATGATGAGATTCTCAAAGTGTTGTAACCAAAGCCGTAGTTGTCCCTTTACATACTCATCTCTGGTCTTGTATGAGAAATCAGGACTGTACATCAGGCGGGAAATCCGCTGACGAAAATCCTCTATAGGAAAAAAAGAAAGTGAATTTAACAAATTAGACACAAACCAATATCCTATGCTGATTGATGTCTCAAAATATCTTTAAATCAACGGAAAGCCTTTTCTACAGAAGAAACATTCTACCTTGAAATACTGTTAATAAAAAGCATGCGAAAAACTATTTAGGAGTAATAAATTGATAGTTACAGCCACAAAACATCCTTATTAACAATGATATCTTATCTCAAACGTTGGCGAGTGTTCAGGCCTTTGCCTGCTTTTACCCATTTTTATAAATCCTATCAAGCATAATTTACAACGGCATGCTGTTTGTCACTTTAGCACATATTTTATGTTTGCCAAAGGCTTTTCTAGTATACACTTAAATAATACACTGTTAGTTGTCCACGATGTCAAGTGATGGGCAGTTTGCAACCGTAAATAACCCTCTGTTTGTAGTAATTCTGTGAAAGATCTGTAGTGACTCCAGTTTTGGTAATCTGTTGCATATGGCCCCCCTTTCGTAATCAGTTTGGAAAAGTCCATCCTTTGCAATCCTTCAAGTTTTATTCTATATTTTAAAGCCTTCTATAATCCCACCTTTTCACATTGGCCAGAATCAAGACACTGTCATCGGGAGACTAAAAACACTTTCTTTCCCAAATGAGTGGAATACACGTGTTATCTTTCAAGAGTATAAAGTCAGTTTACTTTATTGAGTAAAGGAATACATGACTAAACGCTTCGGTAAAATATGGCGATTCACCGGGCGCTTTCAATTCGTTTAATAAATTATTATAGGTCGACACTGGTTACAAGTTCAATATTTTTTTCAATCTACAAGTCAAGGTAAACCGGGCAGAAATTAAGACTCGCAATTGGAGTAGGGATGAGATATCTGCTTTCTGGATCGATCTATGTGTTACTGCATATGCTTTTAATCTAGCTCTATTTAATGAAGCTGCTGTTATTGGGACTGCAGCTAAAGAAAATGTCTAAACAGATATGCTTATAACGAAATTGGTCCAATGGAAGAAAAGTGCTCTACGTGTTACTGTGTAATTAAACTACTGCCGATGAATCTGCTTTTAACAAAGTTAGTCTTAGCGCACTTGTTCTTAGTGAAGCGGGTCTCAATAAAACTGCTCTTAAAACGATACTTTCAAAGGACATGGTCCTATTGAAGTTCTCTTTACCGTAACTCCTCTGAATGGAGCTGATCTTAGCGAAGTGAGTATTGATTAACCCTTTTTGTGGAACAGGCATGAATAAACCTACTCTGTAATAAACTGCTCTGAAAAAAGCGCCTTTAAAGAAATTGATCCTAATCACGCTGCTCTTAATCTTAAAGGTACTGTTGTAATTAAAATAACTATTTTATAGAAAAATGGCAGCTGTGTCATATGTCAAGTACAGTAACAGATCTACTGTTGTCTGTAATAGTGTACAGTCCAGTTTGCCCCCGCTCCCAGGTAAGGATACCACAGGTTTTTGACTTGACCCCCACCCAAAAGAACGTAACATGTGCTGAAGACGCTTACCCCACATGTCACAACAGCAGTATTTACCGTTAAGGATTGTTTTGCAACTGCGTTCTAAGGGAATTAATGAAGACAGGGCAGAGTTATTACAATATTGCAACACCTCCATTTCTTTCTCATGTGGCTAGAATAATGTTGCCATTTACCATACAGTCTTCTACAAGCAGAGCAGAAAATCGATTTTCTCTAGCTTTACTTCACTTCCTGCTTCTGAGAAATGCCTGGTAATATACTGTTGTAAAGCTCCTTGTCATGTATGGGATAGTGCCTTCCAGTCAGTCTTTGAATGAAGTCTTGGAACACTCGAGATTACTACATAAATTCTACTTCGAGGATTCATTGACTCCTGTTCTATTTTTAGAGTTGTTTTTTTATCAAATGTACATAAATCTTTGATCTCAGAATACCAAATATGGAATGGAGTGAGGATATGTCCTGTACTCAAGCTCATCCTTAAGAAAAGACCACTCAATAAAAAGGTTTTAGCAAGTCAAGTACAGGTTAAATACATAGAGGTTTACTCTTAACATTTGTTAACATCTGCTACATACCTACTCCGAGTGACACAATTTCGCAATGGTGAAGATCTTTACAATCACAGTCTAAACCAACTGATCTTCCCAGGTAATGCAAGATGGCTGAAATAAGTGAAAAGAAAGAAAGAAAACATTACACCAGCTAGGTTGGTTTTAAAACTACCACCGACAAAAAAACAAAGTGATCCCCATATGCAAGCAAGGTAACAATTTCAGAAAAAATGCAATATTTAATTAATATCAACTGTGAAAAAGCAATCGTAAATAAAAGTACATGCAGCACTAGTGTGAAATTTCTTTGATGATTATGTCTTGTAGGGTGGGTCTCATCATATACTAGCATTTAAGGAAATCGCAATAAGGGCTAATATCTAGGAATTAAATGACGTAATGTAAAATAACGCAATAACAAATACCTCTCCGTGACCTTAAAATACCAGGTTTGCGTCTGGAGCGAATAAATATGTCTCAGGAAGGACGGCCTCTTTTGCCTTTGTCGGTGACTCACCTGGTGATGGTGTTTCGATAAAAACACCGGTGATAATGTCAATTCACCAGGACTCATCTCTTATTAGGGTAAAGTGTGCAAGACAGTGAGTGCTGTTGTTCCTTTTAGTACCATCCTCATCACCAATGGACTCAGTTAGTCGGCATGCAGATGATTTGCATCTAGGTTATGGTTCGGACATATATTCCTTTTTTCCAATGACAAGTTCAATCAAATGAATGGCCCCAAGAATCCAGCAGACCTTCTGTGGTCAAGGGGTGTGAAGAACCTCCAGGTCCATGACTTACTCCATATCCAAGAGTGTAGACTCAAGATCTGGTAGTTTTATCTCTACACAGACCCAGAGTAGCCTGTATTTCATCTTCAAAAAAATACTCTCTTATTAGCTTTCGATACTTACAGAGGTCTTTGTTTCAATTTTTCTTCTGTGAAAGCTTTTCTTCATTCTTAATCGCCTCATATTCTCGCACTTTTTGAGTGAAGCCTCAATGACACTGTTAGACATAGGGATCTTCATGTTGAAAGCTATTTAATTTTATTTCGACTAGAATATATTGACAACATCTTGTTACTATTGGCAACTTGTTACTATTTTTATTGGATCAATCTCACTCTTCTGATTCTTGCTCAGTTATTGGAACAGTAACAGACTCTATTGATAAGACCATGGCCAACCATCACCCTGCTAACGTCTTTGTCATTGGTGACTTCAATGCTCATTACATATTCTAGTTGAGTCTTCCCAAGAGAAGAGAACTGACAGACCTGGAGAAGTTACAGCTTTGCTCTTGCCCATGATCTTGTTGATTGTTTGTTGATTGTTGCTTGTTGATTTTCCAACAAGGTTTCCTGATTGAAATTCTAGAGAATCTTCTCTTTTTTATCTCTTTTTGACTTTTTCTCCTGAGCATTGGACAGTTTTATCTTTACGTTCTTTTGGATCATCTGATCATATTGTTGTCACTGTTGACATTATGTAACTGTTACAAATCTTGTTGACAAGCGATGTCATTGCAAGATATCAAAATCTGGTCTGGCTGACTGGGGTGGATTTGTCAGTTTCTTGCTTATATTCCATGGTTTTAAGTCTTGAGCAAATCAGCTTCTGATGCTGCAAAATAATTCGCAGAAAGGGTATAAGTTGGTATTGAAATATTTTTACCTCGTCGTAGTTACAAAGTCAAACCTCATTGTCCTCCATGGTTCAATGCTCATTGTTCTTCTGCCATTGCTCAATGCAGTCATTTCTATGGTCAGTTTTTACGTCATAGTACTGCTGAGTCTCAGGATTCTTTCAGATGGGCTAGCAATGCATGTAAAATGCTGAATTCCAATGCTAAATCTCACCATGCTATGTGGGTTCAAGAATCTATTTCTACTCAAAGACTTGGAATTTGAGATTTCTGGAAGATTTACAATGATGCTTTGAATTCTGGAAAGTCTGTTTTTCCTTACTCTGTGATAGTGTTTGATTTTTTAGTCTTCTAGAGAAAAGGCTGACCTTGTTGCTAGTTTGTTTCCTATCGTTTTCTCAATGAATGACAATGGTGTTGAGTTTTTCTGCAAAGTGATCATATTTAGAGCTCTGTTATCATAAAGGTTAGTTGCAAAGATATTCTTAGGTTTCATCAAACAAAAGCTCATGGTCCTGATCAGATTGCAGTAGTTGTTTTAAAAGAGTGTCCTTCTGAGCTATTTTCCTTGCTGTCCAAACTTTTCAACCTTTGCCTATCAGTATCTTGTGGCCACCTTCCGGGCAAGCTTCTAACGGTGTTTCTGTCTTCCAGAATGCAGGAATTCCATCTTATCCCTAAAAATATTGATCTGTAGGTCTTCTTTCTGTTATTAGAAGGTATTTGAAGGTCTCCTTGCTCCAATGGTGCAGAGAAACTCTTCAAGCATAAGCTCAAAACCTCCAAAATGCAAGGGAAAATAGCAAATGTTCTAATAACAATAACTAATGAATTGAATACAATGCCCCAAAAGTAACCACCTAAAAATCAACCAATAACTAAAGAGTTCAGTACAANCACTGAATTCCAATGCTAAATCTCACCATGCTATGTGGGTTCAAGAATCTTTTTCTGCTCAAAGACTTGGAATTTGAGATTTCTGGAAGATTTACAATGATGCTTTGAATTCTGGAAAGTCTGTTTTTCCTTACTCTTTGATAGTGTTTGATTTTTTAGTCTTCTAGAGAAAAGGCTGACCTTGTTGCTAGTTTGTTTCCTATCGTTTTCTCCCTGAATGACAATGGTGTTGAGTTTTTCTGCAAAGTGATCATATCTAGAGCTCTGTTATCATAAATCCAAGGTTAGTTGCAAAGATATTCATAGGTTTCATCAAACAAAAGCTCAGATTGCAGTAGTTGTTTTAAAAGAGTGTCCTTCTGAGCTATTTTCCTTGCTGTCCAAACTTTTCAACCTTTGCCTATCAGTATCTTGTGGCCACCTTCTGGGCAAGCTTCTAATGGTGTTTCTGTCTTCCAGAATGCAGGAATTCCATCTTATCCCTAAAAATATTGATCTGTAGGTCTTCTTTCTGTTATTAGAAGGTATTTGAAGGTCTCCTTGCTCCAATGGTGCAGAGAAACTCTTCAAGCATCAGCTCAAAACCTCCAAGATGCAAGGGAAAATACCTAATGTTCTAATAACAATAATTAACGAGTTCAGTACAATGTCCCAAAAGTAACCACCTAAAAATTAACCAATGATTGATTGGTATGATTTATGATTGGTACAGAGAAATCAAGTGAGAAATCAAGCACTCATTTAATGTTCCATAAAAATAATCCTGTTTACCCTGTTCATTCAATAATTGATAATAAAGATTACATTAAAAAGAGTTACAACACAAACAAGAAGAACAACTTACCATGACTTTGAACCAGTTCCACCCCTCTGTTTGTTTGAATATATGGCACTAGTAAAGCAAATGGAGATATTCTAATACTAATCAAATAATTATGGCTAAAGGAGCAGAAAGTTCTCTACTGAAAATGAGTTTGACTTTATGTTGTACAATTAATTATTAACAAAAATGATAGTTATGGTAAAATACACCAAATGGATTGGACTCTGAAATCTGGCTGTTGTGTGGACAAGACAAGTCAATCCACTAAACCTGAGATATGTTCCTTTTAAGATTACTCACACACAAAAGACAATACTCAAGGTTCAAATAAATGATAAATTATTGGATCAAATTATTTATGCCTTAGAAAAATGTTGTCAGTTTCTGTGATTTGGGATGGAAAATGGTTTATCAGATATATCATTTGCCTTCATATACATTACATTTTCAAAATAAAAAAAGATTCCCTGGCATCATATACTTGATTTTTTCAGTGTCGTTCAGAGTCTGTGTGTTTTGCTGTTACTGAAGCAAATTTGCCATTGGTTACATTAGACTTACTTTTTGTTAAACAAAGCTACCCCTTATTCTGTGGTCTGGTGTCTAGTGTTGACAAGTTGGTGAGTTGGACCTTAAATAATCAGCCATTTTGTTGCACTTGAAAATTAATCCTAAAAATAATACTTGATTTGATAAAGATTTGATAAATGAAATAAGTTCTTTAGACAGAACAAGATCTTTAAAACTTATGCTAAAAAGTTCTACAGGAAAATGGGATTGACATGGTCAATAAGAGAGGTGATGCAAGAAGGTGGTTTCGTAGTATGCCATATGAGATATTCTGGTTCTATCCCAGTCATGATTTTAGAAAGGCTCCCTAAAACATTTTCCATTAAATCTCACTTTCACATAAAAAATGTTTGCTACGTATGACCGATCTTGGTCTGATTAATTGACCCTTCGGAAATCTAATCAAAGTAGAATTGAGACCTTCAGAAATGTGGGTCTTGGAGAGGATTCAAAAGTGGACTGCAAGAATGACCAACGTAGCGGTCATGGAAGCTGCAGGATACTAGAGGAAGATGCTTTCAACGATCTAAAAGCGAGATGTCAAATTACTGGGACATGACATCAGAAAAAGCCAAATGAAACACGTGGCCCTGTCTGGGAGAATCTCTGAAAAACATTCGCCAGGGAAGCAAAGGTTGAACTTTCTAAACCAGATCAAAGCAAGGACTGGTCTTACGCCACAAGAAATTTTTCATCCTTGTTACAAAAGAAAGTTGGTCGCAGCTGTCAATTGATTTGGTATTAAAGGAAGAAAGGAATACGGAACAGATCAAACATTGCTTCATATACATCCCAAAACTAAAGTAACTGAAGAACCAAAGGAACCATTGGCAGAGAGATCCTTCGGTACAGCTGGGTAAGGAGAAAATGCACTATTTCCCACCAAGTAGGACCTGGCCAAAGCAATCAAAGATGGAACAGGAAAAGGAATCTGGATAAAACATACAGTTTACAAAACACAATGGCAAGATGCTTAGATTTGATCCATATCTTGTAAAGCAACGATGAAATCAAACCCTTCAGAGCAATTAATTCTGACTAATGTACCAAAAACACACCTGGAAGAAGCCGCATATTCACTTTATGGGAACAGTTCCAAGTGAAAATGAAGAAGGAAATTGAGTCTTTGCTGGCAGAGATCTCAATTCTTGATGAATTAACGAAAGAAACAGACGTGAAAACTAGGAAAAGCAGGAAAGTTAAAAGGAAATACAATATTATTGATAAAGTCTCTCCAGATACGACCAAAGAGGTCTTAAAACAAAAAATACAAGTGAAAGTGCAGCGATTGAGAAGATTTGATAAACGAAATAAGTTCTATAGACAGAACAAGATTTTCAAAACTGATGCTAAAAAGTTCTACAGGGGAATTGGAAAGAGTAAGATTGAGATAAAGGATCCACCTGAGAACAAGGANATAAATGATAAATTATTGGATCAAATGATTTATACCTCAGAAAAATGTTGTCAGTTTCTGTGATTTGGGATGGAAAATGGCTTATCAGACATATCATTTGCCTTCATATACATTACATTTTCAAAATAAAAAAAGATTCCCTGGCATCATATACTTGATTTTTTCAGCATCTTTCAGAGTCTGTGTGTTTTACTGTTACTGAAGCAAATTTGCCATTGGTTACATTAGACTTACTTTTTGTTAAACAAAGCTACCCCTTATTCTTTGGTCTGGTGTCTAGTGTTGACAAGTTGGTTAGTTGGACCTTAAATAATCAGCCATTTTGTTGTACTTGAAAATTAAACCTAAAAATAATACTTGATGATTTGATAAAGATTTGATAAATGAAATAAGTTCTTTAGACAGAACAAGATCTTTAAAACTGATGCTAAAAAGTTCTACAGGAAAATGGGAAAGAGTAAGATTGAGATAAAGGATCCACCTGAGAACAAGGATGTGGAGGAGTTTTGGAATGGCATCTGGGCTAAAGAAAAAAACTACAACCAGGAAGCTACTTGGATAGGCAGAGAGGAGGAAAGGATGAGTGAGGTCAAAGAACAACAGTAGAAACCTATTACAATCGAGGAATTGCGCCTGGCCCTAGCGAAATCACAGAAGCGGAAATCACCTGGATTAGATAAGATTCCAAATTTCTGGCTGAACTCTCTAAGTGAAATACATAAAATGAAATCGTCACTACAACAGAAGCCTTACCAGATTGGTTAATACAAGGCAACACATATCTTCTCCCAAAACCAGTTGATACTAAGAACCCGAAAAACTATCGCCCTGTTACATGCTTGACCACAACCTATAAGATTTTAACATCAGTAATCAGTGACAGAATGTATAATTTGCTTGAGAAAAACTTGACTCTTCCTCAGAAACAGAAAGGCTGCAAAAGGAACTCATATGGATACAAGGATCAGCTTCTAATAAAGAAAATGATTCTGGAGGACTGCAGGAGAAAGAGTAAGAACTTAAGCACAGCATGGATTGATTATTGTAAAGCTTTTGACAGTGCTCCACATGATTGGATTATTAAAAGCCTAGAAATGTACAAGATCTCACCAATAATTACAAATTTTTTAAAGAAAAGTATGTCAAAGTGGAACACCTCTCTTTCCCTCACCCACGACGCTGGGACTAACCTTATTAAAATTAAGTGTGGTATCTTTCAAGGAGACTATCTTTCCCCACTTCTCTTCTGCATATCGCTTATCCCCTTGTCCAGTGAACTTAATAATGGCAACTGTGGTTACACGATCTCTGACAAGCAGATTAACTACCTCTTCTATATGGATGACTTGAAACTTTTTGGCAAAAGTGATCAACAACTAGAAGGATTGCTAGTTAGGCAGTTCAGTAATGATATTTGTATGGAATTCGGCCTCGACATGTGTGCTAAAGCTACATTCTCACAAGGAAGACTAGCGAAAACCTCATCCATAGATCTTGACCCAGACACGACAATTAGAGAACTGGATCCTGAGGAAATGTACAAATATTTAGGAGTTAATGAAGGTGACGGGATTAACCTTGCTGGAATGAAGGAGAAAATCCATAAGGAACACTACCAAAGAGTTAGTCCTGACATCATAATAAAAGATAGGAAAAACAAAATGTGTACATTAATTGACATGAGTGATAAAAACATTTCAGTTAAGGAATTCGAAAAATTAAGCAAGTATAAAGACCTAGAAATAGAAATTCAAAAAATGTGGAACATCAAAACTAGAACAGTTCCAGTCATTGTTGGGGCACTAGGGATGATTAAGAAGGGGACTCAAAAACATATAGAGAAAATACCTGGAAAGCATAGAGTACAAGACCACCAGAAAATTGTCCTCACAGGCACTGCTCATATTCTTCAAAAAGCATTGTCAATTTCATACTGCAAAAGTCATAAACATTTCTGGTTTGGTTTTTTTTTCATACAACCTTTTTACAAATTTTTTATACTTTTCATAGTTTGCAGAAATATGACAATCATCTTTTAATTTTTGTGCCAATGGTGTTTTTACTTCCTTGTCATAATTATTTTATTCTCTTTGTAATATGTCAATCATCCCTTTTATGTTCATGTCATGTCTCAGAGGACCTTTATCTGCCCTACGTCACCGGGGTGACTGGTAGGTAATTGTACTGAAACTCATACGTAAAGCAATGCTTCATAATAATAATAATCATCACCATCATCATCATCCTAGGTATGATGTAAAATGCATCCTGTTGTGGAGTTCCAGTGTGGGCAAATGTGGTTACCCTTTGCCACAAAATCACCATTGGGCAAGGTGTAATACCTGCTAGCCCTAGGTGAGTGGAGGTCATCAGGCTTGGTTGGCATTATTGGTTAGATATATTTGTTGCTTTTTTACTGTAATATGAAGTCTTACATACTCTAATCTATTATTATTATTATTATTATTATTATTGAGTGGTGGAGCAATACGAGCCCACATGGCACTCAGGGGTAGAAGCCCCAGCAAATCCATCCAACTACCAGCCCAATAAGGGTAAGCTGGGTGCATGTATCACATCCAAGTGTGTGCGATATTGATGTTAATTAAAACAGCACATGACCTTGCAGATGGGGCCTGTTTAGGTTTCCCAGTTTAGGTGACCCATTCTGCTTAAAACGGTCTCCATAGCGAGGTTTCACTTAAGACCTCTAGTAAGAAGTGCAAACTAAGTACTCAGCCCTTCAGAACAAGAGATCCACACTCACGACACCTAGACATGATGCTCCCCCACTACTCCCACCCGATAAAAAGAAATGCATGATGTGTCAGCCCTTTCGGGACATGCACAACCGGTTAAGGTCAGGCAACTGACTGGCAAGGCTGCAGTTCGAGTGGGAATGGTTAATCTAGCCCATTCATAATTACCAGGCAAAACTAGTTCGTGTACCCCACCAATCAGTTAAGCTACGCCACTTGCCGACAGTAACAGTCAGTGCCTGGTGTAATTATCAGGGCAATTTGACTACACAGGGCAGGGGGGTCAATGTCCCAGCAGTACTAGGCAGTACTAAGTTATGCCGGCCGATTAAGGCAAGTTCAACTTTTCCCACTGTTCCCACCAGGTTTACCCAGCTCGACTAGGGCAGGGGCGCTGCTCCCTGAGGAATTGCCAGGCGACTTGCTGGTCTGGGCACTTTCCGTCTACCCTATCATTATTGTTATTATTATTATGAATATTTATTTACAGGATCTATCCTGAAAACTATAATGATAATACTACTACTAATAATAATGATAATAATACTAATAAATAATAGGCAGTTGCTATTTAGCCGTCAGACGGCTGGACAAGTCGAATCCTATTCTGCCGTCATTGACAATAGACCTTATTGTTCCTATTGTTCTTAACACTACAGATCGACCAATGAAATTTTTACTTCCGGTAAAAGATGGAAGAATAGGTTTCCATTTATTTGCCCGTCAGACGGCCAAATAGATGTTTCGTAATAAAATACTAAAAATGCCTGAATAAATGCACTCACGTTGTCCAAAGGTGTAAACAGCATCAAGCCCTGCTTCTTTCGTCTGCTTCCAAATTTCTTTTGTAAAACGGGTTTCCACATGAGCCATTCCATTATCATGCATGAGCATTCGTATACTTTCTGCTCTTCCTCTCACATCAAAGTAATGCAATGAAATATTTCCAATAAATGGTAATGGATTACATCCTTTTTTATTATGAATTGTTTCGGTTACTTTCTGCAGAAACCATTCGACTTGGCCACTGTAAATGATGGCAGCAAACGCTGCAAATAGTACAAAAATGGCATGAAGAGCTATTCGACCAGCAGTAGCAGACATCTTGAGTGAATTTTATCTCTGTGTTGGTTGTAAATGATTTAATTCCGTCTTTTTAAATCATCAAATAAAAACACATTGGCAGCTGAGCCAAGCCAAAAGAAGAAAAAGAAAAAAAAAATTTGGCACCAACAAATCGAGCCTCGATTCCAAATAACAAAAAGAGGCTCTCAATTTGATGTGGATCAACACAAAAGACACATGTGAAATGAATGCCAACGTAAATGCAACAGCCAAGGGAAAAAAATATGCAGAGGTTTCTTATTAGCTTTGCAATGTTTTATCAGTTTAAGAACGAAAGAAGCTCAGAATTTTTCTTTTTACCAAAATACAATTTCTGTTGATCTTAACTCCAACAATGGGTTGTTTTTCATTTCGAGGTGAACTAGTCATTCACATTTGTTTGCCTTTTTTTCATATTGTCAATAGGTGTTCAACATACGTTGTTAAGAAAACAGCCACGTTATCTGTTTGTTCAGCTTCAACTGGTTAAATCACGCAGAAAGGGAGGTGAAGAGTAGTCAACATTAATTTGGCAGCTTCAACTGGTTCAATCACACCCACTGTGGCACTGTTTAGAACATTTTCATCCCCATGCATTTGTTATCTGTCATTGAATTGAATTTTACAGCCCTCAAAGTTACCATAGCCAGGTGTGTACATACAGCACGTAGCGTGTCTAAAACTAATCGGTCTATTTTCACATAAAGCGTGGCCTTGTAAACATACAAACCACAGGACCATATAACATCTCCCCCAACTAAAATCAATAGTGTAAGAAGTTTAAACTAAATTTTTCAGTTTGTTTGCGTTATCTTTTCGGTTAAAACTTATTTTTTTCGTTTGACGCTTTTGACACGGGGCATTCTCTCTGCTCGGGTTTGATTTTCTTGAGAAACGTAACGTTTCTGCAAAGTCTATTTGAGCTGTATATAACAGACAATATAGCTTACTTGGGAGCAACAAGGCAGTGTTTCTCAAACTTAAGATAGCAGTCAAGTTCCAAACTGAACTCAGAAATAGATATGACACTTGGTGAATAAAGTCTGAACGTCAAAGGCAAGATCACTGCAGGTGTCATCAATGAGTGTGTGTAACGGACTCTAAGAAAACGAAGAAAACAGACAGTAGATTGAAAGGAACAAGACACAAATTACTGACGCTTGAGACGACATTTGGTCAGCAAAAGCACATCAAGAGAGAACATTGAATGGATAGAGCTGTGCAAGATCATCAAGGAAAAAATGAGACGATATCNTTTTTTTCGTTTGACGCTTTTGACACGGGGCATTCTCTCTGCTCGGGTTTGATTTTCTTGAGAAACGTAACGTTTCTGCAAAGTCTATTTGAGCTGTATATAACAGACAATATAGCTTACTTGGGAGCAGCAAGGCAGTGTTTCTCAAACTTAAGATAGCAGTCAAGTTCCAAACTGAACTCAGAAATAGATCTGACACTTGGCGAATAAAGTTTGAACGTCAAAGGCAAGATCACTGCGGGTGTCATCAATGAGTGTGTGTAACGGACTCTAAGAAAACGAAGAAAACAGACAGTAGATTGAAAGGAACAAGACACAAATTACTGACGCTTGAGACGACATTTGGTCAGCAAAAGCACATCAAGAGAGAACATTGAATGGATAGAGCTGTGCAAGATCATCAAGGAAAAAATGAGACGATATCTGGGGATGCAATACAAATTTCGTTTAAAAGGCTTTATAAGAAGTAAGATACCTGTGGAACGTGGTAAAGTGACGAGGAGCTAAGAAACCCATACCTGTACTATACCTGTCTAATGAATCAATAACAATGGAAAATGGACCGGATATTGGAAATATGCTCGAAGTGTTATCGAGATATATGCAAAAGATAGAAATAGCATCATCATGCTTAACCAAGTGAGAGTGCCCCACCAATCCTAGAGAGTGAAATAAAGAAGGCCATCTAAGAAATAGAAAATATGGCTATTATGACCATTTATCACAAGAATGGGTAAAAAAGATCTCTAAAACTATAGAATAATCAACCTATTAAGGCATGTCGTGAAGCTCTGAATGAGGATGTTAATAAAGAGAATCAACTTCGACGCAAGTTACAATGAAGAAGAAGCAGCCTGTCAAAATGGTTATTTCACACTTAAACCATCTGCAAACAATAACCTAAGTACCGGAGAAGACCAACGAGTTCAGAATATCCAAACACAAGGCATTCGTGTACTATTAAAAGGCCTCCGATTTTATCAATCATGAAACAGAATCCAAAGCAATTCAGAACCAAGGGGCACCAACAGTCTCGATCAAAATTCTGAAAAAATTCGTACAGGGGAGGAACAGCTGAAAGCAACAAGGACCAATTGTAAGAGGCGTCAGGCAGGGTATAATTTATTACTGAACCGGTTTGCTACTGAATAGAAAGTAGTCTTTACACCAAACAACGTTGAGGCTAAGGGGTTAACTTTAACAAACAAAGATTCGTCCAGAACATCAGACGTGTCACGCACACCCAAAACAACAGTTAAGCAAAATGTTAAATCAATAAATGATGACGGAAAGAACGACGGAATGAAAATGAAGAGGATAAAGATCATGGGTCACAGGACAGCTTAAACAAAACAAAGAATAAAAGTACGGATAGAAAATGAAATAGCAAAGAAATCAATAGAAGAATAATAGCTGGATGACAAACATTCTGAAAAATAGCAATTATAGCCATTTGCTTAAAAAGATCACGAATTGTGTCATCCTTCCAACAATGGCATACAACTGTGCGATATGTGCACTCATCAATAAACAGAAGCAAAAACGCAGTGCTCCTCAGAGCATAGAGAGATCGATGCCAGACTAACAATTGAAGCCAAACAATGTTTTTCGAAGGTTAGAAAGCTTTCGCTTCCACGGGGTATCGAAACGGAAGCTTCCTACTTACAGTTCGAATCCATCAATTACTACAGGTCAGCTCCTTGATACTTGAAATAAGATACGTAAAAATTAATACTAGAGTAATTTTTCTACCAGTCATATACACAAGGTCTTAAAGAATACGGCCTTACAAAGCATTTTAAAACCTTTTTTCGGCAAATAAAACCCTTTCGAATCATTATACGATTGGGTATGTTTAAAACAATTTGTAGCGTACCGTCTTAAGTTCTATTTTCAGTTTATTTTCTTACCAAACCAGCTTTGAGCCGTTGCCAGGCAAGTTCCTGGCGAATGTCTGGGTACGAAACGACTGAGAAAAAGTGACATAATAAAGGGGTAGGTTCAGTTTAAAATTTGAGTAACAAAACTCTTAGAAAAGAAGCTTAAAATGCTTCTCTAAATGTTCTTTTGTCATCTTTTGGTTGTATGTGCTGGAAAATCATCACATGAGCGCCAAGGTCAATTATCAGATTATAAAGCGCGAGGTTATCGGTTGTAGTCCCACAAAGACCCAGGAAGTATTGCACATAATGTTTTTTCTTTCTAAAGGTGAGAGACAGGCGGCTACTGAGTTTGTATATGTTTTAGAGATAGAATTAGGAGATAAAGGCAGTAAATAAAAAATTTTTTTCTTCAAAAAAAATCTCCAGTTGGTAAACAATTTACTGGATGTGTAAGTTCGATTTGAGTCTCGGATTATTCCCTAATTTAAGAGGTTCAAAACATCTCAAAATTCTAGTAGTACTTGTGATTGCTGATATTTGTATACTACCGCTTATATCAGGAAGGTCTAATTCTTTCAAATACTTTTCAAGTTCGAATGGAATCGTTCCAAGAGACCCGACAATTATCGGGACTATTGAAGTCTCAACTTTCTGCTCTACACGAATGACACCAGCCAGGTCAATGTATTTTTGAATTTTAAAAAATAATAATAATAATAATAATAATAATAATAATAATAATAGATAGAGGTGGGAAAGATGTGGCATCTAAAAACAAAGACAATACCTGTTATTGTTGGTGCACTAGACCTCATCAAGAAAGGAACAGATAACTTTTTGAAACAAATCCCAGGG
>RDPX01000214.1:1419405-1435134 GCA_003991215.1 Morbakka virulenta
GACCTCATAAACCAACGAAGCTGCGAAAAGTCATGCAAACCTGCTCGAAAGACACCTTTAACACACGATGAAAATCAGACGATAAACGAAGACGACCGCATAAAACAACTAAGCTGCCAAAAGTCATGCAAGCCTGGTCGAAAGACACGTTTAACCCACACGATGAAAATCAGACGATAGACGAAGACGACCTCATAAAACAACTAAGCTGCCAAAAGTCATGCAAACCTGCTCGAAAGACACCTTTAATCCACACGATGAAAATCAGACGATAGAAAATTGCTGAAGTACTAAACAGTGGATCAAAGTTCCCTTCTTTAAAATAAGAGGTTCAAAAGTTGGTGGTACGAATGCACAATGCCCAGCGACCAGCTAGAGCACATTATAACGACAAACATTCAAAGCAAATGATGAAACACCCAACTAGTGTCACGAAATGGGGTGCCATGTCAGTCATGGGCATTGCTAGATTGTTTTTTATACCCCGTGGAACGACCATGGACAGTGAAAAATACCTAAGTCTTTTTAAATACCACTTAGAAATTAACTTCGTCCGTGGAAAATTTTAAGGATAAAGCTGTGAATAAACAAGCAAAGAGTGCAAATGACCTAGAGAATACACGAAAGACGTTTGTATACCATACTTATCACTTGAATATCGTCGCCGTCTCATCGATAATATACCAAGACAGATACAGCGATAATCGATAATAGGGTTGGCCACATAAAATACTTACTTTCGGCTAACAAACTCATAATTATTTTGCATGAAAGATGTTCACTGTTTTAAACTCGTCAATGTAGTATATTATTTGATTTCACGATTCATGAAATTGCTAACAAAACTGAAGTGTTTTGTAAAATCGATTTTTGCTTCATTATTAATAATACTTAGAGGGTGGTTTAAACTTTAAACAATAAAGCAAAGCAACACAAGGTTGCTTTGCTTCATTAGTCAATCATATGGACGTATGGTACTATGGTGCACCTTTCTGGCGTAACACCCGTACTGAAATTCATAATCAACCACACCTAACTTTAAAACAGGCAAGGCATCTGATATAATAGAATTACGCTGTGAACAATCTGTTGCAGAAGTAAAATATTTTGGACGTAAAAGATTGCCAGCTTTGGGAAAATGAGTTTGTTAGTGGTTAAACCTGGAATATTAAAACCAGTCGAAGAAAAAACTATATAAAAGGCATTCAGTTCTTTCTTCTTCTTCTTCTTCTTCTTCTTCTTCTGTCATCCATATTCACGGCGAAACATCGACAAAATTAGTTTGCCACACAACTCGATCTTTCATTGCAGCCAGAAGATCAACACCATTAAGGCCAGTGTCATTCTCTACAAATATTTTTACTGTTATACGAGGTCTGCCGGGACGCTTCTTCTTCTCGGGACACCAGAGAAGAACCTTTCCTGCAGGATCATCTTGTCGAACTGTATGACCAGCGAGTAACAATCGACGGGGACTAACCACAAAGGATACGCGGGGAAGAGAAGCGTATAACTCCGCGTTTGTGATACGATCCTGATATGATCCGTTAAAATGGTACGGAGCATTTTTGTGAAGGACCCATCAAGTTTCTTGGCAAAAGCAACGTTTAATGCCCATGACTCCGAACCGTAGAGAAGAATTGTCTCTGCTGACGCCTTAAAGGCTTTAAGTTTGGTATCCTTTTTCAAATTTGATTTCCAAATCTTTTCAAGGGTGTGAACTGCACTCCAAGCTTGGGCAATACGAGTATTCAAATCAAAGCAAGAATCGCCGAGATATTTGAAGTCATCAAACAGCTTGATTAGGGAGCCCGTAGATGATAAAGGTATTGCATTCAGTTGTGATGAATTCAAATGCATATACTTGGTTTTGGATGCGTTAAAAAATAAACCGACACCCTGACATGCTTTTTCAACGCAAAGAAGAAGATCCTGAGTAGTATCGATGTTGTCCGCAATCATCTGACAAGATAATCTAAATCTGACAACACAACGGCTGGGTGACGCCTACTGTGACGACGTTCCAAAGTGAGACCATCATTATTGGAAATGGTAGAGCGAAGAGCGTAGTCTAAACAAATAATAAATAGGAAAGGTGCAAGAGGGCCACATTGTAAGATCCCGGTGTCAATGGAAAATTCTTTGGTCATGCCTTCAGAGGTAAGGACAACTGCAGATGTGTTCACGTACATGACTTTAATGGCAGCAATGATAACAGCAGGGATTCCATACGCCTTGAGAATACTAAACATTTTGACGCTATCAATAGAATTGAAGGCTTTCCGAAAATGTATGTATGTAATCACTCCTTCCATATCATGATTTTTCAACTCTTCAACTATGCAGCACAAAGCAAGCAGGTGAGAGGAGGTAGATTTGCCTTTTCAAAACCCATTCTGATTAGGTCTTAGCACTTTATCGATATCAGGGCGGACGCGATTTAGAAGACAGGGGTTATAAACCTTGGAGGCGATCTGGCTGAGTGAGATGCCTCCATAGGTATAAGTGACTGTCAAATCTCCTTTCTTTGGAATTGGTATAATACCTGAAAGTCCCCATTTTTTCGGGCGGTTACCTTTGAAGGTAGCGTTGCAAAACTTTCGTAAAAGTTTCTTAACTTTTTTTAACCTTTTTTTTCATTTCTTCATGTTCAACAAAAGTATTCGTTTCTTTATCACACTCATGGAACAAAAAGCAGTCACAAAAGCCCATTCCAACACCCTTAGTTTCTTGAGAGTTTGAATGGCTTTTCATTAGAGGACAGCAATTCACACATTCTGCGTCGTCAGCATGGAAAGATGATAAGAGGCAATACTTTAAGTCTTGTTTTGCCAGCCCTGAGAGCACAAACTGAGAAAAAAAAGGTGAGCTTTGCAGGAAGCTCAAATTTTTAACAAATTTCTGANAACCTTTTTTTTCATTTCTTCATGTTCAACAAAAGTATTCGTTTCTTTATCACACTCATGGAACAAAAAGCAGTCACAAAAGCCCATTCCAACACCCTTAGTTTCTTGAGAGTTTGAATGGCTTTTCATTAGAGGACAGCAATTCACACATTCTGCGTCGTCAGCATGGAAAGATGATAAGAGGCAATACTTTAAGTCTTGTTTTGCCAGCACTGAGAGCACAAACTGAGAAAAAAAAGGTGAGCTTTGCAGGAAGCTCAAATTTTTAACAAATTTCTGAAAGGTTATTGGAACGAAGAATCTCCAGTGCACCTTTAACATAAACGAATCCTTCGTAGATTTTAAGGAAAGTGGAATAAACTTTTTATTAACTTGGATGTAATTTTGATTTACTCTTTTATCTAATTTTGTTTCGTAATTTCTTGACTGATAACAAAATTTTTAAAATTTAAAACAAGCAAACCCATACAAATATTTTCATAAATGTAACATTAGTAAAATAAAATGGTTAATGAAATAACGTTTCTTTAAAGAGATGTGTGGTTTGTAAACTTTAGAAAACTTATCTAAAAGAAGGCCTCGTTACAGACGAACCTCGTTTTCAAAGAAATAAACCATGCGAGCCTTGGAGACGTAGATTTTATATCTAGTGGTTTGATCGAAGGATTAACTAGCTAATTCTATCAAACTTATCTATCATTTATTTCCACAATAAAATCAAAGCTGATTTGTTTGACTTGCATCGTCTTTTAATATTCCAGCTGTGTTCAAAGAGAAAGATAAGATTAAAACTGAAAGAAAGACAAGAGGAAGATGAGACTAAAACTGCTTTGAACAATCTGAAGATAAAAACGCCTTTATTTAACGTGTTTTGAGTAGAAATGCAACACACCAAGAGTTGCATGAACGAAAAGTGGTTTTGTAATATTTAGATAAGATTTAGGACTTAATATTATAGGATTTTTAGACTTATTGTTTTTGTATTTTGTATTGTAGTTGTATAAAGCTAAATAGTAGATCTCTGAAAACTCTTATGAGAAGAAAGACCGAGGGAAAAAACTATATTTATAGGAAGATTGATTACACTAAAAAGCAATAACTATGTAAGGTTGAAGACCATATGAAGAACAAATCCCATATCCCAACAAACAATGCTATTGCCAATGAAGAAAGTTTATCAGAACATATTCCCTTAGAATACCTATTGCAGTGTTTTCAATTATTTTCAGTTCCGGGCCAGAGAATTTTGTTAATTTTCTGTGAGTCACTGGGATTTTGCTTTCAATTTTGCCTTATACATAGAGTTTGTATTATTGAAAAACTTCAGTTTTATATTTACATAAATGAGTGGCCTATTTAGGCCTGGTTGTTTCGGTTCAATTATGAATTCACAAGACCAAGTGAATGTTCTTATTTTCAATCTATATTCTATAAGTTTAGAAATCTTGTCGTTAACGTCGTTTGCTTGTTTGAACTCTGTCAAAACAGTAAAATACTTTACAAAAAAAGGTTTGATAAAAACAAAGAAGGATTAATAAGTGGTGCAAATGACATATGAAATTAATTCTACTTTATTCAGGGCTTTGGTACTTTCATGACTCTGATTTCTGGCTGTTGCCTTTTTCAAATAATCAAAGTCTGAGGTACTATCAGTTTGTTACTCTCATTGGCTGGGTCTGATGTGAATCAGTTAGGCGAATTCAGTATTTCTTTTTGGTCATGTTTATTTGAGAGGGCCCCATGCATATATGATGCCAAACATAGAAAGTACCCGAATAGCACCATTCTTTATTTGAGCTTGCTGTATGAGGCCTTCCCAAAACGTAAAGGGATCACGTGACTCTGAACATATTGTGATATGCTCCTTTATGTCAATCGCCTTGGTTGCAATGGCAGGAATACCAACATCATTGCACAGAGGAATGGATCCTGAATTTATGAAGGGTTGGGAATGCCTGAAAGTATGTCCTTTTCAGCATGAAATCACCAAATCTCATCTCAAAATTTTCCCGCAATTTTAAAGGAAAGGCTAGTGATTTTCCTTTAAGACGGTTTCCGCAAAAGGTTGAGGATGGAAAAATACTAAAACCTCGCAAGTATAGTGCTCTGGCTAAGGCAGCGTAAGTTGTTATGGAACAACAAGTTATCAAACTGGGTATCAACCATTTCTAAAATCCCTTTTAGCTGAAGATGGCGTAAGGATGAGGTTGCACGGAGGTAGTTGATCTATTTCACAATAGTATTCATGCATTATTTGCACTGATCACCACGTTTAGCACAAAGGACACTACATTGTTTGATGCAGTGGTAATTAAGAATATGTAGAGATATTTATATTTTATCCTCTTGACAAAAGCCTGTTGGGTACCGATCATAGCACGTGCCCCACATGTGGTTACTGATGCTAACTTTGCCATGTCATCATACACCTTGTCCAACACAGATCTAACCCTCTCGTAGGGTATACACGGCCATTGTTCTTCCCTGAATAGTGCACACACCAAGGAGGTCATCATGGTAACCTCCATTCCAGTGGTATCAAGGAAACCGAAAGTGAAATAGAATTTTTAATATTGTTATCTACTTTCCCATTATTTTATGTACACTTTGATGAAAGATGGTACAGAAGACTATATATTTTATTCATACACGACATAGTTAGTACAAATATGTTTTTATAGTTTTCTCTATATATGCACAAGTATAATTTCCGTTACTGGTACAACTAACCCAATTATAATAGAACAAAAGTCGTAGAATGGATCAAAATAAGCCAATACATTCAAAACCCAAAAGCATGTCACAAACTTCAAGCTCCATTGACGGTATCACAGATAATTTAAAAAATACCCATCAACTGGGCTACCTTTGTTTAATGAGACAATAATTGTTAAACTGATATGAAGAAAACGTGATGCATGTTCCATGAAATTTCAATAATGACAAACAATTTGAAGTAAACTACAGCGTTCACTGCTTCTTTTTATGACTTAAGTTCTTTAACAACCTTAATTCTTGTTCAAACTTGCGTCAACATACAATCAATAAGACAAAGTTGCCATCTTGTAGCATCTGGTTTTGTAATCCAGGAAACAAAGCTGGTTTTTCAGGTTTCAGTTTCTTGATTTTAAGTGTCAAATAGTTTTAGAGAAGTGTACGTACTTTTTGTTGATGTGAAGATTGTTGCCAACGTACACTGCTCACAGAGACTTAATCAGATAGATGTAAGACCTTTATCGTGTCATGAGTCGTAAGCTTCTGAGCTACTTTTCGACAGATACTTCTCCCATCGTCAGGCTACTAAAGTGATTAGATACGGCTGTTTTATACTTTGGTCATGCGAACCTATATGCATACAGGTATCGAGTTGATCTGAAGAGTGGCGCCATACCTATGTTGTGTTTGTTGTGTGTCTTTCTTTATTGCTGAAAGCCATAATTCTGGAAGGGTGTTGGGTATACTGTTGATGTGATTTTTAAAATTTTTCTTGTTGTTGTGTTGATTTCCTTGTCTAAAATTACTTTATTTTCCGAGTCAAAGGTATGATCTTGTGTCCAGTAGTGTTCGGCAATTTCATGATTTTTGGTGTCACCTCTTTGAACAGCTCTCTTGTGTTGTTTTCCCCTTTGACCCAAGGAACGCTTTGGTTCGACAATCTTGGAAGCAGGACAGTTCATGCATTGTAGTATGTAAAATACGTTGTATTTCTCTTCAAGTGGGACTGGGTTCTTTGGTTTTGGCAGACTTTTCCTTAAGGTGGATGTAGTGAAGAAAAAGCATTGAACATTGTGCAGCCGGAGAGTTCATCTTAGGTGTTCACTGGTTCACTTGGTTAAAATTAATACAGGTGAAAGAAAGAAAGGGAGAGGTTTTATGCAATGTATCAAGCAGACATGGGACAAAAGATACAATAACAAACAAATTATAGCACAGTCCTTGTTTTATAGTGTTGAAAGATTTAAGAAAAACAAAGCGATATTGACTCTTATAGAAGCAATTGAAGGGCAATGTGTGATACAAGAAAATATTGATAGAAAAGTGAACAAGAAGCAGAGTATGTTAGACTAAGGAAAGACGACAGCAAAGACTTCAATAGAAGAGAACCTGAACAACAAGAAAGAAAAGAATTGAGAGTAGAAACTGAACAGAAGAGAGTGCTAGATCATGACGATGAAAACATCAGAAAAATGAAAACAAGAAGTTTGAACTACTTTGATAAGATAACTACAACAAAAGTAGAGAAAATTGAAGGAAGGGAGGGATTGCTGAAAATTAAAGTAATACCGCAAAAAGAAGAAATATAGCACGTAAAAAGGAATAATGATATGTGCAAGGTGATTGATACAGGAAACAAGAGGAGCTTGGCAGTGGCATTCTATGATCTACATAAAGAGTAAGATATGATCAGACATGATTGGATGGAGAGAGTATTTATATACTCTCTGAATACAATACCGAATAAAGTTGTAGAAGTCTTAGAAGTAATAATGAAAAGATGTGGCACATATGAAGATTAATGACAATTGAAAGATAAATATGAAACAGATGGACATCAGATGGAAGTTGCAGCAAAAAAACCCATCAAGACAACTTCTAGATATTCACTTTAATGGTAACCTAAAGGTATAATAGGAAAGTCTCAAAATTCTGGAAGTAGTAAATAAGACATTCCAGGTCACGGCGTGCCCTCCTACTGGTAACATGTAATCCAGTAAAACCTGTTACATGGTCGAGTGGTTGGCCACTAAACCAGCTCCCCAACCAGGTTCCAAATCTGGTGAGGAGGGTGACTAGCAACCCAATAGGAATAAAAACAAGACCTATTAAAGTGCGGATGAACTCTTTAGAGTCAACGGTCGGCTAACTAGAGATGGTGTCTCAATAAAAACACCCTGCAGAAAGAACTTTGGGCCTCTACTGCAGATTTTCTTTTTTTGCCCTTAGTACATGCTGATTGACGGCCACAAGCCCGGGAAAATGCAGATTGTTGCCGGACAGGAAGGGCATCGGTGGCGTAAAAACCCTAGCTCCAAACCAAATTATGGAAAAGTCTTAGACTATATGGCCTTGAGTCCCATGCAGCTCATAAATGGGCAGAGGGTGCTAAGAAGCTCACGGTTGACCAAAACAAAGGATAGAAAGAGGAAGTTCAAGAAATCTGTCAAAAGATTGGAGCTCTAAATCTTGGATGTATGACTGGAAAACGAAGGGAACTTGCAGATATGATGGAAAGAAGAAAGCTGGATATTTTATGTGTTCAAGAAACAAGATGGAGGGGGGACAAAGCGAGAGAACTTGGAGCAGGATTTAAGCTATTTTGTAGCGGAGCAGATGAGAGAGAAAGAAATGGAGTAGGAATTGTGTTGAAAGAATGTTTAATTGAGAAAATGATTTGACCAGGTACTTTCTCAAGGTTTCCTGGTGTGAAAAGAATATGTAAAGAAAGGATGTGCAAAGACCCAAGGAGGGTTACGCAATTAAGTCAAGTAAGTCAATTGTGTTGAGCACTCACCACAAAGACAATTTCTTTAACGTGACAAGGCAGAATGATAGAATGATGGTTGTGAAAGTGATAATAGGAGAAATGATTTTCAATATAATCAGTGTTTATGGGCCACAAGTTGGCTGCGATGAAGAAGAAAAGGTTAAATTTTGGCAAGACCTACATGGTTTGATTTCTGATATACCTGATAATGAAAGAGTAGCAGTGGCAGGTGATTTTTATGGGCATATAGGATCAAATAACAGGGCGATTGAGAGAATTCATGATGGGTAATGCACAGGAACGATTAATAACAAAGGAGAAAAATTGATTGACTTTGCAGCTGCATATGCTATGGCAATATTGAATTTGTTTTATTGTAAGAGAGATTACATAACATATGCTGGCGGAGGCCATGAAACCCAGGTAGATTATATTTTGTACAGAAGAAATCAAATGAGCGAAGTTAAGAAGTGCAAAGTCATCAAAGGAGGAGTAGCAAAACAGCACCATCCAGTTGTTGGAGAGATAAATATCAAGAAAGCAAGAAAAGGTAAGAAAAGATCACTACTGAATATTAAGTTGTGGAAAATGAAGAGTGCAGAACTGAGAGATGACTTCTGTCAAAGAGTATTAAGTAGTATAGACTTCAAAGATGAGATAGAAGAATGGTGGCAGTACAACTCACAAGTGATCTTAAGAATAGGAGAAGAAGTATTTGGAAAGATATCGGGCAAAGGCCCTACTGATGACAAAGAGACATGGTGGAGGAATGAAGAAGTGACAGAAGTTATTAAGGAGAAAAAATTAGCTGAAAAGGAGTTTTACAAAGAGAGAAATCAGAAATCTCCCATTGTAGTTCGAAAAACTGGAACGGGAGACTTCAATAGAAAACTTGTCAACTTACATCGAAGATCATATTGGTAATAAGCATAACTATTAGAGCTTTACGTGTATACATACATACATACATATATATATATATATATATATATATACTATGCACTGTCGGCATCCAAGCCTCAATTTGATTGCAACTTTTCTGCTTGTGCTGCTTCGAATATTTCTATGCTAAACCGTTTCCACAAACTTCTATCTTGGGCAATATTTAACAGTTTTTGAAGGTCATTGGTTGATTGGAAGGATACAATATCATTAAATGTGAGAGTTTTGTTTGTAACAGCTCGAACAATGCCTTTATCAATCAGTGAAGGTAGTGTTATACGTGGTCTACCTGGAAATTTGGATTTGGTTGATTCTGCGAAATACTGTATCATAGATTTTCTTGCAGGTGTGTCACTGTTGAGACGTAAAACATGTCCTAAGAGGCGCCATCTATGGATCTTGAGATGATTTTGTCAATTGCGCCAAGATGGCCTCTATTTCAAAATTCCAGTGATTGAAATAGAGGCTTTTTTCTTTTCTGGTCAAGAAGCGAAAGTGATTTTCAAGGATTTTGTTGTTTTTCAATTTTGCCATTTTGATGTTTTGTTGTTATTTGTCACAGTGGAAATAAGGCCCTATTCCTTTCGTTTAGTTCTATTTTCAGAGGTAGCTTATCATGTAGAGGCTTGAGTTAAAAAGGTGCTCTCAAATCTCAACGTTTTGCAATCAATTTGCACAGTTGGATGAAACAGCTGCTGCTGAAAAGGAAGTTCATCTGATCAGAGACAAACATTTGTTTTTGATGGCTGATAAACGAGGTGTGGCGGAGAAAAGCACTCAACCTAACAGTTCACTTGAATTTCAGTTGACCAGGAATGCGAGTCACCCACAAGGTCATGTAGAAAGTGGACATTTACATCGGCGATCTCTTAATCCAGTCGCTTTGACAATGGTGGGATCAGGAATCAACAGTTTGCGGCCGATGCCAATCGGACAAGATTTTCATTCGAGTTTTGACGAAGATGATCAAGAACTTGACACTGATGTGCCTGTTATGAAAACTTACGAATTTAAGGTGACTGGAAACTTTCGCAGGTTAAGGATATTCAGAGTATTGGTTGGATTATCTTGCGTAATAAGCTTGACTTCGGTTTGCATGAATACACCAGCGACATTGGAAATGTACCCAAATTTAATGTATGTCACTTTAATAATGGATATCACAGTTGTCATGTTTCTTGCCTTCGACATGATACTTAAAATGCTAGAAAAGGGAATATTTAAAAAATCAGGTTATTTCCGTAGCCTGGGAAGATGCTTTGAATCGCTCATGGTGTTTTTTATCCTTCTTTCCATCGGATTACAATTAATAGAACTCAAATATGGAAGACCAAAAAATTATATTTCCTTTTCTGCATGTAGAGCACCGAGACCACTTATTTTATTTAGGTTTCTGAAGAATATTCTTCATGTCGGACTGCCAAAGACAATATCCCGTCGATCGCTATTACAGGTTCAAAGTGTTCTTCTCTTTTCCATTTATTTAATGACTCTGGCCTCCCTTATAGGGGTGCAGTGTTTTGGCCCATTAAAATTCTACTGTGTAATTAAAGGGGCAGACGTTAATAATATATCTGCTAGCGATTTCACAATTCCGACAACAAGATGTTCTCTTTCAACAGACAGTGGGTACAAATGCCCGATCGGTTTTGAATGCAAGGAAGTGAACTTTAAGAGATTTCGCCAAAATCTGCATTATTTTCCAGATGTTTTAAATGGATTACTTATTACGTATGAAGCTGCATCAATGGAAGGCTGGTCATTTGTCATGTACTCAGCAATGGATACCAGACACTTTCTATTTGCTGTTTTTTATTTTTCGCTGCTTATATTTTTTATTTCATTTCTTATGAGAAATGTTTTTGTTGCTATTGTAACAGAAACATTCCAAGATTTGAGAAGTCAGGTTCATAGCCACTTTGTCAAACAAGCAGGAAAACAAAAAGCAGATTCACAACATATATTTAAAGTGATAGATTCAAAAATAGAACTTGTAAATGTTGATGAAAAGCAGAAGGAAAGGAAAGGCATGTTTTTTCTCCAGAGTTTGGTCAAATCAAGAGTCTTCAACATTATTATCCTTTTTCTCATAGCAACAGATGCTATCTGTCAAGGAGTATTTTCTGGACGTGCTCGTTTGTACACCCAAATTATATTTACTGTTATCTTTGATGTAGAAATGCTAGCCAAGTTGATAGGATATGGACCACAGAATTACTTAAAGAATGTAGTATTAAATTTTGAACTTGCCCTGTGCATTGGAAGTACTTTGTCCATTGCACCTTTGGTTTATCACAAGGAGGCATTTTCAATCTTTCAGGTTTCACGTCCGTTTCGACTTGTGTTTGCCTTTGCCTCCCTCACCTCATTTTTGAAAAGAATATTGGGAAGTGGAAAAAAACTTGGTGGTTTAATATTGTTGACATTGTGTTTCTTGGTTATTGCCACTGGTATAAGTCTGCAGTTATTTTGTAATATTGCAAGTGATGATAATATTTCATTTGAAACTTTTCCATATGCTCTGCAGGCCATGTTCCAAATATTGATGGTAGAAGCATGGAATGAGGTGATGAATGCTGTCCTTTTTCATGGAGAGTTAAAATATGCACCTCTGGTGTTTGTATTCTTTATACTTTATCATATGGTAGCAGCAATAATACTCATTAGTGTGTTTGTTGCTCTTATCTTGGACAACTTAGAATTGGATGAGGAAGTTAAACTTATTAAACAAAGAAAGCTTGGGGAAGAAGTTGCAGATATAAAAGAGAAACTTCCATATAGACTCCAGTTATTTAGACAATTTAAAGCAAACCCTAAAATGATTAAAATGGAGGAATTGGCCTGTTCAGTGCCAAAAGTAAGGGCAAGTTTTATGAGAAAATTTTATGATCCTTACAGCGCAGTCCAAGATATAGTTTTGCCACCTTTTGGTAGCAGCCTAGTTGAAAATACATCAATTAACTCGCCACCAGAGCCATTGGGGATCAAACTAATGTCAGTAAGTTTCAATGAGGGAAATTCATTTATTAATAAAACACTACGTAAACAGTCTAGTGTTACTGCATTGATTAATGACTCTAATTTTAAAAAGTTACAAGCAACCCCACCTTCAGACCAGGCAACACATATTGCAGGAAAGGGGTCTATGATAAGTAATCTAAGAAGGCAAAACTATGGTACAAAGGGAAAAAGTTATGCTACTATTATTCAATCTCCAACTGTTAAGAAGATTGATAATGAACTTGCTAAAATGTCTTCCAATCACCATTTTCAAAGAAATGCTACTGATCAGTCAAAACAGCGAAATATCAACATAGATACAAGTAAGGTTAAGCAAAAACTTGTTGAAGCAGAAAGGAAGAAGGAAGCACAAGTTGAAAGTCTCAGGGAAAATTATCCATTTTTTGACCAAACATTGTTTATTTTTTCATACAAGAGCTCCTTTAGACACATTTTACAAAAGGTTGTTCATGCAAGATATGAAGCCTTTCCAAATAGTGAAGGTAAAAAAAGACTAATTGGAGCTTTCAGCAGGGAGCGTCTTAAGCAATATATAGGTACTCAAACATACTTGGATTGGCTTATGATATTCCTAACACAGATATCAGTTTTGTTTATGATGTTTGAAACTCCACAACAAAGAACATTTGACTCAAAATATACTGAAGTGGTGGAATATGTCTTTGTTATTACAACCAGCATAGAATTGACATTAAAAATTCTTGCTGATGGCCTCTTTTTTACTCCTGCTGCATTTATTCAAGACTTTAATGGAATATTACATGTGTTTATTTATTTTGTTGGACTTGTACATATTTGCTGGAGACCCAAGGTTATTCCTGCCAAATCAGGAATGCAAATACTACTTGTTTTAAGAGCCTTGCGGCCACTTCGTATTATAACATTGGCACCACCATTAAGAAAAGTGGTTCGTATTTTGGTCAGAGGATACAAAGATATACTCAAAGTTGGAGTGTTACAATTTTTGTTAATGTTCATTTTTGCAAGCTATGGAAATCAGATATTTGCCAGAAAGCTAGCTCGCTGTAATGACAGGTCAATTACATCTAAAGAAAACTGTACTGGTGTGTTCTTGACATCACCAGCAGGGCCTGCAGGAATTTATGGTGATCTTCCAAATCAGTTACAAATTGCTGTACCTAGGGTTTGGAGCAATCCAAGAAATTTTAATTTTGATGACCTTTCTAGTTCATTTTTAGCAGTCTTTGAGATATTATCTTTGGAAGGATGGACAGAAGTGAGAGATATACTACGTAGTGAAATTGGATGGACAGCAGCCATTTATCCACACATATATGTATTTTTAGCAGCCTTGGTGGGGCTGACTTTATTCATTGGTGTTGTTGTAAGTAACTTCAATGAAAATAAGGGAACAGCTTTATTAACTGTTGATCAACGTAGGTGGGAAGATCTTAAAAAAAGACTTAAGTTAACACAGCCTTTACATATGCCTCCACGACCAGAGGGGACTGGCAAAAGAGCAGTTTTGTACGATGCACTTCAAACAAAGACATACATTTTATTTTATTATGTAATTGTACTGCTAAATTGTTCAACACTAGCAGTTGGAGAATGGTATCCAAGATCTGTAACAAAAACACAATTATCAGTTTTGACAAACATTTCAGTTGCTCTCTCATTTGTCTTCCTAATTGATTTATTTGTTAAGATTGGAGCATATCATTTCAGTGGCTATATACTTAGCATGAGAAACTTATTTGACTTAATGCTAACAGTTTTAGGACTGCTTTGGGCAATTTTGAAATTGGTATCTGAATATGGACTACCAAGTGGAAAACAGTATCTACTTCAAATTGGTATTGCTCTTATTATATTGAGGTTATTGTCTCTTTCAGGGAAGAGTAATACTCTTCAAATGCTGATGCTGACAGTTGTGATGAGCCTTCTAAAAAGTTTTTATACAGTTTCAGTTCTTGTTGTTCTTATGATGTGTTATGCCCTTGCAGGTGTAGTGCTATTTGGCTCAGTAAAGTTCGGTGTCTCAATTAACCGGCATGCTAACTTCAGAACAAGTTGGAGAGCAATGTTGCTTCTTTTTCGAATTACAACTGGGGAAGATTGGAATAAGTTAATGCATGATTGTATGATTGCTCCTCCTTATTGCACACAGGGAACTAACTTTTGGGAAAATGACTGTGGTTATTATGGAGCAGCACTGTTTTTCTTTTGCTCTTACTATATCATAGTGACATACATTTTTGTGAACCTGTTCATTGCTGTTGTTATTGAAAATTTTTCATTGTTTTATTCTGCGGATGAAGATCTCTTGTTAAGTAATGCTGATATCAAGAACTTTCAAGAAACATGGAATGAGATTGATGTTGAAAGGAAAGGAAACATAAGTGTTAAAAATGCCATAGATGTTCTGAGACTTTTAAAAGGAAGACTTGAAATCAATGAAAAAAGAGAGAAATTTCTCTTTAAACGTATGTGCCTGGAAATTGAAAAGTTGAGGAATGGCAAAAATGTATCTTTTCATGACTTACTTTTTATGTTAGCATACAAGTCAGTTGATATAACTCGTAATCTTCAGTTAGAAGAGCGTCTTGCAAGAGAGGAATTAGAGGCATCAATTCTAGAAGAGACTGCAGCACAGATAATTAGAGCATGGTTTTATAAACATCGCCAAGCAATCCTGGATAGAGTAAGAAATAACAAAGCTGGACCAAAGTTATCAGGTGAGTTTCTGTTATTTCACTTCCATGTTTTTAATACCAGCTTTAGTGTATAGTGGCCTTTAGCAATAAAGGTTTTTTTCTAGTAATGGTTGGAATGCTTGATTATCAATGTATCCCATAAATTGATGCATCCAATTTGTTTTAGTATTATTTTTGGTAGAATACCAAGGCTGTTTTCAAAATTTAATTTGGAGGTATAAAACCAATAATTAACAGTAAATATATCTCTCTCTCTCTCTCTCTCTCTCTCTCTCTCTCTCTGTCTGTCTCTCTCTCTCTCTCTCTCTCTCTCTCTCTATCTATCTATCTATCCATCTATCTATCTATCTATCTGCCTACCTATCTGTCAATCTGTCCATCTATCTATCTATCTATCTATCTATCTACCTATCTGTCAATCTATCCATCCATCTATCCATCTATCTGTTTACCTATCTATCTATCTATCTATCTATCTATCTATCTATCTATCCATTTATCTATCTATCTATCTATCTATCTATCTATCTATCTGTTTATCTATCTATCTATCTATCTATCTATCTATCCATTTATCTATCTATCTATCTATCTATCTATCTATCTATCTGTTTATCTATCTATCTATCTATCCATCTATCTATCTATCTATCTATCTATCTATCTATCAATCAATCTATCTGTCTATCTATCAATC
>RDPX01000215.1:0-10897 GCA_003991215.1 Morbakka virulenta
GTTGATAAACATGTAATGGGTCTGTAGTTTTTAGGCTTTGCTGTTTCATTTGTTTTGGCTAGAAGATAATTCCTTGACAGAACTATTTTGGTGTTAAGTGAGGTTCTATCATAATTGAATTAAAATTAGATGCTAATTTGGCATGCGCCGAAGAGAGAGTATTAAGCCAAAAATTTGGAATCTGGTCAATTCCAGGTGATTTCCATTTATGAGACTTTTTTAATGCGCTTTGGATTTCTTCAGTAGTAATATTTTCCCATTCTTGTTAGGGGATATCCCCGGTGCTATTTTCAAGGTCACGTACCCATTCTGCGTTTTCATTAAATTGTTTCTTTTTTCCCCAAATGTTGTTCCAAAATTCCTTTACCTGTTCGTCAGATGGTATTTCTTCTACAGAAATCGATTCTTTTCCAATTTCACGGTAAAACTTTTTCGCGTCAGTCTCGAAAATTTTATTCTGCCTAAAAAATTTTTGTCGTTTATTAAGTCTACGTAACCTTTGTGCTTTCACCTGGAGTTTTTGTTTTAGCTCTTCTTTAATCGCTGGTATTTGTTCTTCAGAGAGTACTTTATATTTTCTGGTTACTTTTCTAGCTTTGCCCGATTTTTTCCCATTATGCTTTTGCAGTTCTTCTAGTATAGAAATTTCCCTTCTAAAACCTTGTATTTCTTTCTCTATTTTTACTTGCCACTTTGGTTTACTATGTTTCTTATTCGTTGTCTTTTTTCTTAACTTAATACCACATTTTGCTTGAAGAACTCTTCCTGTTGCATAAATTAATTTGTTTCGTTCACTTAAATCTGGATTTATATCATGGCAGANGTTTTTGTTTTAGCTCTTCTTTAATCGCTGGTATTTGTTCTTCAGAGAGTACTTTATATTTTCTGGTTACTTTTCTAGCTTTGCCCGATTTTTTCCCATTATGCTTTTGCAGTTCTTCTAGTATAGAAATTTCCCTTCTAAAACCTTGTATTTCTTTCTCTATTTTTACTTGCCACTTTGGTTTACTATGTTTCTTATTCGTTGTCTTTTTTCTTAACTTAATACCACATTTTGCTTGAAGAACTCTTCCTGTTGCATAAATTAATTTGTTTAGTTCACTTAAATCTGGATTTATACCATGACAGAGTTGTTCTAGTGCCTCATTGCCTATATTAAATATACTTTTTAATTTATGGGGGTGTCTGATTTTTAACAACGCCTCGCTTTCACTCATTTCAGTATGTTTGACTATCAACAGTTCTTCAATGATATCCATTTTCACACTAAGCATTTCCTCTTCGTCAACGACAACCTCGTTCTGCGCTACCTCATCGACATTATTTTCAACTCTGGCATCAGCATTATTCGGCATTACAAGTTCTTGTTCATCTGAATTTCCTTTAACTTCATCATTTTCCACCTGTAATTCTCTAGTATCATTTTTTACCCTGTCTTTAATCATTGAGATTTCTATATCGGTCAATTTTTTGCTACCAACAATATATCTTCTAACATTAGCTAGTTTGTTTGGGTCAAGCATTTCCATTTTTTCACCATCACTATTCCTTACACACCACGAAGTATATGTATTATCAGTATTATTCGTTTCTGGCTTTTCGAGTGCATAGTAAAAGCAATACATCACCTCAGCATACTCTTCCCTTGTCCATTTGAGTCTAGGTTTCTTTTTATTGTCAATAATAGCTTGTTGGACCACAGGGCCAGGGATGGGAGGTGTCCTGTTTTGGTGACTTGGTGGATTTTGACTAGTGGGAGAGGTAGACCTAGTAGCAGACTTTAAAGAAACTATGGGATGTCCCATAGCTTCTTTAATTCCTTGGCTTAGTCTTGATATTTGAGAATTTTTTCCTGCTCTTTTGCAATTACTCTAGAATCGTAAGGTACTGCAAAATCTAAAATGGTACACTTTTTGTTGTCTTTATTGACAACAATCATATCAAGTCAACGTGCCTCAATGATGTGATCAGTTTGGACATTAAAGTCCCACAATATTTTGCACTTTTCATATTAAATTACTGCTTGCGGATTGTGGTCATACCACGTAGGAGAGACTATTATTCCATTAACTTGACAGACTTCCCAGTGGATTCTTTTACCAACCCAACCATGCCTCCTTTTATATTCTCTTTGTGCAAGCTTAGGGCATTCGCAAAGTATATGGCTGATCGTCTCATCACTCTGATTGCACATTCTACACTTGTTGTTTCATTGGCTTTTGTCAATTGTTGCTTTGATGTGGTTTGTTCTAATGGATTGATTTTGCGCTGCAATTATCAAAGATTCAGTTTCACGTTTCATACATCCATCTTTCAACCATAGCCATCTTTCCTCATTAGAAATCTCATCTGTTTGTCTTACGAATTGTCCGTGTAACGGTTTTTCTTTCCATTTGCTTGTTCTTTCACTCCTCCTCCTTTTCATAAACGTACCAGCATTTTCGTTGACATCCGTTGCCCCTCTCGCACTTCTAGCCGCAATAATCACATCTTCTTTACTACTTTCAACATATCTCATCTGTTTGTCTTACGAACTGTCCGTGTAACGGTTTTTCTTTCCATTTGCTTGTTCTTTCACTCCTCCTTCTTTTCATAAACGTACCAGCATTTTCGTTGACATCCGTCGCCCCTCTCACACTTCTAGCCGCAATAATCAAATCTTCTTTACTACTTTCAACATAGCTGTTTAGACTAGCCCTTGTCTGCAGTATTGTGTCTTCCACACTCAATAGTCCTCTGCCACCTACCTTTCTTGGTAAGTAAAGCCGATCAACATCACTTTTTGGGTGGAGGGCCTTGTGAATCGTTAGCAATTTCCTAGTTCCGTGGTCAAGTTGTTTCATTTCTTCCACCGTCCAGTCAATGAAAGCAGCCAAGTATCTAATCAATGAGACAGCATATGTGTTGATGGCCTGGATAATATTTCCCCCATTCAGTTTGGCTTCCAGAATTTTTCTAACTCGTGTTTTGTATTCTTTAGATATGTTATCTTTCATTTCCTTACTCTGTGACTACATCAGCCTCGAGAATTCCAAGATATTTATAACCCTCTCCTTCTTTCAAGACTTTGATTTCACAATCATCAGGGAGTTTGATACCAGAGAAATCCTTCAACACTCCTTTCTACATTCTCAAGACAGCACATTTCTCATTGCCAAATTGCATTCCAATGTCGTTACTGAAGATTCTGACCGTCTGTACAAGCGAATCTAACCCCTTTTGACTACCAGCATAAAGCTTTAGGTCGTCCATGAATAATAGATGATTAAACTTCTGCTGATATTTTTCGAAGTGATACCCCTGGTCCATATTTCTGAGGATATGACTAAGAGGTATCAAACAAATTACAAAGAGCAATGGCGATAAGAAATCACCTTGAAAGATGCCTCTTTCAATAAGGACTTCATCTAAGCTCTCATTGCCGCATTTCAACTCCACTTTCCATGAGCCCATACTCTTTTCAATCAACTTTCATATATTCTCATTGATCCCTAGAGACTTCAGACATTCCATGATCCACGTATGCGGGATCATATCGTAAGCCTTATTATAGTCTATCCATCCAACAAAAAGATTACTCTGTTTCCTTCCTTTGGGAAGTTTCCTGCCTCTGTCTTATTTGATTGACTAATGACCTCGTTGTAGCTTCCCATTAAAGGATTTCTTCATTTTTAAATCTGTTTGCATATTAAATTATTATTACTATTTCATTTCACTCCTTCGGCATTTTGAAACCCCATACCGGATCTTACCCAGGGATCTGAGGTATTGCGAAAATTGTAAGAAAAAGTTTCAATGAGATGGATAAGATACCTCTGAAAATTTCAGAGAACAGAAAAAGGATGATAAGAATCAATTTTATTCTAAAGTATCTGTACTATATGTTGGATCTATCATTTTAAGGGATCGACGTTTCTTTATAACGTAAGACATTATCAAAAGATATAAATTACTTGGAGAGAATCTTAGCCTTAATTGGTAGAAAAGTTTTGAGGATATCGATGGGTAAATTTTGATATTCTTTACTGTTGAACATACTCCACAAAAAAACTGATATGTGTCCTCTCAATGGTGAAGATTTGAAACAACGAGGTGACATATTTTCCGACATTACATAACAATATCCACGATTTTTCATATTTAGCGGAGAAGCGACAATAATCATCGTGAAACGTACTAAGTAAATGATAGCTTTTAAATTTTATGAATAGTCTCTCTAATAAATGTGTACAATATTCAGTTCCTGGTCAAATTAAGCAAATCTCTAAACAAATCTCTAGTTTATCATCTATCTTCTTTGCTACAACCTCTCTCATTTTAGATCCAACTCTTGATCCAATTTCTTCCATTGTTTTCGAAGCTGCTTTTGATGGGAGGTATTTAGCACTTTTACTTGTTAGTTTAGATAGGATTTTCTTTCCAACCGAAGTAATACTATGAATAACACAACTACGGTCTTGACCGATTGGTTCACAACTATCAGGGTCGATTCTTCTACCAGTGTCTGGATCATAACATATAATCTCATCAGTTAATTCCTTTCTTGTATTTTTACCATATATATATATACACATACAATCATTGCAGAAAAGAAATCAGAATAATTCTCCATTGTCCTAAAATACTTTTGTTTTTCAATGATGAAGCAATGGGGATAAAAAGTTTTACAGGTCCTCTGAGATGTAATAATGGAGCGGAGATTTGTGAATTTGTCGGAATATTCATCTTATGCAAACTCTTTACGATTTTCAACAAGGAAGATACAGGATTATACTGTGATGATGGTAAGGAAATCATTAAGATTTATTAAAACATTGTGTTCGATATCGAAATTTACGCTAACTTGAAAACTGTAGACTTTCTCGCTATTACCTTAGACTTTAACACCGGCACATTCAGACCATGTAAAAAGCCAAACGACGACCTACAGTATATTTATACCTCGTCAAACCATGAGAATATGTTGAGGCAACTTTCGATTTCTATAAATAACAGACTCGCTAAGAACTCTTTAAATTAACCACTCTTTAATCAGGCAAAAGTACAACATGAAGAAGCTCTCCATAACAGTGATTACAGAATACAGAATCTATCCTATAAAAACCCCGGTAGAAACAATCACCGATCGAGAAATAGAAAAAGAAACATGGTTTAACGCGCCTTTCAACAGGGACGCCACAACCAATATCGCCAAATCATTTTGAAATCTTATCAACAACCACTTCACGAAAGACAACCTCCGAAAAAATGTTAATACGCGTTTCCCTAATTCTATGATGTAATTTAAGCCTCGCTTATAAAACGAGACCCGTATGGACAGATATTAGAGATTGTGGCAGTAGCTCCTTAAAAAAGTAAACAAACTACTTCATTGTGAGTTGTATTTAAGAAGTTAGAAATATTACAAACCTTTAATTTAATAAGAAAACATATTATTTATTTCCTAAACTACTGTTAAATCAAAAACATGCTTAATATTAATTCGAGTTTTTTCCCACCAGAAGAAGTGAAAACAGGTGGACGATCAATGTACTGCTGTGTACCTGAATGTGGAAGTTCTTTTTATAATAGTAAGAAGGAAAAAACAAATATTGCACTATTTTCTTTTCCTAATAAAGATACCAAACCAGATCTTCATAAAGCTTGGAGTAAAGAAAAATTAAAATATAGAAGGAAAGGAGGTGCTGATAAATTTGAAATCAACAAGTATACTAAAGTATGCCAGTTGCATTTTAAGCCAGAGGAAATAAAAGTTATCATGGGTCGCGGTATTAAAACTTTGAAACCTGGGGCCATTCCAAGTGTATTTACCTTTAAAAAGCCAAGATTAAGTAAATCTAAAAAGACAAAAACTATTTGTTACTCCCTCTGAGGAAGAAGGACTTGATAATGAAGTAGTAGGTGAACAACTTGATGTTCAAGAAGAAAAATGTAGCCGTTGTGAAACGTTAAAATCAGAAAAATTGCTTATTCAAAAAAAAATTTGAACAATGCGAAGAATTAAGAAGTATCGACAAATACGAAACGAAATACCACTTGTACTTCATGGCACAGTAAATCAAATTTGGACTGTTAGTTGCTTATTATGTAATTTTATGGATCCCTTAATACAGCAGTAATATATATTGTTATCACATTATACCATTCTTCATAAGAAAATTAGTTTAGCTTCAGTGTGCCTTTCAAGAGTAAAAAGTCAGACGAAATTACATAATTATAGATACAATTTTTATGAAGTTGTATAATGTGGTAACAAGTGATTTTTATAAAAATAACCTAATTTATCAATAAGATCCATGAAGTAGGATTCATCAAAATCGACGTTCACCATTATAATACCTTGGTACACATATACAATAAACAAACATTGTGTAAGCCCAGATAAACCCAAAGCTATCTGTACTTGCGTATAATAACCAAAAGCATGATCCTTTTTTAAAAATAGTTCACCATTCGGCAATGAACCAATGTAAAATTTCTCATCATTCATTAAATCATTAGGGTTAACGTTTCTTTTTGTGTAAGGGCACTTTACTTCCATCAAAAATGAACCCGACTTCGTAGAAACAAGACCATCAGGACTTGCGCCAAGCCATGGCAAACATGGCTGTACAAGCAAACCAGTCTCCATTAATTTGACGTTTTGATGAAAGCGGTAATTCATTACACAAATAAACTTTTCTTTTGCAACTTCTTCATTAATTACTCCATGATTTAAAATTTCTTTTAAATTTGTTGGAAGAGCCTTAACATCTTGCGTCACTTGTTTTACTAGTGTTTCGAAATTCTTTTTTCTTATAAATATTTTATGAGCAGTAGATGATGTGATTCTATATTTTCTTTCTTTGAACCACAGAGGGCACTCTCTTTGCTGTGTTGTCTGCATCTGCAGCTTTATGCTTTCCTCTTGAGAGATTTTTATTTTTTCCATGAATTCCATCTCTCTTTTTGTGCAATTCCAAGAACATGGAATGTCTAGAAATTTAATGGGTAAGACTGAGGTGGGAGGTGTGTGTTTTTCCTCTGGCAACTTACCCAAAACCATGAAGTCTCTCTCAACAGGTAAAAGTTGATTCGAAAGAGGAGACCCCATAAATTGCAGACCAAATTTTGTTATTTCGGAGTCAAATTTTATTGTGTTTGGTATGACATGAGCATAACCAATGTCTTTATTTAGTGCTTTCAAATCATCTTGTAATTTTTTTATGGAATTTAGGTTCTTT
Source organism: Morbakka virulenta (assembly GCA_003991215.1). NCBI lineage: Eukaryota > Metazoa > Cnidaria > Cubozoa > Carybdeida > Carukiidae > Morbakka > Morbakka virulenta. The sequence continues at coordinate 7,224 of RDPX01000215.1, forward strand.
ACTGCATTAAAATTTAACCTAGCTTCATATATTGTTGGAGAAATTCCCTTTTTCATAACATTGCTATGAAGATCAGTTTTCATAACAGGATATTTTACTGTCTCTTTGTTTCCTGGAACACCCCATTTTCTAAGTACACTAGTACATGCTCTTTCAGTTGGTACTACCTTCAATGAATGCAATGAGTATTCTGCCAGTTCGAAGAGTAAAGCCATTACATGGTTGCAATACCCACTTAAACCAGCAGGACAGTTACATTTTGCTTTATCCACCTCACTGTTTTTTCGGTTAATATGAACCTCTACTTGCCTCTGCAGTTTTTTCATGCTTGCTCGACATGAAGCTTTGGCTATAAAATACTTTAAAGTTCGTGCAGTAAACAAACTTTCCGATAAAATGTAACGTTCCTGTTTAAACTTAAGCCCTCTTTCTAATGTTTTTTTAATATGTAACCTTTTTATTTTGCCACACTTCCCAACATGGAGGTCTATTTCTCGCCTAGTAAATACTGGAAGAAAATCCAGAGATTTTCCCCATGTCAAATTTTCTTTGGATTTGTTATCTGTAATTAACGTAACGTCCAGATCAGCATTTATATCTCGTAATAACAAATTTTGAACATTTATATCCGAAAGAGATCCACTAGAATTGACAGTTGCCTCAGGTTTTTTAATAATTATAAGAGTTTCGAGTTCTATCTCCGCTTCCTCCATTTTTGTTTATATTTTTGTCCATATGGGTCTCGTTTTGAAGTCGAGGCTAACATTACATCATAGAATTAGGGAAACGCGTATAGAAACAATGAAAAAGTCAGTTATAGCTCTACAGAAAACATGCGTTCTATTATCAATTCCCACGTGACAAGTAAGTTATGTCACGTGCTACAGCAGAAATTCCTCCGTGCAACGGCAGAATCAAGAACAATTGCCCACTGCAAGGAAATTGCAGAACATCATCCGTAGTGTACAAGTGCAAAGTCACAGCACCAAATCAACTAATTAAATGCTATATTGATCTGACAGAAAAAAAATTTAAACATTGGTTTAATGGTCACAAACAATCCTTTAGTAACGTAAAGTTCAAAAACAGTACTATGCTTTCGACATACGTTTGGAGTTTGAAAGACCAAAATTTGGAACCTTTATTCAGATGGTCAATTGTAAAGCGTGATAAGACGTACTCAAACTTAACCAAGTCATGTCCGTTAAGCTTACAAGAAAAACTGGAAATTATTAGTTAAGCTAATAAAACTGAATTATTAAGAAAACAAACTGAAATCATTTGAAAATGTCGCCATGTGAATAAGTATGCCTTTGCGAATTACAAATTAAAGCACTGACTAACAGGTAACGAGTCTTTATTGTCCACATTTTGATATGTAGTTACACGATTTGCTATTGTTTTGTTGTTATCAATAATTGCTTTTGATAAGGTCTGATTACATAATTTTCAAGGTAATCATTATATACAAGTGACGATTGCGTGATAAGAATAAAAAGAAATAGAATATTAGTAACAACAGTGAAGATTGATGGAAAATGAAGCAGAGTTAAGCAGAGAGAGAAGATGCTTGGGAGTGTGGTATCATAGCTGTACAAGGAAAACTCAACATAAACGATATTGGAACCGTGAAGTATGAAAACCCATGACAGCCAACGCTATGCAGGACGGCACGATATGATGATCGTGATGATGTAGTTCAAAACAAAATCCTCTGAAGACTTTTTTGCAAGTGGAAGAGTTCACACTATCGAAATATTTGGATCCGGTCTTACGGAACGCCTCTGGTCGCTGCTCCTTATAACAAAATTCTTTCAAAGTCAGGAATATAAATGGTTACACAAATCAGTAAGGAATAAAAATGTATGAGTTCGAAAGGTCATCGAATCTCCTTATTGCATGATGACAGAAAACTCTTTGTGGCTAAAGTGGATAGACTTGCCAGCCTAATAAAGAAACCATTTTGTAATGGTTTAGTAACCATGTTGTATGTCAAGAAATGCACCCTTTGCTAAGAAAGGTTTGATTCATTGTGCAAACAAAACTTTAGATATAAAACAAGACATTAGATACGCTGTGTAACACATTTTGCCCCAACAGGGAAGTTATAACCTGGGGTTGGAGTTTAAGTGTGGTAGCAGCTGAATTATCTTGGATTGTCAAGTAATTAAACCTTGGAATGGAAGGTTGTAGTAAAAAGAAGTAACAATGGAATGTTACAGCGTATTTTACATAGTTGAATGTCTTGTCATCCCATTTCTTTAGTTTGAGTTAGAAACTAATGGCTGAGACATTGGTATTTTGGCAAGCCATGCTGGATACTTCTACATGGAGCCGTTGGGTATGGCTGTATCAAATTGATTGCCCAGTTCACGCATTCCAAACCACAGAGAAGAACAAGAGGTATAAGTGTTTTATAGACACTGGGGATAATATGATTCGGGGTTGTTTTGGATGTACCACACAACATCTGAAATGAAAGCTTTCTTCCATCAAGTTTTTAAGGTCATGCGTTGTCTTGTGGTGAGTTTCTTAAGATCTTGCTAGAGTCGAGCCTATTTTGTCCGCTAGAAGACAAGACATTATTGCTGAGCTAAAAGAATGTCCATGATTTCCTTTTGAGGTAGATTTATTTACAAACGCTATTCATTGTTAAGCAATTGACAAAGATACCTGTTAACATTATAGTCGTTGAATTTTTATCAGGATTCGTTTAATAAAGTTAAAAAGCTTACATGTGCTATTTGTGATAGGCTTTAATTACAGCCAGATAAAAGAAACTTATTGAATATTCTTCGAATTCAAAAGAAAGAAAGTGAAAGAAAAATTGTATGGTTGGAAAAGTACTTGATACCATTAGTCGTGTTTTGTAAAACAAAATAGTTTAGCCAGAAACTCCCTCAATCATTATGAAGATATGGAAACGTATTTTACCTTTAGTTAAAATATGCAAATCTTTTTCTGTTCTTAATGAAATTTTGGAGAAAGGGCTCTTTCTCTTATGGAATAAATACCTCCTATTTTTTATGAAGTGTATTGACTTTTTAGCTTCTGAAACTGCAAGCGTTTGTGACTTAGTGGTAATATCCTCGACTCCCAAGGCAGAGACTGTGGTTCACTTGCCCACCTGTACATGACTTACTTCTTGTTTCTTTACGTTTTTCGTTTTTCAACACTTATATAATATTATTATCATATAATTATTATATAATTATAATTATAATTATTATTATATTATTATTATTATAATTATGATTATATTATAATAATTATTATATTATTATTATTATTATTATTATTATTATTATTATTATTATTATTATTATTACTATTATTATTAATAATTTAATTCCATCATGGATACCTTCTTTCAACGAACCCGAGCACCCTTTCAGCACTGATCCTCCATCATATAAAAAAATCACATCAGTTATTCGTCGTATGAAGTCATCTGGCTCACCATGCCCACTAGATAAGATATCCATAATTTGCTTTAAACGATGTCCCTATCTACGGTCTTTCCTAACAAAAATAATTAAAATCATATGGATTTCTGGCAAAGTTCCTCCTGAATGGAAAAAGGCCTCTACGATTTTAATACACAAGAAGGGTAACACCGATGACCCTTCTAACTTTCGACCGATTACTCTACAAACGGTTCCATTAAAAGTTTT
>RDPX01000215.1:13871-55481 GCA_003991215.1 Morbakka virulenta
ACGCAATTTCAAAATATAACAAGTTTTGGTCCGAAGTTCAAAGTAAGCTGCCCAAAAATATATTCAGCTTTACCATTCGTTATTTGAATAACACCCTTCCAACTCGTAAAAATCTATCTAAATGGAAACTTAGTATATCGTTCTCTTGCTCTTCCTGCTTTGAAACAGAAACAATTCTTCATGTTTTCGCCGGCTGCAAAACGTACCTTCAGGAAGGTCGATATACTTGGCAACACAACTCAGCATTGCAGTTTTTAGCAGGTTCTCTCAAATCTCTTGAAGGCTGTACAATATATGCTGATATCTTTGGATTCTTATCGCCATGCATTATAACTGGAGATGCCTTGAGGCCTGATTTGCTCTTAGTAACTCCACAACAACAGTTATACATTCTTGAATTGACGGTGGGCTATGAAACAAACCTGGATAAAAATTCTTCTCGCAAATACGAAAAATATCGTTCTTTAATTCGTGATTTACAATCCAGCTTTTCGAAAATTAGTTTCGTAAATCTCTCCATGAGCTGTTTAGTTATATTCGGTAAATCTTGTATTACTTTCAGTAAAATCTGCAACGCTTTGCACATCGACAACAAACACGAGCGCTTTCTTTCAACCAAACTTTCCAACATAATCATTCGCACCACATACTACATATTCTGTCGTAGAAATAGACCATGCACCAACCCTGAATTATTGTCGCTTTATTGATTTTGTTAGTAAAATATTTAATTTTGATTTTGTTAAATAGGCAAGCCAATGCAAACTACCTTGATTGGTGAGGTTTGTAATTGTATGTGTTCAGATGAAAAAATAAAAAGTTTCCATTATTATTATTATATTTAGAAATTTGATACCCTATCTAGTCCAGCTGTTATCTTTATGAGACTTCATGTACCATTTGCCAAAATGTAGGAAAATTTTCGCTCCCCGTGTACAAGCAATAATTTGTTCCAGCTAGATTCTGTCATTATTGTAATTAAAGAATAATATTAACAGTTGGAGAATAAAACATTGGCTCGGTTGCATTAAATTAAAACTCTCTTACTGACTAAAATCGCTACTCCGTACAATAAAAATACAATCGCTGGAAAATTCCCACCGCATCAAACTTGAAATATCAATGTGTTTGATATTTTTATCCCCACCAGAGGGATAATGTTTTTGCGTGGGTATATATGCAAAAAAAACTATGAACGAATTTGGATATAATGTGAGGATTTGCTTACAGTAGGTGTTTGCACCCTCGGTTTTTTAATTTCCTAGGCTACTGTTTCCCTGTGCATTTTTCAAAAATGACAATAGACCAATCAGATTGTTTATCAACCGACGCGCCAATTGCTTGTAATATGGCGTCCTTTCTTCCCAGGTGTTATTACTCGAAGTTCTTCATGAAATCGCAAATTAAAGTATTTATTTAGCTTGTGAGCAATAATGCCTTTTCAGAGTGAATATCAAAGGAAATACAAAATAAGAAACAAAAATGATACTGTGGAAGATTACCAAATAAAAGTAGGCTATAGAACACAACGTCGATTGCTGGAGCACAGTCATACGCCATTAAGTTGGGATGTTGTATCTGAAGATGAGTGCTCTCACACATCGGATATTCCTCGAAACCAAAGGAAATTACAGCGATCAAAAAAGGAAAAGACTATTGTACATAATACAACAAAGAAGTGCGGAGAAAAAGGTGAATTAATTAGTGCAGGTGAGGAATTTCTACCAAATGCTCATCAAAATGATGTTGATAAGGATCAAACCACAATTTTAGCAACCGATAAAAATAAGGAAAATTGCAAGGAAAGTGCTACAGAGAAAGATTGCAAGGTCAAGGAAAAGGCAAAAAAGATAAAACCACGTGTAGGGAAACGTCAACGTAATAGCAAAAGAGTAACAAATGCAAAAGTGAATCCACCTTTATTGCCATATGGAATGGCTTGCAAAAGTGAGTGTACTGATAAAAAACGAACTTTTAATGTTCTTGCAGCCGATGAAGTGTTTCCTTCAGCTATGAGAGCGGCTAAAAGACGTGAACTTGAAATAAATAGGAAAAAAAGCCGTAAAAAGTTAGAATCTGACAGAAAAATTGCCGATGCGTTATTTAACTTAGTAGTGCCAAAAGAAGATCATTTTTATACGACTGAGTATCAACGAAACTTTTGTAACGAAATGGAATCCGAACAGGGAAAGAGATGACAAATAACTCATTGTATCATTCTAATTATTTTACTTCTGAAACAAAATATAATCATGATGAATGGTGTGGTTTTTTTTATTTTGTCTTCCTACCATCATGAAAGTGTGGTAGGGCAACAGTACATAACCCCCAAATTGGGAATTTCATTTAAATACAAATAATTGTGTGCTGTGTTGTCAAGTACTTTTGAAAAGTTTTGGTAAAAAGAAGAGGAGGATGTGTGCTTTTTTTGTAAAGGATGGATTGATGTTGATTCTTTGGGAGCTAAGAGGGTTTTTTTCTGGCAAAACTCATGGTTAAATAGCTGAGGTTACTTTTATTATTATTATTATTATTATTATATGATATGCTCAAATGGAGAGTATCACTATAGAGGATGTACCACAACTAGGCTTCATTGTGATATTTCCAGTCCTCTGGATCCAGTGACAGCTTGGTTGTGTTGCAACCTGTATTGAGTAGATCAATTTCATTGTAAATTTTCTAGATCGTTAATTTACAAATAAAACCATGTGAAGTTAAAAAAAAAAAATTATTATTATCTTTATAGAGGATGATACAATTTAGTTGTTTACAATATAAAATATAATAAACACTGCTGTCAACATGTGTCCTTTAGATAGTAAAGGAGCAAGGTATGATTTTTTAAGAAGTTTGTTAATTCAGTAGACCCAAAAAGTATGATTTAAGTTCATCTTGTTTCAGAATTCTCACTTGCTATCTTCACAATAGCTTGTTTGTTAAAAATGTATGGGGAATAGTTTACTGGTGACAAATTTTTGAGAAAAACTTTGTCCAAATATTCTTTTGCAATTAAATGTTTGCTGAAATCCTTTTTGTGCAGGAAATCAATTTTGTTCAAGGCTTCAAAAGAAATCTTTAAAATTGCTTGAATTAGTTTTCTCTGTTACCTAAGTGATTTTTCTGAGTGTGCTGAACTAAATTGTTTCTTATTTCTGTTGGTTAACAGTAATTTCCGTGTAACTAGTTTTGCTTTGTTTTGTTTCATACCCATTATTTACTCAAAAGGTTCCATTTCAGTAAGCTTAAATAGTTTTCTTTTTCATTTTTTTCAGTTGAGTAAATTTAGTATTGAAATTGTAAGAAGAAAGGTCATGTGTATCATTAAAGTAATAACATATTATTTAGACAAGATCTAGTTCAAAGTAGATGTTTATAACATTTTTTGTTAGTTGAAGTGTTTTAATATTTGATAAATAAATGAATAAGGCTTTTATTGAGAAAAATTATGCAACTTAAGGACTTTCTGGCAATTTCTAGTAATGTTACCTTGGTAAATAATTCAAGCAGATGACCCAGCCCAAATCAGTGTTCTCAGGTTGATGTGTGTGTGTTGTTTGTTTGTTTGAGGGGGGGTGTGTGTGTGTGGGGGGGGGTTATCCTAGTCAATACAGTTTTTTAATGAGCATCAAGGCCTATTGTTAGCTGCATAACTTTCTCTTTGGTGTAAAACAAATGTAGAATTACTTAAAATAAGAAGTTGTAGTTTAATTTTTTGAAAGAGGGAATTTGACAGTTTTTACTTGAGGAATTGGCAGTTTAGGGGAAGGTACAAATAGGTCTTTTGATTCATCAACAACATTTATCTTGCTTGAAAATCCCACTAAACCTAATGTCATTTAATAGGAACTTCTTTTGCTCCAAAACTTAGCAAATGTTTTGTTTTACCATGTAAGGAATAGACCATTTAATCACTTTGTTTTGATTTTTTAGAATACCATGTCAAAAAGCAAGCATTCACACAGTAGCCTAAATAAGAATGTGTCTCCCAGTGGCTGACCCATTTCAGATGACCATTGTCAATAGCAACCTCTACATTTTAATCTCTTATGAGGCCATCCATTTATTACGTTTGCACTGAGAGGGAAGTAGGGTTCACAAGGTGAGAACATTCACATTAAAGAAAATTTTTAATTTATTTATCTTGTCTGCAAATGGGTGCAAACAATGGGGGTTGAAAATGATTTCATGAAAATGTAATAAATGGATGGCCCCTATGCTTGTTAATTGTGATAATCATTTAAGTTTAGCAGCCATAGCTGGTGTTTATCTTAAAGAGATTTATATCTCAGGTTAAATTATCTTACAATTATCATACATAAAATTTGTTTTGTATAAGATAATTTGATCAACAGGGTCTGTTATCATAGTACAGGAGATAGACAGGACTAAAATCACTCCAGCATTTTGGTTTTAGACCATAAAAATTAACATGAAGATCAAACAGGATAGCAAACAACACTCAAAAGCATGTAGCTTTGGTATCCATCTTTACAAGAGAAAGATCGTGGCAACTACAACTGATACCTTTTGATTACTGTTCTTAGATCATTAGTACTATTTAATATGATCATTCACATAAATAAGGCAGACTGTGATAACATCTTATTTTCACCCAATTTAAGCCCTTGTCTGTGTTGGTGAATGGTAAAGATTTTATCGTTATTCTCATTCAATGCACCATTTTTCTGTTTTTTTGCTGTTATGGGATTTTTGTTTTGAGAAAATATCAGGCTTTGAAAGAGTTGCAGACAACCTCCTCCCACTCCCGATTTTTTTCTCATCTTGAAGCAATGTAATAAAACCCTATTATAATTTTTAAGTTGTTCACATTGCTTGACACATTTGTTTTATGTTTATTTGACCTTAAATCATACTGTATTTACCCCCTTGATCTGCTTTCAGGCCTGTAACAATATTAAATATGTGACACAAGGCCAGTTAGCAAATGCAATGTAACTTTTGCCAGTTTTATGTAATTTAGGCACAATTGATACTACAAGTCACTGCCATCATTGTAACCCAGTTGTGGAAATAAATTATTTATTTGCTCATCTATAATTGATATGTCTTTCAATTCTTCAGGTTTTATATGCCGAAGTTGAATGTCACTATCATATCTAATATTCTTAGTGAGAAATTGTTTAATGTCAATGTAAACTACATGATATTGTAAAATTCCTGTTTTGAAAAAGCATTGTATAACACAAGTAACCAGTGAGTACACTTAATATATGATTTTTTATTGAATTCTGTTGTAGTTGTGTAAATATAATAATGAGAGAGAATTCATTTAGTTCCACCTCTATGCATCTATATTGAATTGAGAAGGAGACAGACCTTGATAGTTTGCCATGTAATATAGAATGTATGAAGATAATCTTAGAATTCAATATCCTACTTTATGTTGGATAAAATGCTATCAGTGTATCATGCCATAAAATAATGAAGACTGTCCATAAAAGCTAATAAAGATAGCACAAACCATGATTGTAGAGTAGTTTAAAAGTTGCTAAGTTTTGTTAGTCTCTAATCCAATATCAAATTTATTTGACAACTGTTTGTTGGGTTTTTTTTGTCTGGATATTAATATTTGTCACTTGTACTTCTCCTTGATGAAAATTGGCATTGCCATCTGATTTTGAGTCTATTTGGTGACATGTTGCTCTTTTGATTTTGTGCAAGATCAATCATTGGTATGGCAGTAGGTGATTTGCTCTAATTGCATTGGTTTGGTTATGTGGTGTGTTGCATTAGATTCTGAATAGATGGTTTCTGATAAGCATTGTTGTATATGAGGGTTTGGTAATTTCCAGTGGGTTTAAAACAAGATTAATGCACCTTGGTGAATGTGTATGGATGGGTTTCATATAAACAGTGTGGTTTTGAATCTAGAAGATGAAGATTTTAGCAGAGACGATGGCACCAACTTTTGAATTGTTCTATAGCTTTGCTTGGCTTGATCTTTCCCATCTGCTTAAGCTTTGAACTTAGTTGCATCAAAGTTTTATCTTTGCAAAGATTTACATTATGTTATGTTGTTGTTTGAATTATAGATCAGCAAGTGGTTGGCCAGTAGATGCATGTGGAGTAATACAATAGCTGAGGAGAAATTGATGGAGTTTATCTTTCCAGTTTTTACCTTATACTTCAGCAACTTGCAAAACCCTGTCTGGAGGGTGATTAAACTATTCAATCCCTCCACTGGCCTGTAGCCAATATAGAAACCTGCAGATAGAAAATGTCCAATATCAGTTCTAATAATATCAGGATAGCCAGATAGGAATAAAGACTTTGATAGATTTTAAATGATTTGTGAAGGATTAACCTTGTTTTGTATAAACATGACTTTGTATTGTGGCTTGTTATAAAAAATACTAACAAATTCTGTCCTGAAGGAAGAGTTTCCTTGAGATTGACTCCCAGTGTGATGTCTCGTGCTATTTTTGTTATTATTGGTGGTAGCAGAGACTCTCCTTGATGTAATGGTAAAACAACTTGACAAACATGGTAAGATTTTCTCTATTTTAGTGGACATGTTCGACCATCATACCTTTTCTCCTAAAAGTGTTATTTCTTGATGTTGATGGCACACAATAGCAATGATGTGTATTTATTCCTAATCTTTGTTAGGAGTCAAGATGGATAGGAAGTAGGTATTTGAAAAAGAAGATATCCTATAATTGAATTAAATAAAAGCAATTTCAATCCATTCATTTGTTTAACTGATTATTATTAAATATATTTACAATATATATTTTTAATTCACAAAATCTCTGGATGTCTTTTGGTGTTTGTATTTACCCCATAATTTTACCTTCATGGAGTAAGCAAATCAATTATCAGCAACCTCATTAAAATTTCAAAACAGAGGGGAAAGAGCTCCTTTGCCTATAGGCTATAGCTGCCACTGTTTGGTGCTCACATTAAGAAGAAGCCTTTAGAGAACATGATCTTCAGAGTTCCTTCTTCACAATATCCACCACAAGGTAGAAACCGTCAAAACCTAAGCACACATTTGCACTTGAGACGAGGAACAATATAGTTTACAAACTACACTGTAAGGACTGGCACCGTGTCAATTATTAGATGCAGTATTGCACGAGAAGTGAAATCAATAGGTTAACATGACAGATTCGCTGTGAGATGGGAAACGGAAGATACCAATCAATAGGAAAGGGAAATGATCATATGATAGACAAAATTACCACCAAAACAAAGATCAAAATAAAAGAACGGCTCCATTTTTTTACAGCACAGAAATCACATCAACAGTTTGTCTAACCCTCTTCAAAAAAACATGGTCTCCAGGACTGGCGAAAAAAACGATAGGTGTGACACCATTCTTCAAAATAACTCGATCTATAGAGGCAACATGAGACGATATGTTCACATTAAAACTGTTTCCCGCAGTTTTGAATTTGGTCTTTTGAAATAGCTGTCATAATCAATGGATCCTTTTTAATCAAAACTGGCAACAGTTCTTTTCTTGGCTTTACTTGCTAGGTAAACGACTTCCTTGCATGATGCCCATTTTCTGTTACATCTCATGCAAATGTCGAAAAATAATTTAGTTTCGCCCATTTTAATGTTAACATCGTAATCTGGTTGTTTTTTCAGTTTTAAAAATTTTCCTCAGCTTACTTGCATTTCTTGATATTCTCAGCTTAAGACACTTCTCTGCGAACGAAAGTATCCATCCTTAATAAGCGCTGAATGTAGTCTAAACCTTTTCCAAATTCTTGGATTCCTTTAATAATCATGACACTCTTTATCTAAACATATTGTCAAATAGAGCATTGGTGTCATAAAACATTGCAATTAACAGTGCGTTTATTTCTTTCAAACACTTTTTTTGCTAGAACTCGACTGGTACAAGAAAAGAGGAAAAGAAAGCACAATTCAATGGAAAACTAGGATGAAAGAAGAAAAGAGAAGAAAACCAGTCACAACAAAATGTAGACCTTTCTCAATTTTCTCTTTATTCTCTGTATTGTTAAAAGTTGGTGATTTTCAATCTGGCGTCTTTGTCAAGTTAAGTGCGAGCGGTGAGGATTTCGAAGACATTTAAAATAGTTCTAATTGTAAAATTCAAACATAAAAACTAATGGATAGCAGCCAAATTAGTAAATAAAAGATACAAAGACAGAATATTTTTTATTATTAATTTTTCTTTTTTGTATTACATACTCGAAGCTATAAAAGTAACATGCATGTTAATAATGAGAAATCATTCATACATCAGAAAAAGATTGTCCTTTTAGTTGCAGTTAAGCATATTGAAATGTGAAACTGTACAATATTTGTACACTTATTACCATCACTGCCACCGAAGTGGCATACCTCTTTTAATGTAGTATAATCATAAAGTGAAAATTAACTTGGAGACACTACTCAGCTCGGCCATATTCCCTTTGCTGTGGTGATTCTTTTCTTTACTTCAACCGAGCTTCTTCCATCTGATGTGATTAAGCTGCCGAGGTACTTAAATTTGTTCACTTGTTGTATGCTTTCTCCATTTATTTTTAGTGGGCATCCTAAGTTTATGCTGTCTTTGCTGACGGTCATACAAAAAGTCTTCTTGCAGTTAATGCTGAGATCTTTCTTCCTACTCTCTTCAACAACAACGTCCAGGAGCCATTGCAGTTTCACTGGAGATTCGGCAATCAGCGTCGTATCGTCGGCATACCGGATGTTGGTGATGTTATTGCCACCGATTTGAAATCCATCCTCGTCGTTTATCGGTCTAAGAGTCTTTTCACTATACAGGTTAAAAAGATCTGGCGAAAAAACACAACGTAGTTTATGTAGTTTATCTGGTTTTTATATCTATCACCAGGGTCTCTCCATGTCCATCGCCGTCTATTGTGATATTCAAACCAGGTGTTTGTGATTATCTTATTGTGTTGTCTACACCAATCGATCCACCTTTCTCCTCTTTCATTTTGAGTTCTCGAACCGTGGTCTCCAACTATATGTCCTACTCTTTCATTTCTCACCTTGGCATTTAGATCTCCCATCAATATGATGATCTCTTGCGATTTACATTGATCTATAGTCTGTTCAAGCTGTTCATAGAATTCATCTTTATTTATTATAATGCCAACTCCTTTTTCGTGCTTATCTCTACCCGAGTAAATGACTTTGTTTCCTTCTGTCTCGAAAAAACCTGTGTCAGTCCAACTAGTTTCACACAAGCCAAGCATATTGATCTTCATTCTTTCCATTTCCAGCGTAACATTTGCAAGTTTTCCAGCTTGATATAAAGTTCGAACATTCCAAGTTGCAATCCGCATAGTGGTTTGGTTTCTGACAGTATCTGGATGACGGTCAGGCTCGACCTGTCNATTTATTATAATGCCAACTCCTTTTTCGTGCTTATCTCTACCCGAGTAAATGACTTTGTTTCCTTCTGTCTCGAAACAACCTGTGCCAGTCCACCTAGTTTCACACAAGCCAAGCATATTGATCTTCATTCTTTCCATTTCCAGCATAACATTTGCAAGTTTTCCAGCTTGATATAAAGCTCGAACATTCCAAGCTGCAATCGGTATAGTGGTTTGGTTTCTGACAGTATCTGGATGATGATCAGACTCCACCTGTCGAACATGATTATCCTGACCAAGCGAAGTGTTGATGACTGCATGGTCATCAACCCCATTAACGCTGTTATTGAAAGAAGTCGATCTGTGCATTTTCATGATTTTCTTGCCAGTATACAGTGATGGTTTGCCATTGCCTTTCACCGACGGATGGTCACTGCTAATAAATAATCATACAGTGTCCTAAGCATACCACGATGCACTTGAAGGTTGCGCTATTGTTGCCGTTGGTCCAAAGAAGGGATTCTTCCGCCGCTTTCTGACTTTAGCAGTACAGAACCATTCCCTAGTTGAACTTGGTACTAGTTCCTGTTTCCTCTCCACCAAACCATTGACACATGACGTATTCTTCCACCCTGATGAGCATCCGATGGTCCTCCTACTCCATCTTCACCTTTTAACCCGCGGTAGTGGTAGCATTAGCGAATGTCGGGATGTGTCTTCACCCTTTCGGGGATATAGACCCAGCACATTTGCGCCTTATATCGAGGAAGTCTTTTACGAGCACCTCGGTTTCGGGGCTGCTACTGCTCGCGGTCTGTTTTGGTTCACCCTCGGTTATTCTTGTATTATTTCCGAGTACCCAACGAACAAGTTTGAATGGGCGTCCCCCACATCTACCACCCGTTGGGAGGCGCTGCAGGCTAAACAGACAAAGCCACAAAGCTCCACAAAACAGAGGTATAAACTTCTTTGCATTTTTACTGCTTTTTCCACAATCATCCTAAGGATGAATATAGCCTTGTTCCTTTTGCTTTTTTAACATTCCATTGGACTCTCTTAACATTCTCTTGATTCTTTCCTTTTATTCTTGCATTTAAAACGATAGAAGAAATTGTGCCCACCTGAATCAGACTTATTTTACGATGATTTTCATATTCTGTTTTTCCAGGTCATTTGTTAGAGTCAAGTTCGTACCTTTATTTTATTTATTTCTTTAAAGTCAAGTTTACCCTTTATCGGCTGTGTTTTCTAGTGCCAAGTGTACAGGGTAACGAGAAACTTACACAATAAAAGATTGTCTTTATAAATCACATCATACATTTCGTCACATTTTCCGGCAGATAAAATCAAAATAATAATTTCTAGACAATTAATATCAACGCTAATCTTTTTACAGTAAGAGTAAGCAAGCTAAACCTCGTTATGTTTACTAAATGCTTTAGTCACAAAGCAAAAAAAAATTGTTTAAATGGGAATAGAAAAGCAGGAAAATATGACGAATCTATACATTTAAGGTTGGCAGTCGCATTCAATTCCTATACAAATATAACATCGCTCAAAAAATGTGACAACAGATCAGGCAATTGGAAGGAATAAGGATGACATTCTCTTTAAATGTTATCTTGGGGAACTTGAAGAGAAAGCAGTTGATTATATTTCAAACAGCCATTGCAGCTGCACTTCACCTTCATTTTACTATAGCAACTGTTTCCTAGTTACAAGACGTCTCCTTCCTAAGATATTCTGCAAAGTAACTTGTAGCCTTGCCAATCAAAATAACCTTGCGTAAATTATTTTTACTTTCTTTCTTGTTTTTTAAAATCCTCATTGGACTTAATTAAAACACATGTCGAGTATTTTATGAATTCAATACCAGTTGCATGAGATTCTCATGTACAAAGCTTGTTTTTTGACTGTAAAAATCCTTTTAATATGTTTTTCTGCTCAAAGACAGAGAATTGGAGTTCGGTAATACCTTGCTTGTAATATTTTCTGTACTAAGAAAAAATTAATAATCGTGTACTTGGAGGAAGCTGTTTTTATCTATATTCACAATTATTAAAAACAACAATTATTTCCCGAAATTCTTTTGTTTATAGTAACAGAGCGTTGTTTATAGTGTTACAGTGCGTTGTTTACAGTGTTACAGTGGGTTGTTTACAGTGTTACAGAGCGTTGTTTACAGTGTTACAGAGCGTTGTTTACAGTGTTACAGAGCGTTGTTTACAGTGTTACAGTGATTTGTTTACAGTGTTACAGAGCGTTGTTTACAGTGTTACAGTGCGTTGTTTACAGTGTTACAGAGCGTTGTTTACAGTGTTACAGTGATTTGTTTACAGTGTTACAGAGCGTTGTTTACAGTGTTACAGTGCGTTGTTTACAGTGTTACAGTGCGTTATTTAAAAATTCCCAATTCTAATGCAAAATACAAACTAAATTACAAATGTCACACAAATATTTTTTTGAAAATTCAAATAAATGTCTCAGAAAAAGTGTTCTTTTATTTTGTTTAGGGATTTGACTCTCCTATCGCTTGTGTTACATAAGTTTTTCTCTTTAACAGGATTAGCCAATGCTAAATAGCTGATTTTCTACTGAAATGATATTGATGCAACGATAGAGGAACATTGAAATAGTGATAAATAGCTTAATCCAATTTTTTAAATGTCAAATTAAGTTAATTCCTAACAAAATGTCAGATTTCCAAAAGCTTAGAGACCTAAATACTGATTTTCGTAACTTTATTTGAAAGTCTTCGTAGATTGGTATTTTACAGTACTTTTGATTACTGATAATCTGCTTGTTGACCTTGCTATAACAGTTTATTCTCTTATCGAATTATCTTTTACTTCAGCAAAATACAAAAAAATTCGGGTCTATCGTGCACAGCGAGTATCAGTTGTTGTTCTTGATGGTCAATGTATGTACTTTTGCTTGAATTATCAAATACAAAATGAACTGAATCTAAAGTATTCACAAAATACACACACTGTACAAAATATTTCTACAGGAGTAATTTTTCTGCACGACAAGTAAGAATTTGGGGAAATAAAGTATTGTATTAAAATTAGAACATAGTTAAATAAATTCTTTCACTCTAAATAAGGTTGAAGGCCACTTCTTTTTCTTATTTGAGTGGGCCTCCTTACATAAACGAATTTACTAGTATACCACTCATAAAGGAAAAATGAGCTGGCCCCCAAACTTACAGGAATATAAATAAGTCTCAAACTCGGAGCCTCTCGTATTATAAGCTCTTGATTTTTCCACCAGAAAAAATGTAACAATTTGTTAGCAGGAAAAGAAAGAATGCAAGAGAAAACATTTTTTTTGTGATTGCCTGTTCTAAATAAATGCTTGCTAACTCTTTGACCTATCTCAGCCGATCATTTTTATCTAACACGTGGCATCTGAGGTTATATCTCATTACTTTTTAATGTCTTTTCTACAGTTCTGGTGTATTCAAAGAACTGAGAGCCATTTTTTAGCTTTGTGCTTAATCTTTCCTTGTGAAAAAGGCTAGAGAAGTAAATGAAGGTATTATGGGCGTTGTTCTATCATAACTATGTCTACCCAACGTTCTTTCTCTTCTCTGTTGATTTTTTGAAGAATGAATATATTCCGGAATACAACAGGTGCTCATTTTTAACGTCTTTTCCTTTACCACTGAATGCAATTTTTAGCAGCCGAAAATAGATTCCGAATGCTTAGTAGCCAACAGACTGAAACATTGTACTAATTTGTTTCATCTAAAGAATTTGATTAAAAGTTTTTTCTCCTTGTTTCTTCTCACTTCCCTGACATTCCATTTCTCAGATACTATCCTCAGTTAGAAACTTGTAGCTTAAGTAGCACTGCACTGTATTGTACACAAAACTGCATTTATAAAGTCTCATTTAATGGATGATGATTTTGTATATAAAACTGACAAATCCTCTGAAAATATAGACTTATTTGAATTTAATTCCATCATGTATTTGTAGTAATTCAATCGTCCTCAAAAAATTATCACATTTCTTTCTACACAATTTTTCTACCTATGATATGTCATAAGTAAGCAACGAATGAATTATTCAAAATGTAGACAACTTTTGAATAGTCAAAGAATTATATATATATATATCAATATATATAATATATGAAGAGAGTGAAATGAAAAGATGAAAAACCTCTTCAATACTCAGAGTTTTATGCTATCTCGACCAATCGTCAGTTGAAACTAAAAAATAGTCCCTGCAATCAGGTTCTTATAAGATCAGAAATGGGTTGCCATCTTTAGCGTCAGCCTTGCGCATCGTGGCCCAAAAGAGCGTACTTGCTCATATGATATAACTTTCAAACAAGTTCACTTCTTTCACCTAATATAACCCTTCATTTGAACATGAGCTGCGCCCTTTCGTGAATTTGTTTAAAGATGAACACCGTTTGCATATTTTTCGTTTTACTTTTTCAACTTGGATTAGTTTCATTATTTTCCATACTTCTTTGAAAAGCTCTGTTTTATTATTGCAGTGTTTCTTGTTATTGAAAGATGTCTTGTGATTAACAAACAATGTTCACCTTTCAATAAATGCGCAAAAAATACAGCTTATCTGAAGCTAATCATAGGTAAAAGCATATGATGATCCGGACACCTAACTAACCTTGGGATCACAAAGCCAGGCACATCAATAATTGGTAAGTTCAAAACAATTTTTCTATTGTCATTAAGTACTTCTATAAACACAAGTAATCTACAGATTAAGGAAAGTAGCGAAGATTCCCATGTTTATATTGAAAAATACCTGTTGGAGTGATACAGGGCTGTGTTCTTTCTCTACTTCTTCTTTGTTCCCGTTGACTTCTTAAAAACGTAACCAATGAAAGACAACAACATGACAATTAGATGGATACTTACATTAGTTCTACAAAGTCTAGAAAATGATAATATTACCGCTCCTTTAATTATCCATTTGCCAGAAGGGCCTCAGAGAGAAATCAACCAGGTTACATTAACTGTGAGGGAAGAGAATGAGATAAATTCTGAGAAAAGGAAGGTGCCTTGCGAAAACAAATTAAGAACTAAATTGCCAGAACTGGAGAAAAACTAGGGGATGTCGTATAACTTGTGTGTCTTAAGGGCATAGCTTGTTGTAATGATGCCAAAACAGTGACTTTGGTTAGACCGAGTTCCATTACTTGGCTGCTCACACCACTGGCCATTCCCTCCTTTGTTTCTTTTTACACAACGCACTTCCGTTCATTTGGCCTGAGGTCTTTTTTGCGTAAGTTGTGAGATTGGGATGAAATAGACATGTTTATTTTGCTTACCTGATAGTATATGATTATTTTGGATTGTTTTTAGCCTGTCCTGTTCAAGAATAATAATCATTTTGTAATAATTGCGAAGTTACATGTCTAAAGAACCTATGTTACAATATACATAAATCAGCTAGAGAATCCGAGGAAGATGTCAAAGCTAGAATCGTCAAGGCAAATCAGGTCCTTGCTGGAGTCCATCTGGTATTTCAAATAACTGAACCTGAAGGCCAAGCTAAGGATATACAAGAGTAACTTCTTATGCTTTCTTCCTGTAGCATCGAGTTTTGAGAGTTGGCATTTAAAGCTGAAACTTTGAAAGTAAGTGTTTACTGAAACCCCTTTAGATCTTTTGCCTAACACGTTATCAAATGAAGATCTGTTTCAGACAGCAGAATTGAGGTCTCACCCCCAAACACCACATAACAAAAGTAAATATGCTTGAAACGAATGGCTCCTTCCACACCGTTTAAAACAGTGCTGTCGTGAACAGTCGATGAAAAAAGAAGAGGTGGAAATAAAAAGAGTTGATGGAGAATAAACTACTGGGACCTATTATCGAATGTCATTATAATGTAACAAAAATTACTACTGCACTAAGCTGCAGATGGAAAAGAAAGAGGAGGTGGTCCCAAAAGGACTTGGAAAGGGTAGAAGAAGGAGGAAAAATACAAGCGAAAAATAAGCGAAATTTGTCACAATGAAACAAAAATTGTATTGTACGAAGTTGCAGCATGCCTGGCTATAGTGTCGGATTTTTCTCCCAAGCTGCAGTTCCTGATGACACTAATTTAAATGTTAGTAACATACATTTGTCAAAATATGTTTACCAGTATATTTTTTTATTAGCCCAGAGGTCGGAATGTTATTTATTGTTTGTGAAAACCTGTTTACTTTTGTACCTTTACTTTTGTAATGGAATCCAGTTATGGATTTTAACTAACTGCATTAGGTTCAATACTTGAAGTTATGTTGCCTTTTTTCTTTGGTTATCTATTTATATCATCCTTGTGGCTACACTACATGTGCCTGCATTCAGCTCACCTGACTTGTTGCTAGGCACCGAATCACTAGATGGTGTGTAACCACTTACGTACTTACTTACTTTCTTTGCACGAGTTTTCAATCACTTTGTGTTAGCACTTCTTTTCTTCTTCATCATAAATAAAACTAAGCTAGTGCAGTACTTATTCTTCTTCCTAGATCTTCATTATTAGATTTTTAGAGGTTCTCAGGCTGGATGTCAACTATTTATAAAAATCAATAAAGATTGTGTTTATGCATCAAGACATTGCTTCCAAAGGCTAAATAAACATAACTGCATTCCTTTTCAGTCTGCAATCTACTGACTGTTTTTGAAAAGAATGGTCTCTTGTCAAAGAAGAGGACATGCATGTTTTGCTTTTGTTGAAGTAAAGCCAGTCATATTGGCAAGCTTATACAGAAAAGGTAGAACTGTAGCTCCTTTTTGTTAATTAGCCATGATAATTCGGGTAATCTCTGTCAGATCAACTTTACGGTTGGAATAGACCATTGCTTGTCCTTGAAGACACAGGAACTGTTCCACATTTAGTTTCTGAGTCTTTTCCCAAGAAGTTTTCTTTCAGATAAAATTTGCATATAACAGACTTTTTCTCCTCATATTACAACAGCGGAAGGTATCAAGCAGAAAAATCCCTCTGCAGTAATTTTTTGTGCCATAAATTTAAGCATGTCACAGCTTCAATGATTAAAAATATGGTTTAAATAAAATATGAGTGTGATAGTTCTCTTTGCTCTCCAGCGTACACCACCCTTTCAGAGGGTACTTAACTTTGCTCCGAAGCTTCTCCGCTACCTTTCGGCGCATTTTCGCCCTTGTTTGTTTTTTGTTTCAACTCGATATCAAGTTCGGCTCTATTACTACTTTAACGCCATAATTCGACTTTCCTATAAAGATGATAATTGTTTTACAATGATATCAGTATGTTTTAAAGGTTTCATTTTCATGACAAAATGAGTACAGTCAAAGGATCCTCCTCTTAAGAGACCAACAGCTGGAACTCATCCTTTTCTTTTTAGTTTCTTATACATCAGTCCAATCGACATGGTTTTGAAAACTTGCCCACAGTTATTCATACGCGTCAGCATCGTACTATCCTACGACATAAAAATACATTATATTTTTTTAAAATTGCACATTGCACAGATGACGCTGTTATATTCATTTAATTTATCACAGTTTTTCACGAAGGAAGTCTATGTTAAATGAATCTTATGTAAGCAGCAGTGAATAAAAAGACTATATTGATCACAAAAATCACATCCGTTCTCGGAACCCCCCGTTATTCCCCAAAATTATACAAACCCCATTAAGTTATTGTGTCATAAGATCATTTACTGACATTTAAAAAAATCTCTCACGGACACGTGCTTCCTTATCTCATCTTCATGTTCTTGATTGAGCTCAGAGGTGTGCAAGTCTTACTGCTACTCTTCAGCGATTGTCTCCTCGACGAAATGTGGCCTGTCTTTGTTTTTTCTGTAAGTATTATCATAGGAAGTATTCTATTAAACGTTCCTCACTGGTACCAGCTGAATTTCTTATATCTCACGTGTCTCGTTTCTCTTAACATCTTGATGTCATATGACCTGAATATTTTCAAGTCAAAGATCAATGTGTATGCAATAATGGTTGGAATTTGCAATTGGTTACTTTAATGACATGTTTTCGCAGCTTTCTTTTGTTCCAATATTCTTATATATGAGCAAAACAGTGAGTTTTTATCTTGTGTTAAGTGTTAAGAGAGAACAGATGTATAAATTTTAGTTGTAATATTTTATACTGTTTTAAGCTTTTTTTATATTCTTTTAGATCTGATGATGAGAAAATCCTTCTCGAAATATATAATCAACGAAGTGATAAACGCGTTGTTGGTTTGATTGATTTCAAAGGTCAATTCTTATCTTTTGTCCCAAGTCTGACCTCTCATCTTGACCTTTCTTTCTTAGTTCTTTTCACAGTTAGTTCCCCTATGCCTTGTATGCTTCTTAAAAAGTCTCTATTAATAAATCTTAGAACATTTTGAGGAGATCGATCATTTATCTCCTTCGTGCTGAGATTATGTTCATCCACTTTCTCCTCAGGAAATCAAAAGTGGCAAGCTAATTGTAGGATTTCTTTTCTATTTCTGACTAGATGTGCCATCTGCTACTATAGTACTGAGGCTCTGCTGCCGTATGTTCTTAGTAACTTGCTTCTCCAGTAAAGAGCGCTAAGGCTTTCATAATTTAATTTTGTATTTCAATAGAAGTTAATTTTCTTTTTTCTGAAATATTTTTTTTTCAATTTCATTCCTATTTTGGTACCAATGGAAACAGTGTAGGGAACACTCCTCTTGCAACCGTCCATAAATAATCACGTGACAATTAGTAGTATCTACGCCAAGTTAGGGCCTACCATTTTCATTCGGTTACAGTCCTTCGCAGTAAACTAAAGTTCTATCGAATATAGTAACTAACAACAGCAGTTGTAAAACATCTCTCTCACAAAACAAATCATCTCTTGAATTTTCTATTCCCATGCCATTCTAATTTACCTAGTTTGGTTTTAATTTGATTTTAATTTTAGGATTAACGTAAATGCTTCTGTATGATTATTAGGTTAAAAAATACTTGTATCTTTCATAATGGGTTTTGGAATTTAGCTAATTTTTTTGCAAACAACCATTTATGGTTCTTCATGACAAAGTTCTCACATAAATGCATAATAATTCGAATTATTACTCATTGTTAAATCAAGGTTAGTACAATGAAACAGTCAAATGCAACTTTCACATATATAAAATTTTGATTGGTTAATATTTCAAGTACCCTTATTTTAGAATGTATATACATATTAGGGTTGTCAGCTCGGTGAGAGTATGAATATCGTAATCACCATCTCATCAGACCACCATCACAAAAACCAAACATTGTTTGTTTTTTGTGACGGTGATCCGACATTATAACTAGACTATTCCTTCCATACCATCACTTTTCTTTGCACGGATCATTTACAATAAAGTCGACAATTTTTGTCCACAGTTTTCTGTCTGCTGCAAGAGTTCTTAATTTTTCAATGTCGCTGTAATTTTTCAATTCTTAACAAGCATAATGGAAGAATCACGTTCGTTAGCAAGAATTAAATCTTTGTTTAGAGTTGTTACTAGTGTTTCCCTCGGTCTACCGCTAAACTCTTTATTGTTGTCATAATTCTGAAAATAATATTCCATATTTTGTTGGGCAGAAGTAGTAGTTGCTAATCTCATGACATGTCCGAAAAGTTTCCATCTGGCTTCAGTAATATCGTAGCTGATTGGACGTGTGTTTGTTAGTTGGTATAATCTAGCATTTGTAATTTTATTTCGCCATGTAATTTTCAATACTTTTTTAAACTGTTTTCTGTGAAATGCGTTTAGTGAATCTATATCTGACTTAGTTAAACCCCACGTTGCTGAGTTATATTTTAAAATCGGTTTTACTAGACTGTAGAATATATGGTTTTACAATAACTTTCAGTTTTTGAGAGACAATTTGTGAAAGAAGCTATGATATTTTACAACTGGTCGCTAATATGACCAGTTGCAAGTTGTTGGACCATTCTCGATTTAACTATCTTTTGCAGAATCATTATAGACGTAGAACAAAAAGTGCCAATACCATCTGTTGTATCAATACCTAATTCAAATGAAACAGGGAAGGAGACACAATTTGTACATAAATTTACGTTTCGTGGAAAACAGCAAAAACCTGCTTCATTTGTCCACTCACTAAATCATACCAAATGGGATGCAACAGTGTCAAACGTCTTTCCTTGACACATTTTTGCCCTAAAGTAATTAGTTTTTAGTTGTTGGTGCATGCTACAGTAATTATGCTTTATATACCAAACTCATACCTTTTGAGACGTGCACCTGCGTGTCAGCGCCTTTTTGTCAACTCATTCATGCTTTGCCGTAAAATCATTAAAAGCTATAATTGTGGCTATTTTATCTCCTTTTTTGAAAGTGATTAACAAATGTAACACTTACTGCAGGTAAAAGTAAATCTTAAAATAAGATATCAATGTGGGAGCGACGAGTGGATTCACAGCTTTTTATTTGGGGTTATAAAGAACATCTTCTAAGAGTTAAAAAAGATGAGCTTAAAAAGAAAGGAGAATAAATAAAAAACGAGCGATACTTTTTAACTATAAAAAAAAGTTATCGAAGACAGCAAAGATGACATGCTTATGGAAATGAGAGCTTCATTATGTCAAAAGCTTCTTCTGAGCTATGATTTGAGAGAAGCACCTCAAAATTGCTTATATATAAACTTTTGTCCGGAAGCAAAACTTTTATTTGCGAATGGCCTTTATTGACACTGTTCACTTGAATCGGATATTGATCTAACATGCGTATGAGAAAAAGTGATATAAATTTTTTAGGTCTTTTCACGGCCCTATTAGACTTAATCCATAGATAACATTGGCCTGTGACGTTTTAAATGTCAAGCATGTCATAGTTTATTCTAGGGTAGTTTGCTATGTAAAATCTAAAAATCATACTCATTTTGTCCAATCAGGTCAAGCTTTTGAGATACGAGGTTGTAAAAGACTTGTTATTAACGTCCTTTAGTGCTATTTGTTACCCTTAATTTTGGATTTAGTGCTTTATAAAAAAGCATGTATCTAACAAACTTCAGAAAATAAAGATTATAGATTGCAGAAAAGCTAATCATGTATGAAGGGCCTTTTTAGTGACTTTCTCCTGTGGTGAGTAGCCACCACGTCTCGTTTCAAACACCAAGAGTAGTTCGCAAGAAAGTTCACATTCCACCGGCCTTGGTAGCGTTTCTCTGTAACACGAATGTCCCGGTGGAAACGCTCTCTTTGTTTCTCACTTAAGTCTTCACAGTTCTGAGGAAAATAGTCTAAGTGGGGCGGTAGAAAGTACATTTTGACTGACATGCAAGGCCCAAATTTTTGAAAGTTTTTCAAGAGATTGTCGACTTCCTTCTTGTATTTTGCATTCTGGTTGTTTCCAAGAAAGGTTGTAATTATTGCCTTAAGAGACAGGCAAGCAGGCAGCGCAGCTGTACTGAGCGCGTCACCGAACATTGAGTCCTTTACGAGTTCCCGTATCTGAAGCCAGCCTAAAGCTTTTCAAAGCTTATCCAAGGAAACGTTTGCTGAAGGAAAGTAAATCCTCTGCGTACCCTGCCCTTTGCCTTTACAAAATTCTTTATAAGTCCCAGTTTGATATGTAAGTGTGGAAGTAATATCTTGTTTGTTTCAACAAGAGGATGAGACTGAACATTGTACGAACCAGGTTGTATCCCTTGTCTTGGTGGTCATTCTTGTCTGATATAATGTTGGTCATCAGCCAAACTGTCCAACAAACATAGAAAGCATGGATGTTTTGTGTACCCATCCTGTAGTCCTAAAACCAATCCAACAACCTCCAGACCTCCACAAATCAATCAACCATGGTCACGGTAGATCAGAGTAGACAGCAAATGATCAATGCTGCCGTGAGTCTCTTTCGTTTGCACAGAATGGCCAATTAAAATCGAAGAGTATTCATTTTCATTATGAAAAAAATACATAAGAAACCAAAAGGGGATGAGTCGAAATCAAAACCCAAAATGCTGGACCTGTGGAGGCCGGGGTAAACAATTGTGTTACTGGAAATTGTAATACTGGTGGAAATAGACTTACGAGACGTAGAAGGGAAAAGGGGAAGTAAGGAAGAAGCAAGCTGGGAATAGAGAAGAGGTGAAGGAAGTGAACATGAGAGTAGAAACCTTTACCATCGGCAGCATGACTGAAAGACCAAGAGAAGTCGTGGATCTCATGCAAGGAAGAAGAATCAATGTTTTGTGTGTCCAGGAAGCCAAATGGAAAGGTGCAAAAGCCAGAGAAATAGGTGACGATTACAAGCTGTATTATCACGGTACGGGCAACAAGAAAAATAGGGTTGGCGTCATCCTCAAAAGAAGCCCAGCTGGAAATTTAATCGAAGTGAACCGAGTTAGCGACAGAACTATGCGGATGACACTAGAACTAAGTGGTTTGCAGACGAATATCATCAGTGCATATGGACCACACGTAGGGCGATAATGCGAAAAAGAAGAGCTCCGGAAATACCTCGATTCCTCCATGGCAAGAGTACCGTTGGGGAAAAGGTTGTTCATTGGTGCAGACCTGAATGGATATATTGGCGAAGACAAAACTAGAGAAGAAGATATTATGGGAAGGTATCGCTGGGGGACAAGGAATGAAGAAGGAGTAAAAGTAGTTGAGTTTCCAACAAGCTGAAAGTTGTCTATTATCAACAATTACTTCATGAAGACTAATGAGTAAAGAATCACTTATCACAGCGGAAACAAGACACAGATCAACTACATCCTTTACAGGATGCGACACCTTAAGAAAGTCATAGATTGCAAAGGAGTAACGGAAAAGTATACCTCAAGTCAGCTATTATCCCGGTATCTGTAGGATAAAGTTGAGCGTCAGAGCAAAGAGAAAAAAGAGAACGAAACGAAAGATCTTAAGAACTGACTGGATTTGTTGAGGGTGGAGAAAACAAGTGTAAAAAAGTTGCAACTCATGTCCTTATTCAAATGGTATTTGGGTTAACATCACCTGTTAAGAAGGCACTTGTATACTTTGTCACTCAAAGTTCCCCTGTAAATATTCGTTTCTATTCGTAACATAAACAGTTTAAAAAGTGATTTGGTTAAAAGACTCTAATTGGCAACATCCGAGTTGATGACCTTAGGGGACTTTTAATAGGCAACAAACAGATTTATATTACTCTCATAGGATAAATTTGTTTAAACTACCAACACTTAGCTCTTAGAAAGTTGAGTTTTTTGCCAAAAAAAATAGACTCACTACTTTTTCAAATCTGAAGTAGGCCATATTTTGGCCATATACTTATAAAAACTAAATTAGTTGTTTTGAATATTGTCAGTAATAGTTTATGTTAAAACACAGATGATGTTTCCCTAATAATCTTGAAAATTCTGAACTTTATGGACTCACAGGAAGCCATAGATACTATAGCCATAGATTACTACAGCCTGACGATGGGAGAAGTATCTCTCGAAACGTAGTTCAGAAAAAAGCTTACGACTCATGACATGATAAAGCTCTTACATCTAAAGATGATCTTGATGTTATTTTGAATGCATTAAACGATGATCATTTCAAAATGACTTTAGAATTAGGCTTTTTGAACTTAGTGGAAGCCAGAACTATTCAGTGTAGTTTGAGGTCTTTAGAACACAGTTTAACAGCCAATGTTTAACCGAATTTTGCAAGCTACATATTTTATCCAAAATAACTTTGTCTGATACATTGTTACGGTACTCATTATTCCACTGCATTTGCGTAGTGTCTTTTATTTCTTCTGATAATTTATCAGGGAAACAAATAACGACAGTATATAATATGCCCCTTTCTTACGGTTTGCATGGTGCCAGTTACGGCGCTGTGGTTGGGTGAAGGTATTCTCCGCTTCAACACACTCTACATAGAAAGAAAAAGTTGCTATTAATTCTTTGTTATTATTCAAAAATCTAAATTTGTCATAAAAGTAGGAACTAAAACGTCTCCATCTCCGTCTCCACTCCAAATGTATTTTGTAGTAATTTTTCATGTAGAATAGATGCAAATCATCTATGTTTAAAAAAAAACAACATGACGTCTTGATGTTTCATTTATTTGTTCACATCCTCTAGTCTTGTCCACGTTGATTTGTGACTAAGAGCTTGTGCATAAATCCTGCAGTACTCATGTTACTCTAACGTTTACTTTTAAAAGATGAACCATATAAGTTTAATTCCTTTTCGCTATTCTTACCGATTCTACTGTTCCTGTTTTTCTCAAAATTAAATGATGTCATCATAATTAAACAAAAAGTAAATGTCGCCTTGGGAATGCACATCCCAGTGTACAACACAGTCAGTCCCAAGCCTGGTCAAAGACCAAAGGTTCTGTGACAGGAAGAGCATCGGGCCAGTAAATCTATGCCTCAAACATTATGCAGACATACAACATTGTGTAGGCGTATGCACCACAGCAAGGATGTGACGAGGAGGAAAAAGATAGTTTCTGGACGCAACTTGGTGTAGTGAAGGATAGCATACCTGCTACGTAGGAGGCCTGGCAGGGGACCTGAATCGTAATGCTGGCACAGCGAGAGACGGATTTAAGAGGTGGAATGCCAGAAAATCTTGTAGGAACATCAATACAGGATGAAAGCGGATTCTTGACTTTGTCAGGGAGGGTAATTTGGCCGTGGTTAACACGCTCTTTCCCAAAATTGACGCCCAGACATGCACCTTCCAGAGTGGTCCAAATCAGATAGTAATAGACTACATGACAATAAGGACGGAAAGACCAGGAAAAGTTAAAGATTACAAAGTGATCCGAGGAGAGAATGTAGCCAAGCAGCAGGGGTTGTTGGTAATGGGTTTCATTCTTCTGTTTCTTTGTACAAATATTTTGTTTAGCAGATGTGAGCATATTTGCCTTGCCTTTTGGTCATAACTCACCAGGTGTTTTCTCCGCTTCATTCAACAGGAAGACATTAAAACTGTTATCGACTGACACTCTGTAGTGGTCATTCAAGTAAATTGTAGTCCAATCTCATTGGTAATTGTTTCGTCGTATGTACCTTTGCAAGCTTGAGCTGATTCTTGGCTATTAATAGCTGCTGCAGTCAGCTCCTGGACGTATTTATACATCCTTGATACTGCTTCTCCATTTTTGTTTTATTATGCCATAGTCAATTTGATTTCCGGTTTTGCCATCAGGTGATGTTCATGTGTGCTGATGCCTAAGATGGTGTTCAAACAGTGCGTTTGTCATTATCAAACTGTTCGTGTTGGAAAATTCGTTCAGGACACCGCCTCTCTCGTTTCTCTTCCCTGGGCCGTATTTACCCTGTGCAGCTAACGAAGTAACTGCTTTCTCAGCTTTTGCATTGAAGTACCCTATCACCACTAATATGTCAATGCTTTGTATGGAATCCATCGTTTCTTGGAGCATCACGTTTCCAGCAATACATCAGCCGTTGGTCCCGCCAGAATGACTCCTCCGCCTGGATGTTTGATAGGGTAAGCTGTTGCTCCCGCGCTCGCCGTAACTCTGATAGGGAGCTTCGGAATTACTCGACTTGCTCAAGGTCTATCCCGATACTACGCCTGAAAAGAGTCTCCTTGCGGGATGTCCCGCTCCGTACCTGTGACCATAGATATAGAACCTGGAATACTGTATTACCTTAAGGAAGTAACACACACTTTAGACTACGCTTTGATGCATCAAAAAAGTCTACTTAAATCCATGGTATTTTTCAATTTCAATTTTTCAATTTCAACCAGAATGTTCTCTACATTTTCACTCTAAAATTGCCTTGATTTGTAGTAGGAAATAGTTTTTTCATGTGTCAACAGCTTTCTCTCTTTTAATCTTGATGCTGGAATTTGATATTGATCTTCCAAAAGCTACAAATCTGTAAAGGCTTTTAGAAGGTTCAAAGCTAACTTTTTAGTAAAAACTATTTAAAAAACTTACTATAAAGCACAGATTACACAAACCGTTTAATAGAAACAATTTGAAGGTTAGTTACAGCTGTCTACCAAATGTATCCAGCATCATAACGTCACACAACAAGAAAATGCCAGCTGAAGAAACAAACAAGAAGATCGATCATTTTAATTGTCGCAACAAGGATTCTTCCCCGTTGAAAGGAAACTGTCGTGATAAGCACGTGATCTGCCAATGTACCTTCAAATCATCAGAAAACGATGAAGGTGTGAACTACATTGGATTGACCGAAAAAACATTCAAAGAAAGATGGTATCTGCACAAAGATTCATTTAAGTATGAACATAAAACTAGTTCAACAGAACTTTCGAAATATGTCTGGAATTTGCAAAACAAGAACATAACACCAATTTTGATTTGGAAAGTGATCGACCATGCCCACTTGTATGTTAATGGCAGCAAAACGTGCAACCTCTGAAATTTCACATGATTACGTCCAAATTGAAACTATTAAAAAAAACACTAAACTAATCTCTACATGCCGCCATGTTAACAAACACCTTTTAAAAAACTACAAATCCGTCCTACCAGAACATTGAAAATTTTAATGACTTTTTAATTACTTTCGCAACTTTTTATAAGCGTATAGATTTTTAGCAGTTTTTATGTGTACATCTGATGAATTCGTGAGCAAGAAACTATGTGCTTTTTATCAGAACTATTAAAATATAATTTTAACTTTTGAAAGTTAAAATTACATTGAACAATGCCTCTATTTTACTAAATATTGAGCACTCTGCAAATTTATCAGTTCATCTGCTAATGTAGTAAAAACTAAAGTCTAGAATTGTGAAACTACGGAAAAGGGGAGCAATATCAATGACGTTTTTGAGAATTTCAACACTTACTGTTAATCTTGAAAGCCTTAAAAGAAAGCCTACAGTAGCTGATAATTCCTTTTCGGGGTTATCAGAATGCTCTTACCTGAATTAGTACTTACTTAAATGCTAAAAAGCGTCCTACATAATTATCATTTTCATGCATGTACTGTGAAATTAGACATTTCAGAGTATATTGGGAGTAATGGGTAATAAAACCTGATACTTTAGTGCAAAGCGGAGTTGAATTTTAAAACCAGCGTGAAAAACCCCTCAGAAACATGGCTTCATTGCCAAGTAATATTTTAGGTTTAAAATATAGACCCAGTTCGACATGTGTTTGTGTTAAATATCTTGCCATGTTTCTCATTGCATAGCTCTGAAATACTATGCCTAAGGCCTGTAAATCTTTGATACTTCTGAATTGAGACTTACTTTCCTACATTGTTAGATGATATAGCTGAAGTAGTTCTTTAGAATTTGCTTCTCTAACTCCAATACAAATTCAAATGGTGTGTAATTTACGACCATTCAGACACCTTTACTTTCCTTTCGTAGTATTTCAATTTTTTATTGATGGAAAACCACAAGTCAATCGTTTCACCAGTCAAACTACCGGTGAGAATTGTACGGATTACGGATTACTAACACAGACATTTGCCAATTGACATGCTTGTAATTTTCGTCAAGTATACTATTCAACGGTTTCTTAGAACAACTTTAACTGTGAGTTGAAGTAAGCAGTCTAAAACTATACTGTATTTTAGATCTTTTATGCAGCTGTCAATTGCAGCTTAGCACGGCGAAAATCTTACGATTAGGTAAAATCTGGGAAAGATTATCACCACAGTATAACTTAACTGCTTTTTGTCCTTAAACTGTGTCTTGTTTGGAAAACCACCAGAAGAGTGATATAGTTAAAACAAGTGAAAAAATCTCAAAAATCGCCTTGAATCAAAGGAATCAAACACCAAGATGACTAAAAACAAACTACTTGTACATATACAAGTGTAAATGACTTGTGAAGCCTACTTTGTAAACTTTGTCTAATAAAGTCTATAAAAACTCTTTTGTTGTTTCCGAGGGAAAAATGGCCTCATTTTTCTCTATCAGTCAAATAAAAGAAAGAGCCTGGAAGAATGAGAGGGGGGTTGTGACAGCCAGGGCAGGCGACGTAAAAATGCTAGCCAAATCAGTCATGCGGACAACAGATAGAATGAACATACCGGATCGGTCGAGGCCCGGGTCAACAACGGCCGCCATTGCCATCGATGCCCCTCAGGATGGAAATGGAAAATATGCTACTGGGGGTCGCAGGAGAAAAAGAGGAGA
This sequence comes from Morbakka virulenta, assembly GCA_003991215.1. Classification (NCBI taxonomy): domain Eukaryota; kingdom Metazoa; phylum Cnidaria; class Cubozoa; order Carybdeida; family Carukiidae; genus Morbakka; species Morbakka virulenta. The sequence goes on from RDPX01000215.1 coordinate 41,264, forward strand.
GAAGCGTATCCAAAGGAAGAGAGAAGGTAGAAAGTGGAAAAAAAAGAAGATGAGATTTGGGACCCTGAATGTGGGAACTATGAATGCAAAGAGCCGGGAGATCACAGATATGAGGTCAGGAGGAAACTGGACATCCTATGCGTGCAGGAAACGAGATGGACAGGCAGCAAGGCTAAGAACATTGGCGAGGGTTTCAAGTTATGCTACTGTGGAAAGGAGAAGGGCATGAATGAAGTGGGGGTGATATTGCGGCAGGAGTTTACCAGCTGTGTGCTGGAAGTCACCAGAAAGTCAGACAGGCTGATTGCTATGAAGATCGACCTAGCAAAGGATATTGTGAATGTCATCAGCGCATACGCACCACAGGTTGGGTGTGAGTAAGAACAGAAGGAGAATTTCTGGAATGAATTGGAGGATTTAGTAAATGGCCTGCCAAGCACCGAACGTATCATCATCGGGGGTGACCTGAATGGGCATGTTGGTAAAGGAAACGATGGAGATGAGCTCGTGATGGGAAATTATGGTTATGGACCCAGGAATGAGGAAGGACAGAGAATTGTGGATTTTGCCCTCAGCACTGGCTTGACAGTGGTCAACACATACTTTAGCAAGAAGGAAAACCATCTGGTAACTTACGAAAGTGGTGGAAGGAGAACTCAGATTGACTACATCATGTGTAGAAGAAACTCGCTCAAGGATGTGAGAGACTGCAAGGCAATACCTGGAGAGTCAGTGGCTAAGCAACATCGAGTGGTGATTGGGGACATAACTTTGTGTAGCAAACATCACCAGACAGAGAAGTGTAAGCCTCGGACTAGATGGTGGAAATTGAAAGAACCGGAGTATAGTGCCGACTTCTGCAAGATGGTGCTGACAAGAATACCTGGCAACACTACAGAGGTTTCATGGGAGACAATGTCGAAAGCTATGAGAGAGGCAGCAAGAAGTGTGTTGGGAATGTCATCGGGGCGTAGAAAGAAAGACTTGGATAGCTGGTGGTGGAACGAAGACGTGCAGAGTGCCATAACCAAGAAAAAGCATGCACTGAACGAGTGGTATAAAACCAAAGATGAGGAAAGCAGACAGCGATATGACGAGAGTAAGAAGTTGGCCAAAAAAGCGGTGGCGAAGGCAAAGGAGGATGCGTATCGGGGGCTCTACAAATCTCTCCAGGAGACGAACTCAGAGAATAAAGTGTATAGACTGGCAAGACAGAGGGATAAAGCCAGTAAAGATGTGCAGCATGTAAGGATGATAAGAGATGAGAATGACAGAATCTTGACAAGCAAGAATGACATCCTGGCAAGGTGGAAGAATTATTTTGAAGGCCTGATGAATGTGGAAAACCCTAGGGAAAGAAGAGCAGATGAACAGACCGTCAATGGAAGTGAGGTCCAAGAAATCAGTAAAGCGGAAGTAAGTAAATTCATGAAGAAGATGAAAAAAGGGAAGGCAGTTGGCCCAGATAACATACCGGTAGAGGCATGGCTCGCGATGGGTGAGACTGGATTGGATTTTCTGACCCACCTTTTTAACAAGATCCTCAGGGGTAAACCAATGCCAAAAGAGTGGAGAAAAAGTACCCTTATCCCAATCTACAAGGAAAAGGGCGATGCACAAAGTTGTTGGAACTACCGCGGGATCAAACTCATGAGCCACGCCATGAAGCTATGGAAGAGAGTGATTGAGGCAAGGCTCCGTGAGATTGTCACCATCAGCGATGAGCAATTTGGCTTTATGCCAGGCAAAAGCACCACAGATGCCATATTTGCACTCAGAATTCTCCTTGAAAAGTATAGAGAAGGACAACAACAGCTGGTCTGTGTTTTTATAGACCTTGAGAAAGCCTATGATAGGATACCTAGAGAGGAAGTATGGTACTGCATGCGAGCTGCAGGAGTGCCAGAGATCTACATCAAAGCTGTACAGGATATGTATTCCGACTATGAGACTGAGGTTAGCTACCAAATGGGAACGACAGCAGCTTTCAGAGTGGGAGTAGGATTGCATCAGGGTTCTACACTCAGCCCCTTCCTTTTCGCCATTATCATTGACAACCTCACAGTGGAAGTAAGGAAAGAAGCGCCTTGGTCAATGATATTTGCCGATGATGTCGTGCTATGTTGTAGTACCAAGCAGGAAGCTGATTGTGAACTGGAGGAATGGAGGTACGCACTTGAAAGGAGAGGCTTAAGAGTAAGCAGAGCAAAGACTAAGTTTCTGTCCCTGAATGATAAGGAATACAGACTAAGATCACCATGGATGGGGAGGAAGTGAACAAGGTTGTCGAATTCAAGTACCTGGGATCTACTTTAGCAAGCAATGGAGACTGCGATCAAGAAGTGCAGAAGAGGGTGCACACAGGGTGGAACAGTTGGCGGAAAGTAACAGGGGTGCTGTGCGACAAGTACATGCCTACAGAGATCAAGGGAAAGGTACACAGGACAGTGGTACGACCTGGAATGATGTATGGAATTGAGACATTACCTCTCACTAAGAAGCAGGAAAACAAACTGGAGGTGAATGAAATGAAAATGTTGAGATTTTCCATTGGGAAAACTAGGAAGGATAGAGTGAGGAATGATCAAGTGCAAAACACGCTAGGAGTGGCAAAACTAGGAGAGAAGATCAGGGAAGCAAGACTAAGGTGGTTTGGACATGTTATGAGGAGGGATGAACAGTATGTGGGCAGGCAGGTGATGAACATGGCTCCACCTGGAAAGAGGAGACGAGGGAGACCAAAAAGGAGGTTCTCGGACTCGGCAAATGAGGACATGAAGGAGAAGGGACTGTCTGTGAGCGACATCCAGGACAGGCAGAGATAGAGGAGACTGGTCCGCTGTGGCGACCCCTAATGGGAGAAGCCGAAAGAAGAAGAAGAAGAAGAAGAAGAAGTCAAATAAAAGAAAGAATAAGAAAATTGAAATATGTTTAGCTCAGCTATTTTTCTCGATATGAATAGTTGCTTTTATATTTGGTTTCTTACACCACCCAGTTTTCTGGTATTTTTAGATCAAGTCCAAAGAAGAATAAAACATGATTGACTTTATTCTAGCTATTAAACTTTAACTTTGATCCCACTATTCTTATTATTTTCTCTCTCTATGGTTGCTCTGAAGGTGTTTTCATGAAATATTCTCGTCTGAACTAATAAATTTTGTACTCTGCATTCAGCAAATTGGTCTTGAACTCGATTGTCTGCCAGCTTTCATCCATTTAATGTCAATATTTCTTATTGCCTTAGACAATTTTCTATATTAGTAAAATTCTAGATTCTGATTCTCCATGGATAAATCTTTTACAAATAAAGAGAGAACAGACAATTGCAAATGATGACATTATGTAAATGATAAAGGAAAGTAGGAGAGACCGTAGAAATTTGTTTTCATTTGGAGGAATAGTGTCAAATGCTGTTTATTTAAATGTCAATTGTTTTATTATGAATTGGTTTAAACAAATAAAAAATAAGACAACAAAATTAACACGTGGAAAGAGCACCTTCTGATTCAGCTAGTTTTTATGAACAACGTTTTGCTCAAAGTTAAGGGTTCCTGTAACTCCCATCTTTCTTTTTGCTTCCTTCATCAGTACGCCATATAGAAATGCAAAACACACATCAACCATCATCTTTCTTCCCCTTTCCTTTGGTAATATTCCATACTTTGGTCTTTTTAGTAATTTTTACATGCAGTTCTTTATATTATCAGCTGCAGTAAACACCCCTCTAAGTAAACCATCTTAGTACTCAGACAAACATAATTGACAAATTTGAGGATTCAATGTCCTGGTCATAGGAAATATCAAAATTCACGATTTGTTTTTGCTCCACTGTTTATGCCAAAATGTCATTACTTTTCCAAGATCAAATGTACAAGATCAAAACTTTTCTATTATCGCTTTCAAATAGGAGATTACATATTAGAGATTTAATTATACAGAATGAAGAAGACGCAGTGGTTATAGAGCTTATTTGAGAATGATGTAGTAAACAAAAATCAAGCAAAGTGTTCAAAAAACTGTAAAGAAGGAATGGATTGGAAAATAACAGAGAAAGACAAAAGAAAGGAGGAACGAAAGAAAGAAAGAAAGCGACGCATAAAGGTGGAAAAAATAGAGAAAGCAAAATAGAGGGTAAGAGACAGCAGACATAGAAACAGACTTAGAGATAGAGAGGGTAAAAGAGTATTACTTATTTATCATAAGCTCCTGACACTACTGGTATCTGAACTTAGTTGTTAATAAATAAGTTAAAAAAAAACTTTTGAAGAAAGAAAATATAATTAATAGTATTGATAATAATAATAATGATGATAATAATTAAAGTAAAGGAAACAGGCGAAAGCGAAAAGCAATTTAGAAATAAAAGAGCTAAGACAAGGCATTGTGAGAATAAGTAACGAACTCCACAGAAGAAAAGTTAGGAGAAAGGCTTCAGGGAAGGAGGTCATCAAACGAAGCTGAATGATAATAATTTGGATTCAAATAAACTAAGGATGGCAAGGTATCAGAAGTATCAGTAGCTTCGAAAAGTATCAGTAGCTTCGAAAAGTATCAGTAGCTTCGAAAAGTATCAGTAGCTTCGAAAAGTATCAGTAGCTTNAGCGACGCATAAAGGTGGAAAAAATAGAGAAAGCAAAATAGAGGGTAAGAGACAGCAGACATAGAAACAGACTTAGAGATAGAGAGGGTAAAAGAGTATTACTTATTTATCATAAGCTCCTGACACTACTGGTATCTGAACTTAGTTGTTAATAAATAAGTTAAAAAAAAACTTTTGAAGAAAGAAAATATAATTAATAGTATTGATAATAATAATAATGATGATAATAATTAAAGTAAAGGAAACAGGCGAAAGCGAAAAGCAATTTAGAAATAAAAGAGCTAAGACAAGGCATTGTGAGAATAAGTAACGAACTCCACAGGAGAAAAGTTAGGAGAAAGGCTTCAGGGAAGGAGGTCATCAAACGAAGCTGAATGATAATAATTTGGATTCAAATAAACTAAGGGTGGCAAGGTATCAGTAGTATCAGTAGCTTCGAAAAGTATCAGTAGCTTGATACTTTTTGAAGCAAGAAGGTCAAGATTAAGAAATATTTCGAAAGGAGATCGAGAGTCCATGATAGTATTATGCGAGATCAGAAGAGTTTCTTTAAGACACTAGAAGGAACTGATACCGAGATGGTAAAATGCCTGATTTGGAGAAATTTGTGGAGTTCTGATGAAGCATTTGGGAAAAGCAAGAGATAACGCCAGATAGGCCTTGGATGCAAGAAGTGAAAAGAGAGCTCAGCGAGAAAGTAAATTGGGTAGAAGACTTTGACATTAAGGATAAGAACGGCCAGAAAGAAATAAGCTAAAGAAAGAATTGGACAGCCCCAGGCATCAATGGTATACAGAAATACTGTGGATAAATTTTGTACTTGCTCAAATAGTCTTGTTCAACGCATTTGTCTTGTTGAAATCGGTAATAATTTAGTACCACTGTGGTGGCTGAAAAGAAGACCAGTCCCTCTACCCACAAATAAAAACCTAAGTGATGAAAAGAACCATCGACCAATCACTAGAGATTTTGCATTTCTAAAATATCTGCGTGTAAACTCTTGCAGCAGAGCAGAGGCTACAGAATTGAAGAGCCAGAAAATACAGCAGTGCATGGAACTCAGAGTTTAATTTTTGGATGACTTCAAACAGTACCAAGAAAGTCACAAAGCGCTAAAGGATGTCAATAAAATAATAGTACAAGCTAATCGCGACACAGGGGTTTGCTGAAATATTGTGTTGGAATGCTCCGAGTTTGTATTTGAACATGACACGATGATGAAAGGTGAGGGATTTCAAGTGTTGGAAGAAAGAATGAAAACAAACTATCCGGATGAGAATGAGGACTACAGATTTCTTTGAGTTGAACAAGCAGACGGGGGAAAGTCAAAAAGAGTTTTCGAGAGAATTAAGGAGATAGAAAGTAAAAGAGTTTAAAACTCTTTTACGCTGGTAAACACAGAGTTAAACGACGCCAATCTTATATCTACAGTAAATGATACGTGATACCTCTTGCAGCCTACCCAATGAGTAATTGCAAATTTAACAATGGTGAGATTATCCAACTAGAACAAGCGATAAAGAAAGAATTACACGCAAATAATATGCTGGGAGACAGGCGGGTGAGGAAAGACTATATCAGCTAAGAAGAAGGAGGATGAGGGCTTAAGTCAATGAAACATGTGTACAAGGAAAGTAAATTGGGTGTGGCTTGCTTCAAGTTTAAATCAAAGAGTCAATGCATAAAGGTTGCTTGGAGAAGGGAATAACTGAAAGAAGAAAACGGCATCATTGCATAGTGTTTGACCACCATGCAGAAAGTAGGAATTACATTGACATTTGAAGGTGAAAACATATAACTAGATGATGGGCTATCAAAGGAGAATGAAAACTGACATAGAGGAAAATCAAAAGCCCTGAAAAAAGGGTTGCAGAAAGTAGGAGAATTGAAAAATGTAAGATGAAAGACCAGCAAAGCAAGTTGTCTAGAGACCTGGAACGGGAATGTCATCTGAGACTAAAGCAGACCCTACTCCTACATTTCACAATATCGGGGATAAAGAATATGCTGGAACAGAAGGTTTAAACAAGGTCATGGAAAGTGACGAGAGGGTTTATAAGAGATGTCAGGTGCAGAGTTTGTTTTGAGAAGGATGAAACTGTAAAGCACTTGGTCACAGGATGTAAAGTATTAGCAAACAGTGAATATTTATCAAGACAAAATAAATCTCTGATGTCATTTGTAACTGAATGGGCAAAAGAAAACAATCTGATTGGATAGGATACTATGTGGCAGAAGGAGAAATGGGAGCGAGGAACAGTTCTAGAGAATAAGAAAGCGAAACTTTTTGAGACTTTGAGTTCCACCTCCGAAAAATTACGACGGCAAAGAGACAAGATCTAATCCTTGAAGACTAAGAAGGAAAACGAATATGGATATGCGACATGGTCTGTCTCCAACGACAAAGCTTAGACACGAAAAGGACAGAAAAATTGACGAAACGCTGACAGTTGGATTCGAGATGAGGGAGTGACGTCCAGGATACCTGGTAATGATGATATCAATAATTATTGGAATCCTCGGTGGTGGCTTACAAAACGTGATAAGTGAACTTTCGAAATTGATAAGACAACAGTAAATAGTGATTATAACTGCATCAGAGATGAAAAAACGATACTAATGGACAGTGACCCTATACTATGGAAAGTTTTATCAGGATTAATCCATGGAGATGAAGAACAAATCTGATTTTTTTCTATATGTTTATATGTATATGTATGTATATATGTTCACCTTGTACCATTTCTGGTGTTGACATTGGATTCCATGATTGACCTCTGTTCCTTGTTTAGAACCATGTCTGGTGCAATGTCATATTTTCGCCAGTCAAAGTTCATCTTATCCATCCATCTTAATTTAGGTCTAACTCATGGAATGCTACCCGCAACCTTCATTTCCAGTGAACTGCTAGTTATATGGTCTTTATCTCGGCATATAATATGGTCATACCACGACAAACTTCTCTTAGTAATATAGCTCGTCATGGGAGTGACTTTCCGCTTTGTTTCTGATTTTATCATTTCTCACTCTGTCTTCTCTGGTCAGTCCTTGACTCTGTCGAAGCATTTTCATTTCGGTCACATGCAGGTGTTCCTCCTCTCTTTTAGGCAAGGCCCAACACTCACTACCATATAACATAACTGGTCTGATAACTGCTTTGTACAATTTTCTCTTGAGTTCTACTGGCACCTTTTTATCATAAATGACTCCTGACATTTCTCTCCATCTCGACTAAGCCATTTGGATTCTTGACTCCATCTCTGAGACATCCTCCCTCCCCAGCAATTACCAAACCAAGGTATTTGAAATGACTGAGGGTTGGCATCATTCCTTCTTGAAGTTTTACTATATTTTGGTGGTGTGGCGGTCCCAGACTCCAATTTCTTTCTACTGATCTTAAGTTCATTGCTTTCAAGCGTGTTGCTCAATCTCATTAGATGTTTCTCCATCTATGACCAAGTCGTCTGCGAATAATATCTCCCTTGTTTAGATAACTCATCAAGGGACACGTGGTGTCAAGATGCTAGAGCACTGGCTGAAGACCAGCCCAAGACGAAGGGTCTTCCCACGGAGGGTCCGGGAGGGGCGGTCTGTGTGTCTTGCATATTATTTTGTCATGCATGCTTTCTGTACCACTTTTCATCGATCTGTTGCTTCCTTTGGGATCTTTCATAGATGGGAATTTGTGAAAGACAACAGTGGGCCCACTGTTTACCAGGGGTACTGTCCATCAAAGATCCAGTATTAATCCCATTTTTTACACGATTTTTTCGTACAGAGCTCACGAATACTTTTCAGATATTCATATGCACGTGTGTTCTTTTACAATGGAGTATTATTACAAACGTTATTTAAAGTTTTGGAAGTCCCTTGTTAGCCCTTGATAATTACCTCTGCAAGGAAGCTTGTGTTTATTTGTTTGGGGTTTTTTTGTCGGTTAGTTTGTTTAATTGTGTGGAAAATAAAAACTCAAAAAGTTATAAACGGATTTTGATGAAATTTTTAGAAAAGGCTGATAGCAGCACATGGAACACGTGATTGAATTTTAATATTGATTGGTATCAACGAGTGTATTTTGTTTCAGTTTGTGCAGGAATGCACAGTTAGTGCAGAACAACCCTGTAGACCAATAGACCTTTGTGGACGTAGACGAATGCACTTTTTCTTCTTTAATGAAAGGAACTGTGGCGTAGTTAGTTAAAACGCCCGTCTGATGACGAAGACATTCCTGGTTCGAGTCTTGGTAATGTTACCTTTTTTTCATAAAATATTTCTCTATTTTCAGAAATACTATCAGAAGAAGCACTCGCTTTCTATACCTTTAAATATTTTATCCAAATAAATACAGGACTGCAATAATTACCAAATATTGTAACTGTTTTACTGAGATTTGTATCTCTGAGTGCTTTTCTAGTTAATTGATTCATTCTTTCAAGGATGAGTCGTGTTCCAAACCAAGCCTAATAATAAGTGTAAATTTGGAGTCATTTGAGTTTCAAATTGGGATTTAAATCAAAAGGGATCCCATGTTTTGTATCTGTTATATCTTGGAGTTAAGTTCGAAACTCTGTGCCATTTAAAGTTCTAGTAAACTCTTGAACTCCTTCATATTTTCTTATTTACAACGTCTTTCTAATCATTATTCTCTCTGATATATGAATATACTACATATATATATATATATATGTATCTATAATATATAAGTTTATATATATATCGTATATAATATACAATGTTTGGATGTTGTTTTGCAAACAACATCCAGTGATCCTTCCTGACACAATCCCCAGTCCTGTAGCATATTTTGGATTTATCCGTTAAATTCTTCTTCATAAGTGTTCCAGAATGTTTTTCATTCTCCTCATTAATTTTCCATGTCTTAATTTACCTACCTTGTTTGTTTATTGGATTTCGTGTCGCTTTCCACTGACATTGGTTTTTCATAATGCTTTTATTTCCCAAAGTATCTCAATGGATTAATTTGGGTTTATCTATCTCCACTAAAAAATTGGATCTTTACATTCAAGCTTTTATATTTGTTGAATAGATATCTGGGTTTGGGGGGTTATAAAACCACTGTAAGTGCCTAAAATTATCTGTTTCGTATCTCAAATCTACTTTTTGATGCTACCTTTACATTTGAACTCTGCAGTTGTTTTAACGTGGTCTGTAGCTATCCCGAAGCTAAATTACCTGAGTGCAAGTATGGTATGTATGTGTTGCAATTCAAGGTAATTGCGAAAATTCTACCATATAACAATTATCTTTTATTGTGTCACATTTTTTTAGGGTGTTAATTCATTTTGCAATAATTTTTGGGTTGTTGTGGAAAATTACCATCTGAGGTATATGGTTGCAAGATATTTGCTTTTCATTTAAGTTTTCTACCTTAAGATTGTAAATTCTGGTATGAACTCTTGTCAATTTTTGAAGGATTTGTTGCATCCCATCAGCATATGAACAAATATAATTGCAGAGTGCTCAATATTTACTGAAACAGAGCCAACAATCTGGACTGATCTCTTCATGTCAACACGTCAACAAACACTTTTTAAAGAACTGCAAATCCGTCCCACCCGACCAAGAAATCTTAATGACTTTTGAATTACTTTCTCAACTTTTTCTAAGTGCTTCGATTTTTAGCAGTTTTTTTGTGTGTACATCTGATGAACACGTGAGCAAGAAACACAGAGTTCTGTACTTTTTTATCCGAAGCATTGAAATAAAATTTAACTTAAAGAATTTGTTGTCAAGATATTTTCTGTTTACCATTCAGTAAAAAGCATGGAGTATTGCATGAACTAACGCAGGTGTCACTTGCTAGGATTTTTTTAGATTTGAAAATCCATCTTTTGATCTCTTGGTTATGCTTTTGAAATACTATTCCTTATTTTTTGAAATGCTAAAATGATAGAGGAAATTCAATTACCTTCAGTCCGCAGGAGCATTTGATTTGTAAACCGTCACATCGATAGTTACAACCAGTTGTATGAAATTTATTCAATTGAGTAGAACCTTGAAATGATACCTACTGCTTCATATCATATTTTTATCTGCATTTATTTTTATGTAAATCGTCCCAATATTCGAACAAATGTAGGTCAATATCCTCAAACGAAATTGCGTTTTGTTCCATCTGTCCGTTGTTCTAATCTTTCATCCTCTTCTCCTTCGCTGTGAAATTCTCGGTACAGCACACCATCTATTGCATTCACACGTTCTTAATTGGCATGTTTGCCATAAAAATAAATTAATATTCTTAAAATTCTTAATAAACATTATTCTTGGTGACAATTATTCTCGGTAAAAAATTTTCTCAGTAAAAACGTCTACTAAGAATAATTTTTATTAAGAATAATTTATCATATTATATTATATTATATTATATTATATTATATTATATTATATTATATTATATTATATTATATTATATTATATTATATTATATTATATTATATTATATTATATTATATTATATTATATTATATTATATTATATTATATTATATTATATTATATTATATTATATTATATTATATTATATTATATTATATTATATTATATTATATTATATTATATTATATTATATTATATTATATTATATTATATTATATTATATTATATTATATTATATTATATTATATTATATTATATTATATTATATTATATTATATTATATTATATTATATTATATTATATTATATTATATTATATTATATTATATTATATTATATTATATTATATTATATTATATTATATTATATTATATTATATTATATTATATTATATTATATTATATTATATTATATTATATTATATTATATTATATTATATTATATTATATTATATTATATTATATTATATTATATTATATTATATTATATTATATTATATTATATTATATTATATTATATTATATTATATTATATTATATTATATTATATTATATTATATTATATTATATTATATTATATTATATTATATTATATTATATTATATTATATTATATTATATTATATTATATTATATTATATTATATTATATTATATTATATTATATTATATTATATTATATTATATTATATTATATTATATTATATTATATTATATTATATTATATTATATTATATTATATTATATTATATTATATTATATTATATTATATTATATTATATTATATTATATTATATTATATTATATTATATTATATTATATTATATTATATTATATTATATTATATTATATTATATTATATTATATTATATTATATTATATTATATTATATTATATTATATTATATTATATTATATTATATTATATTATATTATATTATATTATATTATATTATATTATATTATATTATATTATATTATATTATATTATATTATATTATATTATATTATATTATATTATATTATATTATATTATATTATATTATATTATATTATATTATATTATATTATATTATATTATATTATATTATATTATATTATATTATATTATATTATATTATATTATATTATATTATATTATATTATATTATATTATATTATATTATATTATATTATATTATATTATATTATATTATATTATATTATATTTTATTTTATTTTATTATATTATTTTATTAAACCTTTATTTTTTTTAGTTATCTATAACGTAAATTCTTTCATTTATCATAAATTTGTAAAATTTGTTTATCAATGTACAATAACAGTTATCAATACCGTTGTTTTAATTTTTATTACAATTATTATACTTTATCATCTTATATTTTCCGGTTTTTTATTACTATTTTCATTGATTTATTGCGCTATGACTTGAATCCTTTCTTGGTCATATCTAGTTACTTTGAAGAATGAAATTAAGAGAAAATGTCCCCAAGCCTGTTGCTATGGCTCTCATTATCTTTTATAATTCAAAAGCGAAGCAGCAGTTGTACTCACCAGTGTCCAGATTAGTCATGGCAAGAAATAACATTGGTCTAGATCAACGGTGTCACTCTCCACAATAACAAAGAGAAACGAGGACAGGTGTCAACGACCGGACGATATATTCAAATCTCGTCTGTGAAAAACAATCGCATACGAAGACAGGAAAATAAAGCATTGCTGTATTTTTATATCTAAAGAGTCGATATATTGTTTTGGCATATATCAAATCCAAGCATTTCCAAGGACGTGGTAAGCACTACAATAAATCCTGTATGTATAGTTATATATATATATATATATATATATATCTTTTAAATGTTTATAACGTCATTGATGACATCTAGCGAGTATTCTATATATGTCATCAGACTATTATTTTGAATGGTCAAATCGCACATACCAGAACATATACAACAAGATACACAAGGCCAGTCTTTAGTAGATTCAAACTCTGTTTAATTTGTCTATGTAGCTAGCTCTTTGAATTGATGGAGCAAAATATTCAAACTTATCTCTTTCACTTGCAATTCAAAATTCAACTTTACAAGAGAAATTTTTGCTTGCTCCTTTCTTCGTCTTACATCATCACACAGTTTAATATATTTTGAAATATTTTATTTCTTCGTTACTATATTCGATTGTTTGTAAGGCACTGTAAAAGTATTTTATTTACATCAATGAGTTACATTTTGTAAAGTGTATTTTCCCACAATTTCACCTTCGCGACTGGAATCGCAATTTCCTTGCCTTCTCCTGTACAGAAAGTAATTTATTTTGAAATAAAAGGAAAAACCGCGAATTATTTTCCCTTTTGTGGAATAAGTTGATTATAAACAGTCTTAATTACACTGAACGTCAAAGAAATTTTTTATCACTCAGACATCATCACTTGTAACTGACAAGACAGAAACTTATTTTATCAGCTTGATTATAGAACACTATTTGTCATATTTTTAAAGAAAATTATTTATTTCAAGATAAAAAAATATTATTTGTGAAAAACGTTCCATGTTAGATTTTTTGTTGATACTCAACAACACGTCTTTCAAAGTTTGTAATGATTCTGATTGGAATTGTAGTTTTCTTTAACTTTTAAAATTTTTGTTTCCATTCTCTATAGTAAGACCAGGAGTGGTACCGAAAAGTTTTTGAAATTTGATCAATGACAAAAGTACATTGTTGTTTCATTGAACGTATGATTATTATTATTATTATTATTATTATTATTATTATTATTATTATTATTATTATTATTATTATTATCATTATTATTATCGAGTGGTTACACACCATCTAGTGATGGATGGGTGAAAAACCCACATTCAGCGCCCAACAACAAGCCAGGAAAGTTGAATGCAGGCACATGTACTGTAGCCACAAGAGTGAGATAAAATAACCAAATAAAAATGGAAACATCACTTCAACCTTGCAAGTGGTGCCTCACAATCAGTGAGAAAAGGCACATTGCTCAAGCGGTTGTTGTTGTATAACAACAACTCATGATTGCAGCACGCCCCACTTCTAGCCTGACAGCTGACAATACATGAAAAGATATCTCAGTACTAGTACTAAGTCTGGTATTGTAGCATTGAATACAGACTGGATATTTGTTATTGCCCTGTTTGGTGACAAAAACAACAACGCACAGGCAAAAAGAGCCATGTTGTTATGTATGCCAAAGGGCAT